>CM031611.1:68732086-68792086 GCA_018398815.1 Conus ventricosus
GATCATGTTTTGTTTGAAGCCAGTGTTGCTTCAACTGGACACTAACTTTCCCCTATTGTCATAGGCACGTTTCGTGATGAGCTATGCGCATCTGCTGTGCACATAGCCACAGAGAATTTTTTTAATCTTTCTTTCCTTCTTGTTTCCGGTGTGAACATTACTCACTGGTGAACGTTGACCAATTCAACTGATAGATTGGCACAGACCGAGTATGGATATGGAGGCAGGCACTTCTGCTCCGTACGCTCACGCTCACTGTCCCGCTTGTTGGTCAGGTGGTGCTCGTTAATCGCCCCCCCCCCCCCCCCCCCTCCCCCCAGGGGTTTTTCATCTGGGTGCTGGCTTGGCTGTATGAGCTCTGGCGGGAGTGTCCGAGCGGTCGTCTTCCCCCTGCTGTGGTGTGGCAACCCACTTGGTGGCCAGGACTGGCCTTGCTCCCCAGTGCCTTCATCTTGGATAGCCAGTTGGCCTGCCTATCTCCTGAGCAGCCGTGTCTTCCTTCCAGATGGCTGACCAGTGCTCGACTTGTGACTTTGTTCCCCTGTGCCCAGTCGCAGGTGTGGGACCAGCTTCATCTTCCCCAGTGCCCAGTCACAGGTGTTGACCAGTTTCTTCTTCTGTGCCCAGTCGCAGCAGTGATATTGTGTAGACTGCCTTCAGTGCATCCAAAATTAAGGTCAGAGTGGTTTCTTTTCTATGTGTGTGTGTTTGTGTGTGCGTGGGGGTGTGTGCATGTCAACCCCAGCTTGGACAGCAATACACCTGACCTGTGACGTGTTGTCCGGGTGCTAAAAGAAAAAAAAATCATTTCCATTTCAATGTTATTAAATGTGCACTCTTCGCTAGTGTCACACTGTCACTTTTGCACACACGCATTCATGATAGCATTTACTCCATACGCACACGCAATCTTTTCCAATCAACCAAAAGACGCACTACCGAATGTTTTTTCTTCTCCCCCTCTCCTTCGGGGAAAACAGTTTACTAAATCACATCAACAATTTATACACAAATTCTATACATGTATCTCTCTTTTTCAGAATGAGAGATAAACTATTTCTCCCATTTACATCAATACAAGTTTCTGTAAAGTCATGGTCTTCACATCACATTAGCCCAAGATCCAGACCAGGAGAATAAATCATTCCTGCAATCATGATGCCATACCCGCATCAGAGATGAGACTCGCCCCCATACTGTCATGATTCCCTGTCTCTCACAGAAATCGTGTCACCCCCTTAAATTCTCCCGTCACTGGAGATACGAGTTCCGACTCCTCTCCCTGGAGTCTTTATTGACTGGGGCTGAACTACCGGTGTGTTCCCCACACCATGGCCATCTTTAACCACCTCACGGGGTGAAAGGTGAAGGGTGAAGGCTGAAACACGAATAAGGTTCGTGTAAGTAACCTGCTTCCCAATTTAATTATGAATTCTTTCTTTCTCTTTTCTTTAGGTTTTCCCCTGTAGCTTTCCCCAACTATCTATGGCTCACCTGGTAATGACTGTCAGCAGTGAGGACCAGCGTCCTGACAGGTTCGAGTCTCTAGGCCATCTGCTGGGCTAAAACCGATTCTTTCCTCCCTCCTCCTAGTGAGTGCATACTCAGTGTTCAAAACACATGACCAGCACCTTACCAGCCCTTATTAAACTATCTCTCAGTGGTCACTTTCACCCAATGACCACGTTTGTTTCTGTTAATGAGTGAACTCACAATTATTTGGGGACGCCCGCTACACTAGTCAAGCCACATAAATATTCTTCCTTTTTAGTTGTGGCATGGGGAAATGATGTCATATCACTAAACTACATGTAATGGAGCGTCACATGCCTTGATGTGAGGCTACGTCACATGACCCCCCCCCCCCCCCCCCCCCATCCTGGGGTGAAAAATATTTTTCTCCAGAAAATGTTTTTAAAGGATATACCACTTCACTTAAAACCATCTTCAGCCATGAATCTCAAAATGTGTATCCATCACACATGATTCACCAAATTAATAATCAACGTATAGAATCAATCATCATGAACCACCATAATAGCATATTTATAAAAAAAAACGAAATTCATAATTGATCACCACATCTCACAAAATACATTTCACAAATTACATGGACAAAACAATTAGGATATTAACAATTCAAAGTACAAATTGTGTTTATATATTAAGATGTGAAGCACATTTTTTCCCTTGATCTTTGTCTCACATCATATTTTCAAAACCCTCATGAAAATTAAATATTTCTAAGTGTAAATGTTTCTCAATAGACATGTAAAAAACTAAACATAGTTTAAACATAGTTTTTTTTCTCCACATGTAATGTCATAGTCCATTGAAAAGTGAACCATATTTTCCATTGTTGACAATGGACTAATGAAAACAATAGGTTTGTGTCACAACATAATCAAAACATGTGTATATACATTTCTAAAGAGTTATTTGCTCATGACACATACATATATATTCACCTTCACAAGCAAGTTAGACATAAATAGTACATGATGAATTTTTTCATTGTTTACTAAAGAATAAAGCAAAGAATAGATATGTAATACATCAACATCAAGTGGGTTTTTGCTTGTAAAACATATAGTCAACTTCAACAAGCAAATTAAGCATAAATACCACTTGATTTAAATAGTCAGTAGCATACAATGCACTGTCAAATGTGAGCACACCGTAATCATAAAGAAAGACAAAAAACAGGAATAGTCTTTCCCTTGAAGACAGTTACATTTGTCCATGAATATTCATACACGTGACAATAAATCTGCAATGGCATTTTGTGTTCCAGGCACTGGTTCAATAGTAAACTGGAATTCCTGCAATGCCAAAGACCACCTTAATAATCTGCTGTTCTTAGTCTTTGAAGATTGCAAGAAAGTCAAAGGCCTGTGGTCAGTCTGTAACCGAAACTTCTTCCAGTCAAGAACCTGGCGAACTTCTCACATGTCCCATACAATAGCCAAGCACTCTCTCTCAATAGTGGAGTATTTCTCCTGTGTCTTTGAGAACTTTTTACTGGCGTATTGCATCGAGATGTAACAAGCACTTTTTTCCTGCAACAGTACCGCTCCCATTCCTTTGAACTGGCATCGGTTTTCAAAAAACGTCTTCTGAGAGGGAGGGTAACAAAAGAACAGGAAATGATTGAGGGTGTTCTGAACACACTCCAAAGCCTTCTGGCACTCATCAGACCACACAATACTTTTGTTCTTCGTCCCTTTCGTTAGTCGTTTAAAGGGGCCGTCAGGGACGCAAAGTGGGGTACATATCGTCTATAGTAAGACAACAATCCGATGAGTGACCTGATCTGTTTCTTTGTAGTGGGTTTGTGTAAAGATAAAATCTTTTCCACTTTCTTTCCTTCTGGCATCATTTTTTCCCACTGAAATAGTGTGACCCAAAAACTCGAGAGTTTGAAAACCGGCACGAATTTTGGATGGTCTCGCAGTTAAACCAAAACTTCTGAGTCTGGAAAAAACAGCTCGTAAGTTACAAAGGAGGTCACTCCATGACTTTGCAGCCAACAAAATATCGTCAAAAAAAATGACTGCACCACATTCATGGGGTTTCAGGGCTCGCATCATTCTGGCAAAAGAAGCTGGGGCATTTTGCAAACCGAATGGCATTTTCGTCCATTGGAAAAGACCAAAAGGTGTTTGAAATGCTGTCTTTGCTTGTCAGCTTCAGCCATTGGAATCTGCCAGTATCCTTTAGTCAAGTCTACTTTCACAAAATAATTTCCTTCTGAAAGCTGACACAGAAGTTCTTCAATGTCTGGGATGGGCTCGGCTTCGAACACAGTGATCTTATTTAATTTCCTGTAATCGATGCAGAACCGCACCGAGCCATCAGGTTTGTCCACCAATACAACTGGTGAGCTGTCCGTACAGCTCACCAGTTGTATTGGTGGACAAACCAGATGTGGAAGGTTCTATGACCTTTAAATCCAGCATTACTTTGATTTCTCTCTCGACAACCTCTTTTTTTGCAAACGGGAGGGGGTATGGTCTGGTTCGCACTGGTATTTCAGTAGTTAACTGAATACTATGGGGTTCAATACCATCACTGTACCGGGGTATCTGTCAACACATCCTGAAAGTCTTTCAAAATTTCTTCGAGCTGTTCTGTTTGACTTGCAGACAAATCATTCGACAGAACCACATCGTCATAGGTTTCACCTTTGATAGACAGAGTAGGAAGGGGTACAACATCATCTGCACTGGTAGATGTTAACACTCCTACATTTGCTGTTTTCACAACCTTTGATCTGTCCCTGTACGCTACATTGGGTACAAAATCATCATTGATAATATCTGTCATGTTGACATCAGTTTCTGACATAGGACATATCCACTCAACTGACTGGTTGATGGCAACATTTGTACGTTCAACATACTTCTTCAACATGTTCACATGGAATACCTTCTCAGTGTTTGCCATTTGATCTTATAATTAACTGCAGAAAGTTTTTCGACCACCTGAAAAGGACCCTTCCACATAACACGAAGCTTGTTATGTTCATCAGTGAGTAGTACAAGGACTTTATCGCCTACACTGAGGAACGTGCCTTTGCTTTTCTATCTGCAAAGACCTTGTACACATCTGTTTTCTATCAGCTGACTGTTGAGCAAGCTCACATGCATCCTTCAAACGATTATGCAGTTCTAAACGTATTGGAAAACAGTTTTACTGTCAGGTATGTCCGTCTTTTTCGTCCATTGTGTCATCAGTAGATCCAAAGGACCCCTTGGTGAGTGTCCAAAAAGAAGCTCGAATGGTGAGAATCCCAGCGTTTCATTCGGCATTTCCTGTATGCGAAAAGCAAAGCCGGTATGAAACGATCCCATTCATGGGGTTCCTGCTTGCAACCTTTCTCAACATGGACTTTAACGTTCCATTGAAACGTTCAACCATGCCATTCGATTGGGGATGATATGGCGTGGTTGAAATGGAAGAGATTGTCAACAGTCTGTAAATTTCTCTCATGAGATCGGAAATGAATTGCGTTCATCCGAGAGAATTTTGTCTGGAAGACCCACTCTGGAAAAAATCGCAAGTAAGGCTTCAGCGACAGACAATGTATCAATTTTCTTCAGTGGAATCGCTTCTGGATACCTTGTCGCTGTATCCACCAAAGTTAAGATATAGCATATCCGGAAGAAGACAGTGGTAAAGGCCCAACAAGATCAATAGCCACCTTCCGAAATGGGACGGAAATGAGAGGCATTTTGTGTCAAAGGTGCACATGGGACACGACCTTTCTGAGTTGTCTTTTGGCAGATGTCACATGAGCGGCAGAGAATGTAAATATACGGGTTCACGACCACCCATCTTATTTTGCACGAAAACCCCCCTTTTCACATACAAATCACGTCCTTCTCATGCTACTTTGGTCAAAATTAACACCTGTTTTACCCAACTAAACTTAACATGCAAAACCACCAAAAATTGACGTAATCGTTACTTTAAAATGGGGGCTTACGTTCAAGATAAGATTTGGTGATCGTGAACCCGTATATTTACATTCTCTCCAGGGAAAAAAAAATTAAGGGTTTACAGTACGCTCTTTTTCTTCCAGAAACCATTAATAAATCGAACAAAAAAATGGCTTCCATTTTGGTTAGTTTTTTTTTACATCTAATAAATTTAAAAGGCCCTTTATTTTAATTTTTTAAAAATTCACATTTTTTTTTAAAATTGGGAATTAAATTTCGTTTAACGAAAAACCTCCCCTAGTTGTTTGGCAAAAACCTTTAGACTGTATTTGGTTACCCCATAAAAAAAATTTAGCATTGTTTTTCCCTGTTGAAAGGGCTACAACTTTGGGTTCACGAAAAATCAAAAGGTTTTATTACCTTCAAATTTGAAAAAAACATTTTCTTTTTTATAAATTTTTGCTCTGTCACTACGGGGGGAACCCCAAAGTTTTTAGAAAGGGCCTCTGGGGAAAAGTTTTTTCCCTTCTTTCTTTAGGGGAAAAAGGGTTAGTAATTTGGGTTTCCCTTCTTTAAATTTTTTTTTAACAATATCCCAAAATTCGAAAGTATTTCTTTTAAAAAAAAAAGGGTTTGAAAGAAACCATCGGGTTATTTGAAGGTTATTTGTTTGGCCCCCCTCTTTTATAATATTGCCCCAGTTATTCTGACTTTTTAGTATTTTAAAACCCAACTTAATTTTAAAAAGGCCAATTTTTTTAAAGGGGCCCAACCCTAAAACTCCCGCCCCAAATTTGAAAATTGGGTGCTTTAAAGGGAACAACGTTTTTTTTGTTGGGTTTGTTGTTTGTACTTTTTTTTTTAAAAATTTTTTAAAAATTTTTAAAAAAGGGCCCTTTTAAATAAAACAAAAGTGTACTTTCGATGTGGGAGGTTTTTTCCCCAAAAATCTTTGGATTTTCGTTTACAAACCCTTTGAAGTGATGAACATAGGGTTTTTCAAGTCAGATTGAAAACCCACTAAAAAAAATTTTTAAAATTTCCGCCAAAAAAAGAGTTGATAGAGTCCCTCGAAAGGTCTTCCCCCCCCTATGACGTTTTACCGGAATCGGGTTTAAATTTTTTGCCTTTTAGCGCATTCTTTTGTTAGTGGGTTTGTTTCGTATGAAAACCCTTTTAAAACCACCCTTTCTTTTGGGAAGGTCAGTATATAAACTTTCATGTTTATTACCAGTACAGGGGATCTAACTAAAACACGGTGCCCCCCAAACGAAAAAAGCGTTTAACCCATTTAAACCCCAAGGACCAATGCATTGAAAGAACCCGCACCAAATTTTAAAATTTTAAACCCTAAATAACTTTGACAAAAGTTAGACCGCAATCATGGTTGGGCCTTTGAAATTTGGGGGGTTGCAAAAAAGAAAAAATTTTAATTAGGGACTCGGCCCTGGAAAACCTTTTTAAAACCAGCAAACAATTTCGTTTTGGGACCCTGGGAACAAAAACCCTAATGCCTGGAAAACATTTATTTAAAATGAAAGTAAAAGGCCTAAACAATCCCAGGAGTGCAAAGACTCAATGACCCATAGGACTTTACTTTTGGGGTTTTCTTTGGGGGCAAAAGGCACGACCAAGTTGGGCCATAGTGGTTAAATTCTACAGGTTTGTTGCCGGGAAAAACCCAATTTTCACCCCAATTTAAGAAGATGCTATTAACTTTTGCGGGTTGATTTCCCTGCCAGCATAAAAAGGGTTTACAAGACGTTTTGCACTTGCAAGGTCAAAGGTTGACTTTTTGTGGCCTGGTTTTACGGGCCCCCTTGACCTTGGGATACAGTTTGGGCATGATCATTTTTAAAATTAAAAATTGAAACCCTCTTTTGCTGGAGACGCCCAAAATTTGGGGACACAACAAGGCTTAAAAAAGGGCCCCGTTTCCATCCTTTTTAAAAAAAGAACCTATCCTGAAAAAAAGCGACCCAGTTATAAGCGCCCCTGCCGGGAAACCCAGCCCAAAAAGGGCACCACTGTTAATGTCCCTCACACTGAAAAGTATACTAGGGGAAAAGACGGCCCTTTTTGGTTTTTTTAATTTTTACTGGATTAGCCTTTACTTTTTTTCACAAAAATTAACCCCGCAGCAAAACCCATTTCCTAATGCCCAAAGATGGCAGCCTTAAAACCCAATTTTCCCTATAGTAGAAAAACCCCCAAAAACAACACTCCCAATTATGCCAGGCAGATTTTAAAGCGCTTTGAGTAACTTCTTTAATAATTTTGCTAGAGGGTTTGAAAATTGTTTTTTTCCCAAAAACTTTTACCGGGCTGAGGTTTTTGGGGGTTGCATGCCCCTGTTGGTGCACTGCGGTTTTTTAAAGCTTTAAACGAGTTTTAAGGGGGTTAGAAAAACCCAACGGCGGGAAATTTGCTAAACTTTGTAACCCCCTTGTTCCTGAAAAGAGTCCTATTTTTTCGGGTTAGGGATTTGTTTTCAAAAAGTATTCTGTTTATGTTTTTTTAAATTCTGTTTGTTTGTGTTGCCAGCTGCGCTTGTTAGGGGAAAGCGTTTTTAAAACCTGGCCCCTTTTTAGCATTAAACCCCGTATTTTCTGCGGGTATTTTTTCCCTTTCCCTTCCCCCCCCTTTAAATTTTTTTCTTTGGTTCACGAGTTTATTTTTTCTTTTTCTTTTTCTCTCTCTAGTAAACCAAATTTTTTCCCAAAAAATTGTTTTCTGGGTTGCCCTTATTGACTTTAGACGATCATTAAGCCCAGGATTTCAGTGGGCAAGGGGAATCTTCAATTTTTTTTTAATTGTTTCTCTCACTTAAACTCGTTTAAATTTTTTGCTATTAGTTCATCTGCTTCTTGAGTTAAATCTTTAAGGGGTTTTGTTTTGTATTTTAAATTCTTTTGGGCAATTCTTCCCCCAAAGTTCGGGAAAAAGGACTAACAGCCTGGGCCCTTAAATTTCAATAAAGTTTAATTCCCCTTTGGTCAACAGGGGGGGAGATCTCAAGGGAATTTGCCCTCCCTTAAAAACGGGGGTTGGGATTTGGGTTTTTTGCAGTAACCCCGCCACACTTTCCTTTACTGGTTCTTACATACAAATGTTTATTTTTATCTGTTTAAAAAAATCAAAAAAACTAGTGTTTCTGGTTTGTCTCCCCCCAAAAGGCTTTTAAAATTGTTTTTAAAATTCTATCAGCAATGTATTTGGCTTACCCTACCCCTTTGGCCGTGTTGCTCTGCTAAGTTTTTTGCAATGGGGGAAACCTAGTTTTTATCTTTTTACCAACAGGTCAATCGCGTAAAAATTTTCATCCATTTTTTTTTATATTTTTTTTTGGGTTTTAAAAAAATAAAATAAAAGGTTGTGACCTCGATCCTACAGAAAAAAAAGAAGGAACCCCTCCCCTTTAAAAGGTTAAAAGGCAGACTGTAAATTTTTAAAATTCCCAAAAAACAGTTCAGCCTAAACCCTTTTTTAATATTTAAAGTTCCCTGATTTGGCGCTGGCCGTTGTTTTTTAAATTGGGGGGGCACTGAAAAACTATCATTAAAAAAGGGGGGTATTAAATCGACAGCCCCTAATGCTACTGTTGTTGCTAATTTGGGCGGGGGCTTCTTTTTTAAAAATTTGGTTTTTAAAAAAATGGGGGGCAGGGGAAGTCTTTTTTAATAAGCGGGAGACTTTTTGCCCTCTATTCTAAACCTTTTGGCTACCTAAAAAAAAGAAAAAAAGAAAGTTTATCGGGGAATAAAGGCCCAACGGTCTCAAGCACAGGCTTAAGCGAGGGGGCAAAGCATGATGAAAAGATGAGGCAGTAGCAAGCATTTGGCAACAGTTTCTGCATCCCTTAGATTTTGAACTTTTTAAAGCGCTTTCCCCTTTTTCCAAGGCGCACTAAAGGGAAAAATTATTTATGAATAAATTTTTAATCCTAGCGATTCTGTTGTTCTGTTAAAGGGACCCCTGAAGAAAAATTTCCCAATTTAGCGACATTTCTCTTGAGTTTGATGTTTTTACAACCCGACTGGCAAAAAACAATTTTTAAACCCCAGTATAAAAAAAAAAGGGTTATTTATTAGGAAAGGTTTAAATCATTCAAAAAATTTTGGAAAACAAGCGGCCCACTTTTTGGGAAAATACACCCAAAAATCAGTTCTTGAGTTTTAAAAAAAGGGAAATTTTTGGGTTCTTGTTTACTAAAGGAACAACCCCTTTTCATAGAGAATCAAAAGCGTTTTCTAACCCAAAATTGAAAAGGGTTTTGACGGGTGAAATAAATGGCAAGTCTAAATCAGTTGTATTCGGGGGCGGGGAAATTTTACCTCCCCAAACTTCGTTGAAATTAGTAAGTTTTTTCGTGGAGGAAAGGCAATGGGATCCTGCGTTGAGGTGTATGTAAAAAACTTTGTTTTATGATTTTAAGAATCGGGATATTTTTAACCCAAATAGGGGGTTGTGGTTTGGATTTTAGATCTACTTTTAAAAAAAAGATTGTTTGGAAGGGGGAGAAAAAAGGGGTTTTGGGAAAGATGGTAAAAAATAAAATTATTCACAAGAAAGCAGACGGAAACGCCCCAATAAAAATCCCTGTTTTTATGGTTTGGGTTTGCCCGGGCAAAACATTAAAGGGAAAACAGGCAAAAAAGCCCTTTGGCTTTTTAAAAAATTGTAGAAAAAATATTCTAAAAAAAACAGATGGATGTTTGAAGTTTTTCCTAAAGCCCGGACTGTTTTTTTATTGGGGGATTTGGGTTTGGGAAAACTGTCTCTTACTCGTTTGTTCAAACAATAAAAAGGTTTTTTTAATGAGCAAAATTGTTTTATTTGCAAAACCATTAAGCACAAAAAAGTCTTACAAAAAAAGGAAGTTTTTTGGGGGAAGACGAGAATTTATTTTGGGTTGACCCTAGCGCAAATGAGCGAATTTTTAGAACATTACTATAGACTTTTGAGGGAACGAAACGTGTTTTTTTTTGAGGGACTGTTCAGCTAAAACGGGAACTTTTTTAAAAAAAAAAGCTCGGTCAAAGCTCCCTTTAGTGGGGCCCCCCTTTATTTTTCTGTGTGGCTTTTAATCAAAAATAAGGGCTTTTTTTAAAAGACTTTGATCGAGTTAAAATGGGTTTGAAATTTTTTTACAAAAGGACAAAGATAGTTTTAAAGAAGGGTTTAAGTGAAATTATAAAATTTTGGGGAAACCAAAAGATGATTTAAAAAAAATTAAAAGAGCATTTAGAAAAAATCAAACCCCCGCTAAGCTATGCTTACGGACTGCCCCCCCAGTTCAATAGTTTGTTTTTTTAATTTTAATTTAAAAAAAAATTGTCTGGGGGGCCAGAATCAAAAGCGCGGGCAGCTCCTAAAGGACTGCAGTAGAGCAAAAAGACCTAGCCAACAAAATTTTAGTTTGATCAAAATGGGGAGGGGCCCGGAAATTTGTTTATGGATTTAAAGTACACAGTGCCGGGGTTTCAAAAAAACAGTTTATGAAGATGGGAAAACGACGCAATACCCTACCTAAAAGAGAGAAAAAATTTTTAAGGGGCAAACGATTTTGGTAAACATAAAAAACAAACTTCAAAAAAGGGTGTGTAGGGCGTTGTTTCCCCTTTGAAATTGCTTGAATTTAAAGTTTAAAAACTACAAACCCCCTATGTTATTTTGATAAAAAAAAACATTTTAAAAAAACCCTTAAAATGCGGGGCCCCATCTTTTTTAAAGGTAGTTAGGAAACAACGAAAAAAAGATTAAAATTTAAACAGGCAGGGGTTCTGAATAAAAGCTACAGAGAAAAAAAGCCCTTAGCTGAAGTGGGGGATGACACCGTTGGTTTAAAATTTAAACCCCCAAAACGCTACTGTCACTCCCTAGGAAAATTGCGTGATTTTTCGCTTATTTTTTACTCCGAGGGGGGCGATCCTAGTTTGCCAGAAATACGAAAAATTTCAGGGTTTTGGAAAAAAAAAAGTCGGGGAAAACTTGGATCCCCCCTCTTAAGCTCGGTATTGTAATATAAAAAGGGAAAGATGAAAAAACCCCCTTGTATACGGGAAAAGGTTATGTGATGGGGGAAAAAACCCAAAAACAAAAACAGTATCGACTTTTTTTTCTTTAAAGTATGTTGTTTTTATTGCTTTTTTTTACTCGGTTAATGAATTGCTCCCGAAAAAATTTTAAAAGGGAGAAGGATTTTAAAAGGATTAATTTAAAAATAACAAATTTTAAAAAATGGGGGTTTTTCAACAGTTTGGTTAGAGAAAAAAAACCAAACTTCAAAAGGTAAAAAAAAAGCGACTTGGAAAAGGTTTTGGGTTATGAAAGAAATATGCTAAAGTTTAAAAATACTCTTTTCTTATGAAATTTACTGGTCACAGCTTTTGGGCTGGGTTTTAAGGGTGCGTTTGTGTTGCCCCTTTTACCCAAATGGGGTTGGGACGCCAGCCCCCTTTAGCATTTGGGGGGCCTTGGTTTTGGTTTGGGCGCTTTTGTCTATGTTTTGTAAGTGTTTTTTAAAAAAAATTTAAAACTCCTAAATTAAAAAAGCACACTGCCATTTTTGGCCTTTGCATCGGGAAAAAATTTTTGTTCATTAAGATTAAGAAAAAAGGCAAATCTTTTAACAGGATAAAAACATTACGGCCCGGAATTTTTTTCAGAAGTTAAATGGCTGATGGGGGGGGGTTTAAGACGACGGGAAAAATTGAACTTAAAAAGGGAAAGTGGAGAAAGACTTTTACTTCACAAAGGTGACACGGGTGTTTTTTAAACGGGAACATTGAAAAAAAAAACACATGATGGGTTTTAAACCAAAATGGCCCCAAAAAAAAAAGTTTAACAAAAAAAAAGTTTGGGCAAAAAATAAAAAATTTATTTTTTGGGAACTAAATGTTTTTTGGCGGGACAATTTGCGGCCTTTTCCCGGGAAAAAGGTTTTTTTGGGGGGGCGTTTTTTGAAGAGAGGTCCCCTCTCAAATAAATTAAGGGGAGGGGTTGTTTTCTGATTCTTTCAATTTTCCATATACATCTACGCCCCAATTGGGGTTGGGGCTTAATTTAAAAATAAACCTTCTCCCTCCCCCCAAGGGCTTCTTTTTTTTGCCCAAAGGGCCCAAGATTTTTTGAGCCCCTGACATCTTCATTAATGTTTAATTTTTTTTAATTTGATTGAAATTTACGGGTTTTAAAGGTGTTTGCTTTAAATTTTTTCCCTTGTTCATGGCACGAAAGGGGACTGTGGCAATTCCAAAACCCATTCTTGTTGCGTTCTCTGTATTCGTGTGCCCTTAAATTTCTTGTGATATTGAAAGGTAAAGGCTTTTCAGCTAGTTTCTTTTTAAAATTTTTTTATGGGGTTTTGTGATCGAGGGTTTGGCTGGGATCCCTCTTTAACTGTAACTTGATTTTTTAAAAAACATTTGGGGTTTTAAAAACCCTTTTAAAACTCTTTTCCATCATCAACCGGGATCATCTAGGATACTTTAAGGGGCCCTCTCAGTATATTTGTTGAAAAGCCACAGTCAGCAGTTGAGTTTTTTCCGTTTAAAGGTTCAGGACCCTTTGGGTTTTGAAGCCATGTCAAAAATGTCAGGCTACTTAAAATTTTTTTTTCTAACTTTGTCATGTGGAAAATACAGCAAAATCCATTTGGTGGGTTTTCTTTGGAAAATAATTAACAAATCTAGGCCCTTTTTATTCTTTTGGGGGCAGGCAGATTTATTTGCAATTGCCCTTTTTTTGAAAGCCCGTTTTTCGCATCTGATTCGAACCCCTAGCAGCTTTATTTGTTTTTTAATTTGCAGTCTTTTCCCTTTCCCAAAACCAATTTTGGAGATTTAAAATATTTGTTTCTTCGTATTTTTCCATATTTTAAATGCTTTTTTTTTTACACAAGAAAGTGAGCCAAAAAGTTGATGAGGTCCCTGCCAACCCGCAAAAAAAACTATTTCTGCAGTCTTTGTTTTCCCCAGAAGGTTCAAAAAAAGTCAGGGAAAATTCTGGCGGTGGCGATGTTAGAAACTTTTTTCGTCCTAAGTTTTAATATTCATTGGTCATCAACCCTCTGTAAATGTGTGCTCTGCTGTTCCCCGTTCTTTAATTTTTAATTTAAAATTTAAATTTTAAATGAGCAATTTGTTTTTCTGTAAGGTTTTGCCTTAGTAAATTTCTATTTTCCCTTTTTTATGGGCGTTCTTTCTTCATTGGACCCCAATTTCCTAAACATAAAAATTGCTTCCAGAGGGGAAAGGCCCCAAAGGGGTTACAAAGGTCCCCCCCCCTTTAGAATAAAACCCGAACAACTTTTATAAATAATATTTTTTAGATTTTTTCTTTCTATGTATTTATATTTTTGGGATAATCCCTGTGTAACAAGAAAGTCTTTTGGGCGCAATCCTGCAATTAAATTTCAAAATTTAAAACCCTTTTAAAAACGTCCTCCCAAGGGGCTAACCTTTTTAGATCCCCGTCTTCCCTTTTACACTGTTTTTTTTTAAACACACTATAGCCTTTACTAAGGGGCCCCTAATTTCCCGCCCGAATGGAAATGTAAATTTTTAATTTTTTTTTTCAATCTCTTTTTAATTTCCCAAAAAAAATTAAAAATAATATAATAGGGAAAAACGTTAAAGGGTTTTTAATCAAAATAAACTTTTTTTTGGTTTAAAACTAAAAATAAAGTTTAAAAAAAATTTTGGCGAAACTTCTATCTTTTCCCTTTTTGGGGGGTTTTAAATTTTTAAAACATTTTGAAGGGTTGAATTTAAAATATACACCCCAAACCCTAGGCAAAATGCATAATTAACCAAAAGGGAAAAATCATGGTTTTAAAAAATATTTTATTATTTTTTTATTGCTTTTTTAAATTTCATTGTGAAAATACCCATTTGGGGTGAGGAGCAAGCAGGAATATCCGTTTTGGCTATCCCTTTTTGGTTCCTGCAGAACCCTGCCATAAAGAAAAAATTTTACTCCCCGGCTGGGGTTTTTGGGAAAAAATAAACAGTATTTAGGCACGAATAAGGGGTAGACAGATTCGCAATTTTCTTTTCGACCCTTGGGGGAAATATAGCAAGGTCGAAAAAGTAGGGTCAAAAAATGGTTTTTGTTTGGGGGTTAGACAATTTTAGCCTTTTATGTTAAGTTAGTAAGTAAAATGGCGCCGGGTGATTCAGAAGAAGATTTTAAAAAATTTACTTTCACCCAAGATCCGGTTTTAAACAAATTCCCCGAACCTCTTGGGTTTGACATGGATTAAGTTTTGGGGAAAATTTTTATGGGCCCTTTTTATTTGGGTTTTACTTTTTAAAAATTTAAAATTTTTTTCCCTATTAAATTTAATGCTAAAAAAAATTTAGCGAGAAGGGCCGAGGAAAATCACAGGAGCAGAATGGACCCCCAAATTTAATGTACCCAAGTGAGGGCTCCGCAAGTGAAAAAGTACAAGGTTTAGTAATGTTACTAAGGGCTAAAAATCCTGGGGTTTTTTGTTTTGGCCCTTGCTTGTTTAATGGCACAGATGAGAAAAGGGAAACCAAACGCAAAAACAAAAATTGTTAGATAGTAATTTCAACTCACCACCAACAAAAGCCAAAATTAAAAAAAAAACAATTAACAACCCAAATCAATTTACAATACCCAAACCCCCCAAAAAAAAGATGTAATTTATTATGTATTGGGAAACCCGCTGTTGTTGGTGGGGGTTTTTTAAGGGTTTCGTTTCCCTTCACCATACCTGAACATAGTCAAAGCCCCCCCCAGTTAAAAAAAGAAGAACAAAATTTTGCAAAAAAAAAGTGCAACTCCCGGTGACCCCCTTTTCTATGGATTTGTTTTTTTTTTTTTAAACTAGATGAGAATAGTAAGTAAAAAGCTTTGTTTGTTATAGAAAGTACTTTTTAAGGTTTTAAATGGGAAGTAAATTACAAGTTAAGTGCAAAAAAATTTTTAAATTTTGTTTTAAAATACTAGTTTAAATTTTAAATTAAATTTTTTTTAAGTTTTAAGTAAGTTTCTTTGTTAGGTTCTTAAAATTAAAAACAAGGGCCAAAATCAGTCAAGTTAAACTTTTAAAGTTTCAATGCCCTACAGCATAGGGAAACTCGGATTTTTCGTAAAATTCCTTGTTATTGTTAGGCTTGGATTTTTTTTTTTTTAAAAGCAGTTGGGGTTTTTCTTTATGAAGAGTAGGGCCCCAAAAGAAAAATTTTTTTTGATAAAAAAATTTTCAAAGGGGAGTTGCTTGTTGTTGGGTTTTGAGTTTTTTTTTTTTTTAAAACTTCTTTACTTTTTGCCCTTTTGCCTTCTTTTTTTCAGAAATCTGGTGGCAAGTTTTTACATCTTCGACCGCAACCAAAAATTCTTTTTAAACTGTCCCCTTAAGTTCTTTCCTAAACTTTCCAAATTCATTTCTTGTTTAAGTTTTAGTGTAAAGGGCTGTTTTTTTGGGGAGTTTACATTTTGTCGTTTTCCAAACCCCTAATCCTTTTTGCTATTCTGCTTTTTAAGTCTTTGTTAAAAATCTTTTTGGGGGGGAAGTTCCCAGAATAAAGAGTCAGGGGTCTGTGTAAAGGACTCTTGCTTCCCCGGGTTTTCCGTGGTTTAAAATAGTCGTACAGAATTTAAAATCAATTTAAAATTTGACAACTCTAAAAAGGTTAAAATGATAAAAACCGGCTTGCCAATTAACATCTTTTTTTTTATCATTAAAGCCAAAAAGGCTTCGTTTTAAAACTTCTAAAATCTTGTTAGTTTGGGTTTTTGGGGGGCCCAATTAATTTTCCTTTTTTTTCTTTTGGAATTTTTTTTTACATCTTTAGTTGGGGGGATTTCCATTGTTTTTTCCAAAAAAAGTGGTTTTCATCAGTTTAAAGAAGTCTTTTTTGAAAATCAGTGGTTTGGGGTTTTAAAATTTAGTGTTCTTCTTGATGTATGGCCTCCCCTAAAAGGGGTTTGATCCCCGGTAAATTTTTCTGTGACAGCTCTTAGTTTCGTCCGTGCTTTAAGTTTAAAAATGTAGGAGTCTGTAAGGGCACACATGTTTGTTTTATGTCTATGATTTGGAAAAAGTTTTGGGGGGTTCGATGGGACTCTCTTTAATTTTCTGCGGTAGGGGGTAATCTTTTTGGAAAATCGTGTTTAAATTTTTTAGGATATTTATGTTTTACTTCTAGATTAGCCCCATTTGGTTTTTCAGGCGGAAGCGTGCCCGCATTCCTTTCCCAATATTAACATCATGAGGGGCCTTTTATCATTGTAAAATTCTAAATGGAAGCGGGTTTTATCTTGGCCCAAATAAGGTTGTTTGGGGTTTGTAATTTTGATTGTTGGACGGTTTAGTGGGGTTTAAATCGTTAATACTTGGGTTTTTGGCTTTTCAGGGATGTTTAGGGGCCCTGTTTAAAACCTCCCCAGCCCCTCTTCAAAACATTGAAGGGGGGGAGATCGTTTTAAGTCAATTCAGGGTGTTTGTAGACTTTAAAAAAGCATCCCCAAAAAAGGCCTGGGGGCAGGTGTTAAGGGGATGAGTTAAGCTGTAATGTTTCATGAAAGTTTGATTGTAATTTTGAAAGGGCGTCTGCCCAATAAAAATGTCAGCCTTTGATTTCTGTTTATTTATGACGCCATCTTTGGCATTTTTAATTCTGTCCCGGCCTTTTGGGAAATATTTCCCTATTCGATCCTTATGTCTTTGCCTCTAAGCCCAGAAAAGAAAAAAGGGTTTAGGAGGAAGTGAGTCTTCGTCTAACCTTTTCCCAAAGAGTTTTGTATTTTATTTAAGGGAAAAAAATCCTTTTTCGCAACCCAAAAATGGGTCAAAGTACTGTTTAGTGGGTTGGAAAGTTTTTGTAGAGATCCGCCCAAATTATTCAAAAAAAGCCCTTCCCGATGCTGGGGCCCGGTTGGGAAAAAAAAGGATAAAAAAGTCAAGGTAAAAATCATGTACTTTTTTTTAAGGGCTGTGCAAAAGCGGTAACCCCCTTTTTATTCAGAAATCACTGTTGCTTTATAAAAGGAATCTTAGCCCCATAAATTATGAAAGAAGATTGGGCCCGTTTCCCTGTTTAGGGTCAACCCCTTTAAATTGAAGCTTTCAATTGTTGTGGCGTCCCCTGAACCCCTTTTCCCGTAATGTGTTCGTGGTCTCTTTCTGTCGGG
Organism: Conus ventricosus; assembly: GCA_018398815.1. NCBI lineage: Eukaryota > Metazoa > Mollusca > Gastropoda > Neogastropoda > Conidae > Conus > Conus ventricosus. The sequence continues at coordinate 68,749,693 of CM031611.1, forward strand.
CCCTTTTTGTTTGGTGTTTGCTTAAACCGCAAATCCAGCAGTGTGGAGTTTTGGGCATTTAAAGTTCTTGGTTTCGGAGGTCTTTCCCAAAGTTGAAAGGTTTTAGTTCATTGGGGTAAAAGATTGGGGAAGTTGTTTCTTTGCTCTAAAAATTTCTTTGTGGTTTGGGGCCCCTATTAAAACTTGGGCGGGGGGTGTGCCCCCTCTGACATAACAACAACAAAAAACATAGAAAGATTGATGGGGGGGAAATTTTTTTTGTTCTTGGGGGTTGGGCCCTAGTATTGCGGGGAAGGTGATTCAAAAATCAGCTTAAAAACCCCGTATGGGCTCTTTGGGATTTTGGGGTAATTTTTAAACGGGCCTTTAAAAAAGGGGTTTGGTGTGAGGGGTTTGGGTTTTGCAGTTACAAAAAAAATTTTAAAATTTTTTTTTATTTTCTGGCAGCTGCTTCTATAGGGGGATTCTGACCCAAAAATTTTTCAAAGCTCTTTTAGTTTATCCCTTTTACGTTAGGCCTAAGTCTGCTTTTTGTTTGATTAATACATAATGATTTTGGTTTTTTCTAAACAGTATCAAGTTACTTTTTTGTTAAGCGGTTCGCCTAAAGGGAGGGGGTTTGGGGAAAACCTTAAGGGGGTACTAGATTGTCTTTAAGAAACCCTGTGTTCTCCCTGTTAAATGATTGGTTTTTTTTTTGCTCCTTAAACTGAGATATACTTTTTTTACTCAATGGAAAGGTTATGTTATCAAAGTTAGGCTATCTTTGTATTGTTCATAATTGGAAACTCTGTTTGCATGATTTTTAACAGGATGTAAATGCGCTAAAACACACCACATTAAAACACATGTTGTCAGAATTATGTATGTTTAAGATGCTCGTTTTAACTCTAACTCTCTTGGAAGAGGAAGGTAAGAATTGCCAACTTAGGATAGAACTTTGTTTGTTTCAATCTGATTTCAAGGACTGTTTCTTCAGACCAGCCAGAACCCTTAACTTTACCTACTCACTTGCATGGTTAAACTGTGTAAGCATGTAGTCACCCCAGTCAGAATTAAGGTCGCGATAGCTAATAACTTCTTTCTGTTTAGTTGAAACCCAAACTTGCATGTTACTATCATCAGGCGTTATATAATCAATCAGATCGGCCAACAGCATTTTTACTGGCGGCTCGAGTTGAAGAGACTCTGGGATTTTACTGATAGCATGTGTCACGCTTTCATGAACATTTGTAGGGTTAATGATTTTCCATGTCTACTTCACTAAACGTATTGCTTAATTGTTTTCACTACCAAATATTTCTTCCATCGTATATAGTTTTCTATCCTCGAATTTACTTGTGGTCATCATTTTTAAAGCCACAATATTTACGTAAATTAAAAAAATCAATGTAAATAAAAGTAAGTAAAACGCGCTTTTATTCTTCGCCCAAGCGTTGCAACACTTCAAGACACGTTAACCTTACAATAACACCTGCTAATATTTTAGCTTTTTCTGAATCACTACAGTCAATGTTCATCACTTTGATTGCTTCGTTAAATAGTTCACTATGATCTTTTATTATATTGTTTACATCATTCTCAAAACCAAATTCACTAAATCAATGTTTAACACTTTCATTGTTTCGTCAAATAGTTCATTACAATTCTTTAAATCAGATTCACTGAGTTCAGCAGCCATTTTTAAATCTAAAATAAATATAAAATAATTGTAAATTCAGCTTTTTATTAATAGTCTTTTCTAATCGTAAAAACCTGATCTTCATTAAAGCGAATAGCTACTCCTTCAGGGCCAGTAGAAACAGTCAGATTAGCATCTTCAGGAGCCATATTATCAACTAAAATGGCAAACAACTTTATAACTGGTTGGGGCCAAGAATCTGGTATTTTACTGATGGCCTGCTTCACGCTTTCTCGCATATTTATGCGCTCAAAAGATCAGTAAATTAATTCTTCAAACCTGCTCTTTAACTGATCTTTATCAGCCTCCCTCTCCCAATCCAACTCGTAAAGTATATTAATAAGCTCTGTAGCTACTTCGGCCTTCATTTTTTAAACCATATTAAAATCATAAATTAAAAAAATTAAGTAATCAGTTTCTCTTGTTTTGCGAAAGAATCAGAAGAAGTTATATGTTGTGTGCGTGTGAGCATGGCGGGGGTGGGGTGGGGTGTGGCGTGCGTGGGCGGGGGGTGGAGTGTGCGTGCGTGGGCGGGGTGGTGGAGTGTGGGGGTAGGGTGGGGTGTGCGTGGGCGGGGGGTGGGGGGTCTGGGGGGGGTGGGGGTGGGGTGGGGGTGGTGTGTGCGTGAGTGGGTGGGGGGTGGGGGTGTGCTAGGAGTTACCTCCTTAGTATTACTTTTAGCCCTGTTGAGGGCCTTTCTAGGTCGAAGCAAAATCTACCGAAGGGTGATACAGTTCTGGTGTATTTTTAGCCCTGCTGAGGGCCTTTGTAGGTCGAAGCAAAATCTACCAAAGGGTGACACAGTTCTGGTGTATTTTTTAGCCTTTAGTCTGGAGCCTGCTTCCTCGGCTAGTATTGATTTTTTCACAGCAGCTAGCCAGAAGGCCGCGTTTAACCACTCTGCCAGAACTCGCGAAAGCCAGTGTCACATTGCATATATTTTAAAATGAGCTTTCTTTTCTCATACAAGCTGTGGATCGAAATTCCGAGCTTGTGGAACTTTGGATAGGGTAAAAACAAAATGATAGTTCTGCCAGTTTTCTACCAAGAGTGGGTTCAATCAAAATTTCGTTTTTCAAATAATTCTCCCAGGACGCTTTTGGGTTAGATTTTTTTAAAACAGTTTTTGTTCTTTCAAGCCAATGGCCTAAAGCAAAGATTGTCGAAGAGTTTTACGATTTCCAGCTTTGATCTCAAAACCAGCTTTCAGTAAAACAGGCGTAATTTTTTGGTTATGTTTTTCAGCCTCATAAAAGAACCTTCTTCAATCGGTTCATCATCAAGTTGCTCTACAAAACAATTACGTAAAAAAAACATCCAGTGCACTTACTGTCATTTCACGTTTTCTTGCTTCGTTTCCAAAAGATTTAGGCTCTCGTTTGGCCGGGTTGGTTTTGAGCAAGGCCGCCACGTTCTAATTTTTCAAGATACAAATCATTTCCCGATAATACTTTTTGTATTTCAATATTATTTCTTTTTGATCATCCGAATACAGCAAATGTTCAGTTTGGCTTTCTTGAGAACTAACATTCATTGCGGTCTCTTGTGAAGACAATCCAGCTTCCAGGTTCAACTCTGCCATTTTTTTGTTCAGTTCAGCGATAACACACGTCTTGACTCGTAGACAGCCCGCTCAAGAATGAGGGTTGAGCCTGCCGGGGAGCTGGGACCGGCAGAAATGATGTCATACACCCTGTCAATTGGTTGAACGTGCACACGTGACAGCTCAGCTCACCACATGATGATTAATAATGCAGTATTAGCTGCAGGCTCCTGTGCAGTTAGAGCGTGCAATGCGCCCCCGGCTAATATCGATTAGAACCTGTATTAGCTGCAGGCCTCCTGTGCAGCAGAGTGTGCAACGCAGTTGCGGCAACCAATATTGATTGGAGCCAGTCTGGGGTAGGACTGTGTCAGGAAAGGATTGACTGAGAAAACATTATTTACTATGCAGTTGTTTTGTTACAGGCAGAATTTGGAGATAGGGATTTCTTATGTTGTTGTTTGCGTGTTTATATTATTTTGGGTGCTGAGTTTAAGTTTGCATATTGTTCATGCAGTGTTTCTTAGAATTTTTTGCTTGTGCATGGTGGGTTGTGCTGAGTGCAAGTCGATGTATATTTCACATGTATTGGTCAGTTGGGTGTGTCGATTTCCCCCGTAGATAAGATGTATCTTCGGGTTTGACTTAGGGCCTTTTGGCAAAGTAGTAATATCTATGTTCGGGTTTCATGCCTTTAGATATTAGGAGTCCGTGTATCCTTGTCTAGGCTAGGCTGTTTCAGCCTCCATCTGGAAGTGAGGGTGAGGTGCCTAGTGTATGGCTGTATTGTTCCTGACATGTGGAGCAGTGTTCGTCCCTATGTCATCGTCTGGCATCAGTGTTTGATGCTGTCTGTGGGGGGTTGGTAGCAAGCGAGGTTTTCTTGTGTGAACTGTAGTTTCTGGTACTGTTTTGATGGATGATTTCTGAGTTGTGTAGCCTGCTGTTTGTTTGCTTAAACTATCATTTTATTTTGGATGAAGGAATATTGTGACGTCAACGTAAACCAATACTTATTATGACGTCAAAGTAAAAAAAAAATAGGTAGGACATTACGTAAATGAAAAAAAAACGGGGGAAGGAGAGAAAAAAGAGGAAACGGACGGGCCTTGTGTCCAGCCTGGAATGGTATTGTTTTTGGGTCCGTTAGTTTATTCATTCGTTGCAGTTTTCATCGGGTGATTTTGTCAGTGTTGCGTCGTGGCTGCCGTATCAGCAGGAATTCAGCTCGGCTGTATTTCTTTTGTGGTTCTATGCGGATTACTGGGCTTTATGAATCTGCGGTTGTTGTTTTTTCTACGGATTGCTGTGTTTTGTGAATCTGCGGTTATTCTGCTATGGTTTACTGTGCTTTGCGAATCCGCGGTGTTCTTCTGGGGTTCGACATTGTTTAATATGCCATGTGATTCCGTTCTTCAGTGGTGTTCTTCAAGGGTTCGACATTGTTTAATGTGCGTGTGATTCTCAGTGCTTCAGTGGTGTTCTTCTGGGGTTCGACATTGTTCAATGTGCCGTGTGAATCTGTCCTCCAGTGGTGTTCTTCTGGGGTTCGACATTGTTTAATATGCCGTGTGATTCCGTCCTTCAGTGGTGTTCTTCAAGGGTTCGACATTGTTTAATGTGCCGTGTGATTCTGTCCTTCAGTGGGGTTCTTCGGGGGTTTCGCATTGTTTAATGTGCCGGGTGATTCTGTCCTTCAGCTGTGCTTGTAGGCGGCTCGGTTCGCCATGTGGGTTCCCGTTTGGTGATATATATTATGCTGTAAGTAGGCTCGATGCAGCCAAGTATATGGACCGTTTCTTTGATTGATAAGATTGTGTCAATTGTGATGATTTATTGAGTTTATTGCCTTGGACATTTGTAATGTTGTGGTGTGTAGTCTCCTTGTCGGGTGCAGGAGTGTGTGGTTGTGAGTATGAAAACTTTTATGCGTGTGGAGTGAAAGAAATAAAACCTTGTATAAACGTATTACCTTTGTATTGATGCTGCCATTGTGTGTCGGGAAGACAGTTTAGCTAGGTCTGTCATTTCTGTCTATCCCTCTATAGTGGTTCAGGTCTTAGCGAGCCTGACATATGGTGGAGATGCGGGGGTACGGAGATTAGGTAGGCGGCAGTTTAGGATAGCTGAAATTAGGTGACCAGTTGGTGTAGCAAGGTGGTGCAATGATCATCTCGCAACAAGCAGACAGACACGTCAACCATAAAGGACACTATCGGCACCAAAGCGTGGTGGCAAGCGGGAGTTTGGTTTGGGCACGTATCCATAGCCGGGTGGTGGATACGACCTGAGTTAGGCAGTCAACATTTGCTTGGGCAGTGCCTAACTCAGGAACAGTGTAGTGTATGAATGCGTTGTGGCGTTCTATAGTGTCTTGTGATGGTTTCTCTATTTATGCATTTATATACACATATATATTTTTATACATACATTTATACATATTGCAAGTGAATGGAGGATGATGTGTGTGTGTGTGTGGAAGTAGCAGATAGTATAATTAACTGGGGTGAGTGATTTTATGTAATTTCTGGGGTGTATTTATGGCCTTCATGTACAAGCATTGAAAACGTTTAGATTTTTAATGATCCTGGACCGTGATCACTGAGCATTGACCCGTGTGAATACCTGGCTCACTGAGCGTCGGTTTCGTCGTGTGTGATATATTGGTAGACGGTGTGTAATCATCGTAGGAATTGGAACACTTTCACAAGGCGTCAGGTCGTTGCCACCATTTATTCCTCTTGGATTGAAACTAGTAGTGATTTAGGCAACATGGCTGATAAGAAATCGAGGAAACGTAAGGACAGTCTTAGGCCATTGCAGTGCCGAGTTGATGCTGAGCAAGATTCCAAAATGTCAGATGGTAAGGACGCTGCCACAGGAGAGCAAGATATAAAAACGTTATTTCAAACCTATAATATATGGGTAAAGGGATGGTTTTAGATGGTCAAGCCCTCGTTCAATTATAATGGAAATCAGTCAAATGATTCGAGAACAGGCTAGAAAGATAAACTAGAGAAGGAAGCAAGCTTCAAGGTGGGGGGTGGGGGTTGGGGGGGGGTGCAGGATTTACCTCCCTAGTATAATTAGCCTGTTGGGGGCCTTTCGGTCGAAGCAAAATTACGAAGGGTGAACATTTCTGGTTATTTTTACCCCTTGGAGGCCTTGGGTCGAAGAAAATCTACCAGGGACACAGTTCTGGTGTATTTTAGCCTTTATCTGGGCTCTTCCTCGGCTAGATGTTTTTTCACAAGCTAGCCAGAAGGCCGCTTTAACCACTCGCCAGAACTCGCGAAGCAAGTTCACTTTGCAAAATTTTTTAAATGAGCTTCTTTTCTCATACAAGCTGTGTCGAAATTCGAGTTTTGGAATGGGGGATAGTGGTAAAACAAAATATATTCTGCCAGTTTCTACCATAGTGGGTTCAATCAAAATTTCGTTTTTCAAAAAATTTCTCCAGGCCTTTTTGTTAGATTTTTTAAAACATTTTGTCTTCAAGCCAATGGCCTAAAAGCAAAGATTGTCGAAGATTTTAAACGATTTCCAGCTTTGATCTCAAACCGCTTTCAGTAAAACAGGCGTAATTTTGGTTATGTTTTTTCAGCCTCATAAAAGCCCTTCTTCAATCGGTTCATCATCAAGTTGCTCTACAAAACAATTACGTAAAAAAACATCCAGTGCACTTACTGTCATTTCACGTTTTCCTTGCTTCGTTTCCAAAAGATTTAGGCTCTCGTTTGGCGGGTTGGTTTTGACAAGGCTCGCCACGTTCTAATTTTTCAAAAATAAAAAATCATTTCCCGATAATACTTTTGTATTTCAATATTATTTCTTTTTGATCATCCGAATACAGCAAATGTTCAGTTTGGCTTTTTGAGAACAAACATTCATTGCGGTCTCTTGTGAAGACAATCCAGCTTCCAAAGGTTTCAACTCTGCCATTTTTTTGTTTTTCAGTTCAGCGATAACACACGTCTTGACTCGAGACAGCCGCTCAAGAATGAGGGTTAGCCTCCCGGGGGAGCGGGGCCGGCAGAAATGATGTCATACACCCTGTCAATTGGTTGAACGTGCACACGTGACAGTCAGCTCACCACATGATGATTAATAATGCAGTATTAGCTGCAGGCCTCCTGTGCAGTAGAGCGTGCAATGCAGCCCCGGCTAATATCGATTAGAACCTGTATGCGCAGGCCTCCTTTTGCAGCAGAGTGTGCAACGCAGTTGCGGCAACCAATATTGATTGGAGCCAGTCTGGGGTAGGACTGTGTCAGGAAAGGATTGACTGAGAAAACTTTATTTACTAATGCAGTTGTTTTGTTACAGGGCAGAATTTGGAGATAGGGATTTCTAGTTGTTGTTTGGGGTTTTTATATTATTTTGGGTCTGAGTTAAGTTTGCATATTGTTCATGCAGTGTTTCTTAGATTTTTTGCTTGGCATGGTGGGTTGTGCTGAGTGCAGTCGATGTATATTTCACATGAAATTGGTCAGTGGGTGTGTCGATTCCCCGTAGATAAAAAGTATCTTGGGGTTTGACTTAGGGCCTTTTGGCAAGTAGTAATATCTATGTTCGGGTTTCATGCCTTTAGATATTGGAGTCCGTGTATCCTTGTCTAGGCTAGGCTGTTTCAGCCTCCATCTGGAAGTGATGGTGAGGTGCCTAGTGTATGGCTGTATTTTTTCCTGACATGTGGAGCAGTGTTCGTCCCTATGTCATCGTCTGGCATCAGTGTTTGATGCTGTCTGTGGGGGGTTTGGGTAGCAAGCGAGTTTTCTTGTGTGAACTGTAGTTTCGGGTTTACTGTTTGATGGATGATTTCTGAGTTGTGTAGCCTGCTGTTTGTTTGTTTAAAAACTATCATTTTATTTTGGATGAAGAATATTGTGACGTAAACGTAAACCAATACTTATTATGACGTCAAAAGTAAAAAAAAATAGGTAGGACATTACTTTAAATGAAAAAAAAACGGGGAAGGAGAGAAAAAAAGGAACGGACGGGCCTTGTGTCCACTGGAATGGTATTTGTTTTGGGTCCGTTAGTTATTCATTCGTTGCATTTTTTAAATCGGGTGTTTTTTGTCAGTGTTGCGTCGTGGCTGCCGTATCAGCAGGAATTCAGCTCGGCTGTATTCTTTTGGGGTTTCTATGCGGATTACTGGGCTTTATAATCTGCGGTTGTTGTTTTTTCTACGGATTGCTGTTTTTTGTGAATCTGCGGTTATTCGCTATGGTTTACTGTGCTTTGCGAATTCCGCGGTGTTCTCTGGGTTTCGACTTTGTTTAATATGCCAGTGTTTCCGTTCTTCAGTGTGTTCTTCAAGGGTTCGACATTGTTTAATGTGCGTGTGATTCTCTGTGCTTCAGTGGTGTTCTTCTGGGGTTCGACATTGTTCAATGTGCCGTGTAAATCTGTCCTCCAGTGGTGTTCTTCTGGGGTTCGACTTTGTTTAATATGCCGTGTGATTCCCGTCCTTCAGTGGTGTTCTTCAAGGGTTCGACTTTGTTTAATGGGGCCGTGTGATTCTGTCCTTCAGTGGGGTTCTTCGGGGTTCGACATTGTTAATGTGCGGGTGATTCTGTCCTTCGCTGTGCTTGTTGGGCGGCTCGGTTCGCCATGGGGGTTCCCCGTTTGGTGATATATATATGCTGTAACGTAGGCTCGATGCAGCCAAGTAAGGACCGTTTCTTTGTTTTGATAAGATTGTGTCAATTGTTGATTTATTGAGTTTATTGCCTTGGACATTTGTAATGTTTGGTGTGTAGTCTCCTTGTGGGTGCAGGAGTGGTGGTTTGAGTATGAAACTTTTATGCGTGTGATGAAAGAAAACTTGTATAAACGTATTACCTTTGTTTGATGCTGCCATGTGTTCGGAAGAAGTTTAGCTAGGTCTGTCATTTGTCTATCCCTATAGTGGTTAGGTCTTAGCGAGCTGAATATGGTGAGATGCGGGGTCGGGATAGGTAGGCGGCAGTTTAGGATAGCTGAAATTAGGTAGACAGTTGGTGTAGCAAGGTGGTGCAATGATCATCTCGCAACAAGCAGACAGACACGTCAAACCATAAAGGACACTATCGGCACCAAAGCGTGGTGGCAAGCGGGAGTTTGGTTGGCACGTATCCATAGCCGGGTGGTGGATACGACCTGAGTTAGGCAGTCAACATTTGCTTGGGCAGTGCCTAACTCAGGAACAGTGTAGTGTATGAATGCGTTGTGGCGTCTATAGTGTCTTGTGATGGTTTCTCTTTATGCATATATATACACATATATATTTATATACATACATTTATACATATTGCAAGTGAATGGAGGATGATGTGTGTGTGTGTGTGGAAGTAGCAGATGTATAATTAACTGGGGTGAGTGATTTTATGTAATTTCTGGGTGTATTTATGGCCTTCATGTACAAGCATTGAAAACGTTTAGATTTTTAATGATCCTGGACCGTGATCACTGAGCCATTGACCCGTGTGAATACCTGGCTCACTGAGCGTCGGTTTCGTCGTGTGTGATATATGGTAGACGGTGTGTAATCATCGTAGGAATTGGAACACTTTCACAAGGCGTCAGGTCGTTGCCACCATTATTCCTCTTGGATTGAAACTAGTAGTGAATTTAGGCAACATGGCTGATAAGAAATCGAGGAAACGTAAGGACAGTCTTAGGCCATTGCAGTGCCGAGTTGATGCTGAGCAAGATTCCAAAATGTCAGATGGTAAGGACGCTCCCACAGGAGAGCAAGATGATAAGACGTTATTTCAAACCTATAATGATATGGGTAAAGGGATAGGTTTAGATGGTCAAGCCCTCGTTCAATTCATAATGGAGTCAGTCAAAATGATTCGAGAACAGGCTAGAAAGAATAAACTAGAGGAAGATGAAGCTAAGCTTCGAAAAAAGAGAGAGGAAGGGGGAAGCTAAGCTTCGAAGAGAAAGGGAGGAAGAAGAAGCAACGTTTCGAAGAGAGAGAGAAGAAAGGGTAAAAAAAAAGGAAGAATTAGAACTGAGGATATTGAAGGAAAAAGAAGAAAGGAATAAAGAGGAGGAAGCACGAAATCAAGCAAGGCTGGACCAGGAGCTTCTGATCAAAACGGGAGGAGGGTATCAACATTCGGAAGATGCGGGAGGAGGAGTTGCGCCTGAAGCAGTCAGAGGCAGAACGCAAGGCTAAGGAGGCTGAGAGGCAACATATTTCTCTTGATCCGCTGCGGGATGACGAGGATGTTGATGCGTACATTGCCCATTTTGAGCAAGTGGCTGAGTTATGCCGATGGGGAAAAGGAGTCATGGTCCTGCCGGCTGATTGCATTGTTGCGAGGCAAAGCAAGGGAAGCAGTGCTTAGGCTCTCGTCCCAGAGTTTAACTAACTACACGGAGGTGAAGATGACACTACTCAGGCATTTCCGGCTGGACGCTGACGCATACAAGCGTAAGTTCAGGAATATGCGTAAGGACGTGACAGAGACGTTTACCCAGCTTCTCGCGAGGATGAGATCATGTTTCTCACTGTGGTGCGCAGCTGCTGACAAGGATGAGCGGAAGGTCGATGATGTTGTTAGACCTCATCCTCCAGGAGCAGTTGTATCAAGGACTATCACCAGACCTGCTCGTTGAGGTCAAGAAAGCACAGCCAGTGACAGCCGAGGAAGTAGCAGCAGAAGCCACGAAGGTGGCTGAGGCCAGGAGAGTAGGGCGCGAGGCTAGAAGTGAGGAGAAATATTCAGGGAACGGATAATGGTCAGAGAGATGGGGAGGACAGGACCCCAGAGGGGAACAAGACTAGGGGTCAAGAGAAGGAGAACGCTGGGGATAGTCCATCGACACGAGGATCCTTTGACAACCGCGAGTGCTACAAGTGTGGGAAAAAGGGGCATATTGCAGATTCTGCCCTAAACCAGTGTACAGAGTGGCGGTTGAGGGCATACAAGCAGATGAATCCAACAAGACCCGGCATTATGTATTTCCTGCGCTCAGAAGGACTTCACGCCGAGATGCAAGGTGGCCGTGGAATGGGATAGTTGTGAAGGGACTGAGGGACACTGGGGCAGTCTACACTGTTGTGGCAGAGTATCTGGTGTCAGCAGACGATTACACCGGCGAGACTGTACCGGTAGTGCTGGCAGAGTCCAGATGCCGTCATCGTCTTCCAGTAGCGAAGGTTGATATCGAATCACCGTTCGTAGTAGGGAAGATAATGGTTCTGGTAATGAAAGATCCGGCAGAAGACGTGTTGATTGGGAATCTTGCAAAGAGTCACACGGATGGTGCTTACCAAAAGATACCAGTTTATGCTAACCCTACTCACATGGCTGCAGTACAGACAAGGGCCCAGGTGAGAAAGGAGAAGAAATCCCAGTCATCTTTACCAATGAGAGACCAGGTCCTGTCGATGCTGACGGATCGCATGAAGGATCTGCAGAAAAATGACCCAACGTTAAAGGCAGCAAGAGAAGCGGCAAATTCAGGATCTCGGTTCTTCATGGGAAAGGGGGAGATTGTTTACACTTACAAGGACGAAGTCCTGATACGACGGTTCGAGACTGATGCAGAGACTCTCACACAAGTGTGCGTTCCAAAAGACCTGCGCCCTGCAGTGCTGAAGATGGGACACGATGTGCCTAGGTCGGGACATCTCGGCACAAAGAAGACTAAGCAGAGAGTGTTACAGCATTTCTATTGGCCAGGCATGTGTCGGACATCGGTAACTACTGTAGATCCTGTGTCAAGTGCCAGAAGACAGTTGACAAAGGGAGGGTACCCCCAGTACCCTTGGTGAAAGCTCCGATCAGTGGGGAACCGTTTGAAAAGGTCGGTGTGGATTTGGTTGGGCCAATAACTCCGGTGTCATCCAACGGTTACCGTTACATCCTGGTAATGGTAGACTAGTCTGGGGGGTCCACAAGTTCCAACAATACCTATACGGTGCTCCATTTGTGGTACAGGTAGATCACCCCCCACTGCAGTATCTAGAAAGGGTAAAATCTACGAGTGGTCGGGTGACACGGTGGGCACTTCAGTTGCAGTCGTTTCAGTTCAATGTGGAAGCGATCCCTGGCAAGATCAACGGTGCTGCAGATTTTCTCAGCCGAATATAGAACAGGTTGTTCCAATGTGTGTGTGTGGGTTTCAGTGTGAACCTCAGTCAAATATGACAGCGACGTTGAAGAGTACTTTGAAAGTTCAGTCAATCCTTCCTGATGTTGGGTATTAATTTTTTTTAATATTAAACATGGAGTTTAATCTTGGAAGGGGGGTGTGTCAGGAAGGATTGACTGAGAAAACATTATTTACTAATGCAGTTGTTTTGTTACAGGCAGAATTTGGAGATAGGGATTTCTTATGTTGTTGTTTGCGTGTTTATATTATTTTGGGTGCTGAGTTAAGTTTGCATATTGTTCATGCAGTGTTTCTTAGATTTTTTGCTTGTGCATGGTGGGTTGTGCTGAGTGCAAGTCGATGTATATTTCACATGTATTGGTCAGTTGGGTGTGTCGATTCCCCCGTAGATAAGATGTATCTTCGGGTTTGACTTAGGGCCTTTTGGCAAGTAGTAATATCTATGTTCGGGTTTCATGCCTTTAGATATCAGGAGTCCGTGTATCCTTGTCTAGGCTAGGCTGTTTCAGCCTCCATCTGGAAGTGATGGTGAGGTGCCTAGTGTATGGCTGTATTGTTCCTGACATGTGGAGCAGTGTTCGTCCCTATGTCATCGTCTGGCATCAGTGTTTGATGCTGTCTGTGGTGGGTTGGTAGCAAGCGAGGTTTTCTTGTGTGAACTGTAGTTTCTGGTACTGTTTTGATGGATGATTTCTGAGTTGTGTAGCCTGCTGTTTGTTTGCTTAAACTATCATTTTATTTTGGATGAAGAATATTGTGACGTCAACGTAAACCAATACTTATTATGACGTCAAAGTAAAAAAAAAAAATAGGTAGGACATTACGTAAATGAAAAAAAAAACGGGGGAAGGAGAGAAAAAAGAGGGAAACGGACGGGCCTTGTGTCCACGCTGGAATGGTATTTGTTTTGGGTCCGTTAGTTATTCATTCGTTGCAGTTTTCATCGGGTGATTTTGTCAGTGTTGCGTCGTGGCTGCCGTATCAGCAGGAATTCAGCTCGGCTGTATTCTTTTGTGGTTCTATGCGGATTACTGGGCTTTATGAATCTGCGGTTGTTGTTTTTTCTACGGATTGCTGTGTTTTGTGAATCTGCGGTTATTCTGCTATGGTTTACTGTGCTTTGCGAATCCGCGGTGTTCTTCTGGGGTTCGACATTGTTTAATATGCCGTGTGATTCCGTTCTTCAGTGGTGTTCTTCAAGGGTTCGACATTGTTTAATGTGCGTGTGATGCTCTGTGCTTCAGTGGTGTTCTTCTGGGGTTCGACATTGTTCAATGTGCCGTGTGAATCTGTCCTCCAGTGGTGTTCTTCTGGGGTTCGACATTGTTTAATATGCCGTGTGATTCCGTCCTTCAGTGGTGTTCTTCAAGGGTTCGACATTGTTTAATGTGCCGTGTGATTCTGTCCTTCAGTGGGGTTCTTCGGGGGTTCGACATTGTTTAATGTGCCGGTGATTCTGTCCTTCAGCTGTGCTTGTAGGCGGCTCGGTTCGCCATGTGGGTTCCCGTTTGGTGATATATATATGCTGTAACGTAGGCTCGATGCAGCCAAGTATATGGACCGTTTCTTTGATTGATAAGATTGTGTCAATTGTGATGATTTATTGAGTTTATTGCCTTGGACATTTGTAATGTTGTGGTGTGTAGTCTCCTTGTCGGGTGCAGGAGTGTGTGGTTGTGAGTATGAAAACTTTTATGCGTGTGGAGTGAAAGAAATAAAACCTTGTATAAACGTATTACCTTTGTATTGATGCTGCCATTGTGTGTCGGGAAGACAGTTAGCTAGGTCTGTCATTTCTGTCTATCCTCTATAGTGGTTCAGGTCTTAGCGAGCCTGACAGACTGCCAAGCATATAAATGTTAAAATGTTTAGTTGATTTTATGTCCCTGGAGAGAATGTAAATATACGGGTTCACGATCACCAAATCTTATCTTGCACGAAAGCCCCATTTTAAAGTAACGATTACGTCATTTTTGGTGGTTTTGCATGTTAAGTTTAGTTGTAAAACAGGTGTTAATTTTGACCAAAAGTAGCAGAGAAGGACGTGATTTGTATGTGAAAAGGGGGGTTTTCTTTGCAAAATAAGTGGGTGGTCGTGAACCCCGTATATTTTCATTCTCTGCGGCAGATTCTGAAACTTCTTTTGACACCGGCCAATAAAAGAATCAAGAACCCCTTTTTAAAATGTTTTTTTTGATTCCACTGCCCAGAAAAATGCATCTTGAGGTGTTTTAGTACTTTTTGTGTGGCTTTGGAAACGAAAACTTGTTTGTTGCCCCTGTCCGGTACACACCTGTAGAGAATGTCAGAGCCCAGTTATTTTGGGTTTGTCCGTTGGTATGTCATGACAGTCTGTTTAGCGCAAAAGTTTTTTTCGTCGCGTTCTCTTTTCCCGCTTTTTTTTTGATCATTGGGGTAATCTGGAGTTCATCAATTTTGAGACTTTTAGCAGCTTTGAAAACCCTTTCCCGCTTTTAATTCTGTCTGGTACTCACAAAAAAGGGAAATGAACGATCCTCCACACCCCCATGTACTGTGCGACCCGGGAAATTGCCCAAGTCAAGTGCAGATGGGTTTAAAATAACACAGGCGGTAAAAAATTCCGGAGTAGTTGGGTTTATGGGCCCAAAATTTTTCGCCAGCGAAAAACGTTTCAATCTTGCCTCCAAACGACCTCACTTTTTGGACAGTGTTGAGATACGGGTTTTTGAAGAAAAAGTTTTCTTACACCAGCGGGGTGCACCAGGCTCGCAAAACCCCGAAGCCTGAAAACCGTTGATGGCTCCGTTTTTTAATACCAGTCCATCAACCGATTGTTGGTCCCAAAAAAAAACCCTTCTTCCAATCAGGGAGACTAATGCGGTTTTAAAATCATTTGGTTTAAAAGGGCAATTCTTTTTTAAAATGGAACTTCCCATAAAAAAGAAACATCGCTTTGTCTGATGGGGCGCTGACTGATTTTGGAACTTGGGTTCTGTCCAGAACTGGCCCAAAAGGTCTACGGGGGTGGTGTTGTCCACGCCCTCGGAACGTTTGGTGAAGAGCAAGGGTTTTTCCGGGGGGGTGAGTACTGGTCTGACGAAAGTCATCGAACCGCGGAAAGATCCCTGCCCTTTTCCTAGGATGGGTATATCCTTGAGGACTCAGAAAGACCCGTTTTCCCTTTTCCCTGAAATTTTCCCCTGTCCCCCATGGGATAGTAATGACGCAAGAGACTCAAAGATGGGAAAAAATTTTCCCTTTCCCAGCACGCCCCTTTTCTGGGGGAGGGTACAATCTGATAGCCATATGAAAAATTTCCCACACTTTTCAAATTGCCTTTTTTTAAGGAAAATCCAGTCTTTGCTCACACTCTGGAAAGTTTTTCTAAGAAAGGGGATCTCGCGTGATTGAAAAGTTTTGTTTGTTTTTTTAAATCGATCCATCGATCTAAAAAATGACCATACGAATTAGAAACGACGGAAAATGATTTTCTTTTGTCGGGCACACAAAAGGGAAAAGTTCGCGAAAACGATCGAGAACATTTAAATTCTTGGGAGTTTTTCTTTCAACTGACCCCAAATTAAATTTTTTTTTCGCGGCGAGTGGTGGTACGTGCCAAAGTGCACCCTTAAACAAAACGCAAATACAATGTCCCCTTTTTCCTTTGGCCAACCCCAAAAAAAATTAGTGACTTTCAAATCGGAAAAGAAAACTATCGATGTCATCCGTTTTTTCCTCGAAAAACAGTAACTTTGGAATTTCCGTTTTTGGTTGAGGCGCGCTTGCGGAAAAACCGCTGGTGGGAAATGGTGGAGGTTCTCTCGACCTGTAATCTTTAATTTCGCATCGTCTCTAGTTTTTAACTGCCCCCAACTTAAAATTTACGTTCTTTATCTTTTAGCTTCCCCCCTGTAATCTTTTTTCTCTACTTTACTTCCTTGTAATTTTTTTTTTCAACTTCACTTCCCTCTGTAGTCTTTTTTCTTCAAATCTGTTTCCTTTGGTTTTCTTCACTTTCAGTTTCCCTTTTATTTTTTCTCTCTCTCTTAGCCCGTTGCCCCATCTAGCTTTTTTACCCAAAAAGTTGGTAAAGTTTTTCTCCATCAAAAAACCCAAGCGTTTTCCCCTTGTTGAAAATATTTTTCAAAATCATCCATAATAACCGTTAAAAGATATAAACACAAAAAAATTTTAAGTATGAATAAAAAAATAAGGGAATATATGTGATGTTATAGTTTCACAAAAACGTATTAAAAAAAATATACAAATAAAAAAATCAATTTCCGGTTTTTAAAGGAAAAACAGCTTTCTAAAAAGGGTAGATTGAACAAAGGGGAAAGTTTTTCCAGAAGTTTTTGTTTTCAAAAAAAGGGATCAATTTGGATTTTTTTTTTTTTTTAAAGAAGTTCAATGCTAATCTGTTTTTTTTTTCCCAAGAAAGGAAAAAAAACACAATTAAAAATTTTTTTGGGAAAAAAATTTTTATAAAATTTTATTCTTAAAGTTCTTGTTGTCAGTCTTTCTTATTAATTTCAAAAAGAATTTACAAAACAGATGTATCGCCTTAACGATAAATGAAAAAGAATATAAATTTACAAAACAAAAGGAATCCAAACAATTTAAAAAAAGGGGAAAAACACAAAAGCGGAAACCTACCCAAAAAAATGAAAATGTTGAAAAGAAACTAGATAGGGCTTATTAAGAGAAGGGTTTTGGATTTTGAAAAGGGGGGAAAAGGAAAAGAAAGAATTCGGATCGGAACGTGAGACGAAAACAAGAACAGCAAAAGAAGCCCTCAGGGAAATACCCTGTGGCACTGTCTCCGTGAAATGGAGACGGGGGAAAACAAATCTTTCACAGTAACACAACACTAAATAACAAAAAAAAATGTAAACAAAAAAAAACTGCCGTATACCAACACTACAATAAAAATACAAAAAAGATAAACAATCAATAAATAATTTTACATTCACCCAAACGCAAAGAAAATCTCAACAACCCCCTAAAAAGAAAAACAATAGAAAATTTTATTAGGAGGAGTTTTCCCCGCATTTTGTCAACCTCTGTCCTGTTGAAGGAGACAAGGCGGTTCAAACTCTGGGAAAAGGGGACTACTTGAAATGAAACGATAGGACAGAGAAAGAAAAAAAAACAAAAAAAACCCTAATAAGGGCGATCACGGCTGCTCCCACTCGCTCAATGTCGAGAAGCGGTGGGGTCACCGATCGGGGGGGAAAAGGACAAAATAGGGAATCATGGCTGCTCCCACTCTTGAACTAGTCGCTCAAGGTAGCGAAAAGCGGTGGGGCTCACCGATCGGGGTAGAAAAAATTAGGAAACCGGACAAACAAAAAAAAACACTGGCAAAATCGAGTCTGAATAAGAGAGAAGTCCTCACTCGCACTGAAAATAAATTCACTCACACACATAAACAGAAAAGAAAACAAATGCAAATACACAATAAATAATTAAACTTTCTTTTTTACCCTTCCCTCAAACCCTTGAGGGTACAAATAAAAAAAATTTTTTTAATGAAAATATTTTCTTCTTTTTTTTCCAGGCCCCAAGGGCACAAATATTTTTTTTTTTTCCGGGGGGAAACAAAACAACGGCAGCTACGTCGGGGTCACCACGTCACACTGTCACTTTTGCACACACGCATTCATTGACAGCATTTACTCCATACGCACATGCAATCTTTCCAATCAACCAAAAGGCCCCACTACCAAATGTTTTTTTTCTCCCCCTCCCTTCGGGGGGGAAAAACCCAGTTTACTAAATCACATCAACAATTTTAAAACAAATTCAAATACTGTATCTCTCTTTTTCAAGAATGAGAGATAAACTAATTTTTCCCCCCATTTACATCATACAAGTTCTGTAAAGTCATGGTCTTCACATCACATTACCCCAAGATCCAGACCAGGAGAATAAATCATTCCTGCAATCATGATGCCATACCGCATCAGAGAGAGACTGCCCCCAATACTGTCATGATTCCCTGTCTCTCACAGAAATCGTGTCGCCCCCTTAAATTCTCCCGTCACTGGAGAAACGAGTTCCGACTCCTCTCCCTGGAGTCTTATTGGCTGGGGCTGAACTACCAGTGTGTTCCCCCACCCCATGGCCATCTTTAACCACCTCACGGGTTAAAAAAAGTGAAGGGGGTGAAGGGTGGAAGGGCTGAAAACACGAATAAGGTTCGTGTAAGTAACCTGCTTCCCAATTTAATTGAATTCTTTCTTTCTCTTTTCTTTTGGTTTTCCCCTGTAGCTTTCCCCAACTATCTATGGCTCACCTGGTCAGCAGTGAGGACCAGCGTCCTGACAGGTTCGAGTCTCTAGGCCATCTGCTGGGCTAAAACCCGATTCTTCCTCCCTCCTCCTAGTGAGTGCATACTCAGTGTTCAAAGCACATGACCAGCCCCCTTACCAGCCCTTATTAAACTATCTCTCAGTGGTCACTTTCACCCAATGACCACGTTTGTTTCTGTTAATGAGTGAACTCACAATTATTTGGGGACGCCCGCTACACTAGTCAAGCCACTAAATATTCTTCCTTTTTAGTTGTGGCATAGGGAAATGATTCATATCACTAAACTACATGTGATGGAGCGTCACATGCCTTGATGTGGGCTACGTCACATGACGTAGATTCCTGTCTGGGCTATTATGTTGTAGGATGGTGTGAGTGAGTGAAAGAAAGATTGATTTGATAAAATACACAAACAACTTACATGCCTTCAAGCATCCAGGAGACAGATATGAAATGAAACGAAACACACTTCACTCCACTCTGTGACACCTAGAATTTCATTTTCGTTCTGCCAAGCCAATTTCGCTAGGGGTGGCCAACATTTCTGGTCAGAGGCGTACACAGGAGCAAATTCATTTTGATCATATGACCCCCTCTTTCATCCCAAATTGGAAATTCGTTTCACCGACGTTCAGATCATATGTTCGATCATATTGTGGACGCAATCAAACATTCAGTCTTGGTGGTGCATGTGGTCACAGACATTCATTGTTCACACTGTGGCTGCAACTTCCACAAACAGAAATTTTCACAATCTTGGTCCCCTACTCATACTCATGGTGGTACTGCTACAGCCAGAAAACAAAAATAGGGGTACACAAATGTTTTGGTCTCTGACCTTCTGTTCAGGAAAATGCTCGTTAATTACTTGTGCTGTAAATGGATTTATGCCACACTGTTGAGAGACACTGGGTTGTTCTACAGCGTGTGTTTGCAAAGATCTAGTCAGAGAGGTCTGGAATACTGGTGGTATTCAGAAGTGTCACTCTTTCGGGGGCAAAATAGAATTTTACCCTGGCATCTATCCATGTCTCAACTCCATATTTTACAGGACAAAATTGAAGCCCTTGTTATTGATGACCCAGTGAATGATTTCTCTGGCTAATCTTCCTGGAGTGTCTACTGTGTGTTGTGGTCAAGGTGGATCTTTTATTCCTTTACTAGATTACAAGAAAAGAGAGAAAAGGAAGATCCAACCACCTTCATGTCCCTACCATCCCCCAGCTTGACACTACACCGTATAAACTGGGCGCAACTGCGAAAAGAAGATACCACACTTTTCATTTTTTTTCCAAAAACTGACTGAAAAATTACATGAAAAATTACCTGATCCTTGTAATGAGATTGTGTTTCGTCACAAAGAATGATGTGCTGTGTCGTTTGTTCCCGAAGCAAGGTACATTGTATAGCAAATTGTGCTTCCTTTGTCACTTTATGACACTTTTCTTGCAGCTGCTCATGATTCCTGTTTTCAGGTCATTGTAGTGTAAAAAGTACTCTACAGCGAGTTTAAATCTTCTTTCTTTTGGCCTAGTGTGAGTGTGCATTGTTCCGTTATTGTCAGTCTTGTGACACTTGCCGAAAAGCAGTACCGATGAGTCGAGTTTTCCTTGAGCCCCTTTACGCACATGCCATCATTGTGGGGCCATTCGTCGCATTGCAGTTGATCTCGTTGGTCCTTCCGCGCATCACACTCTGGATTTCATTACGTTCTAACAGTCCTGGTGTGTTACTATTTACCCAGAGGCGGCACCTTTGAAACGATCAATACTGTGAAAGTCGAAGATGCACTACTTTCAATTTTTCCAAGGACAGGTCTTCCAGATGAAATCCTGTCTGGGCTGTGGGTCGCAGTACGGTGTCTGACCTGATGAAGGCAGTTTTTCGTTTGTGTTCCATTTCTTAGTGTACCCCGACGCTGTATCATTTTCAATCCAATGGTTTGGTTTGAGAGAAACAAAACAACAATGTGGGATGATAAAAAGCACATCCGTCACAGTACCACCCTCCACGGAAAAAAGACAATGACCAAATTGTCTTTGAGGGGTTTTCATGGGACCATTTGATCAACTGAGGATTGAGAGAACAGATCCGCCAAGATGTTTGACGTGCCCGAAATCGGGTGGAACTACAAAAGAGAACTCTGCAGCAAAAAATGCCTGGTGAAGAATTCTGACATTTCT
Organism: Conus ventricosus; assembly: GCA_018398815.1. Taxonomy (NCBI): domain Eukaryota; kingdom Metazoa; phylum Mollusca; class Gastropoda; order Neogastropoda; family Conidae; genus Conus; species Conus ventricosus. The sequence continues at coordinate 68,770,514 of CM031611.1, forward strand.
GACGCTGGATGTGCTGAGATAGGTCAGCGGTCGACGGTCGGTTTGCAAGACAAACTGCACTCCTCTGACAACATCACAAGAGGCCACGTACTTTGCAACATCGATCGTAATCTGGCGCAAAGAACTTCTCCTTCAATCTTGCCAACGGTTGGCGAAACTCCACAACGACCAGCAAGGACAACGTCTTGTGACACAGTAAGAACAGATGGTCGCATCACAATCGTAACATAACAGCGACCTATCCTAAGATTGGAACCCCCCCCGGAAATGTACGAGAGAGAATACCATCTGTCACATGAAAGAAGTGAGACGTTCCACTAGCCGATTAACCCCACCAGACTGAGCCCCCGTCGAGCATGGCTTCAGCAAAGCGTCCTTTTTCTGCTCTTGAATGAGTTTATTGTTGTATATTTCCCAAAACATCCGAGAAGTCAGACAAAGGTTTCGTTTTCAACCACATGTGTTTCTGTACGTGTGACTGTCGCCAAAGGAAAACAAAAGAGCCCTCTGCATCAGAACTCACCAAATCATCCACACCAGGAACTTCCCTTGATAACATCAATGACCGGAGCTTCCAGCACGCAACACACAACAGCTCCCGAGAGATCTGGAGACTTGATCCGAACCTCAGGCAAATGAAACTCCTCAAAAACGACCACCAAACGACACACACATGACCGACTTTCCCAAGACACTGATCCTCTTTCACCAGACGCTTGCAACACGAACGGCTTCGCTCGCAAAATCGACAAGCTCACCATTCACAGAACCAGACTCAGTGTAATTTACCCGTGAACTCTTGAACGACGAAACACCCAAATGCTGCACTTTCCCGAAAGCGGTTTGGGTCCCGCATCCTCACAAACTGCTGGTTCTTTTCTCCCCCTCTCCTTGGGGGAAAACAGTTTACAAATCACATCAACAATTTATACACAAATTCTATACATGTATCTCTCTTTTTAAGAATGAAGATAAACTAATTCTCCCATTTACATCAATACAATTTACTGTAAAGTCATGGTCTTCACATCACATTAGCCCAAGATCCAGACCAGGAAATAAATCATTCCTGCAATCATGATCCCATACCCGCATCAGAGATGAGACTCGCCCCCATACTGTCATGATTCCCTGTCTCTCACAGAAATCGTGTCGCCCCCTTAAATTCTCCCGTCACTGGAGAAAACGAGTTCCGACTCCTCTCCCGGAGTCTTTATTGGTGGGGTTTGAACTACCAGTGTTTTTTCCCCACACCATGGCCATCTTTAACCACCTCACGGGGTGAAAAGGTAAAGGGGTGAAGGTGAAGGGCTGGAAAACACGAATAAGGTTCGTGTAAGTAACCTGCTTCCCAATTTAATTATGAATTCTTTTTTTCTTTTTTCTTTGGGTTTTTCCCCCTGTAGCTTTCCCCAACTATCTATGGTCCCGGGGTCAGCAGTAAAGGACCAGCGTCTGACAGGTTCGAGTCTCTAGCCATCTGCTGGGCTAAAACCAAATTCTTTCCCCCCTCCTCCTAGTGAGTGCATACTCAGTGTTCAAAGCACATGACCAGCACCTTCCCAGCCCTTATTAAACTATCTCTCAGTGGTCACTTTCCCCCAAATGACTCCGTTTGTTTCTGTTAATGAGTGAACTCACAATTATTTGGGACGCCCGCTACACTATCAAGCCACATAAATATTTTTCCCTTTTTAGTTGTGGCATAGGGAAATAAATTCATATCACTAAACTACTTGGATGGAGCGTCACATGCCTTGATGTGGGGCTACGTCACATGACAGCTAGTTTCCCTGTCTGGGCTATTATGTTGTAGGATGGTGTGAGTGAGTGAAAGAAAGATTGATTTGATAAAATACACAAACAACTTACATGCCTTCAAGCATCCAGGAGACAGATATGAAATGAAACGAAACACATTTCACCCCACTCTGTGACACCTAGAAGTCATTTTCGTTCTGCCAAGCCAAATTTCGCTAGGGGTGGCCAACAATCTGGTCAGAGGCGTACCCCAGGAGCAAATTCATTTTGATCATAGACCCCCTCTTTCTCCCACTTGGAAATTCGTTTCACCGACGTTCAGATCATATGTTTAGATCTATTGTGGACGCAATCAAGCATTCAGTCTTGGTGGTGCATGTGGTCACAGACATTCATTGTTCACACTGTGGGTGCAACTTCCACAAACAGAATATTCACAAACTTGGTCCCCTACTCATACTCATGGTGGTACTGCTACAGCCAGAAACCAAAAATAGGATACACAAATGTTTTGGTCTCTGACACTTCTGTTCAGGAACTGCTCGTTAATAAATTGTGCTGTAAATGGATTTTATGCCACACTGTTGAGAGACACTGGGTTACTACGCGTTGTGTTTGCAAAGATCTAGTCAAGAGGTCTGGAATACTGGTGGTATTCAGAAATGTCACTCTTTCGGGGGCAAAATAGAAACTTTACCCTGGCATCTATCCATGTCTCAACTCCATATTTTACAGGACAGATTGAAGCCCTTGTTATTGATGACCCAGTGAATGATACTCTGGCTAATCTTCCTGGAGTGTCTACTGTGTGTTGTGGTCAAGGTGGATCTTTTATTCCTTATACTAGATTACAAGAAAAGAGAGAAAAGGAAGATCCAACCACCTTCATGTCCCCTACCATCCCCCAGCTTGACACTACACCGTATAAACTGGCGCAACTGCGAAAAGAAGATACCACACTTTCTCATTTGTTTCCAAAACTGACTGAAAAATTACATGAAAAATTACCTGATCCTTGTAATGAGATTGTGTACGTCACAAAGAATGATGTGCTGTGTCGTTTGTTCCCGAAGCAAGGTACATTTGTATAGCAAATTGTGCTTCCTTTGTCACTTCATGACACTGTCTTGCAGACTGCTCATGATTCCATGTTTTCAGGTCATTGTAGTGTAAAACGTACTCTACAGCGAGTTTAATCTTCTTTCTTTTGGCCTAGTGTGAGTGTGCAGTGTGTCCGTTATTGTCAGTCTTGTGACAAATTGCCGAAAAGCAGTACCGATGAGTCGAGTTCCTTGAGCCCCTTTACAGCACATGCCCATCATTGTGGGGCCATTCAGTCGCATTGCAGTTGATCTCGTTGGTCCCCTTTCCGCGCATCACACTCTGGATTTCATTACGTTCTAACAGTCACTGGTGTAGTTACTATTTACCCAGAGGCGGCACCTTTGAAAACGATCAATACTGTGACAGTCGAAGATGCACTACTTTCAATTTTTCCAAGGACAGGTCTTCCAGATGAAATCCTGTCTGACTGTGGGTCGCAGTACGTGTCTGACCTGATGAAGGCAGTTTTTCGTTTGTGTTCCATTTCTTAGTGTACCACGACGCTGTATCATTCTCAATCCAATGGTTTGGTAGAGAGAAACAAAACAACAATGTGAGGATGATAACAGCACATCCGTCACAGTACCACCCTCCACGGAAAAAGACAATGACCAAATTGTCTTTGAGGGGTTTTCATGGGACCATTTGATCAACTGAGGATTGAGAGAACAGATCCGCCAAGATGTTTGACGTGCCCGAAATCGGGTGAACTACAAAAGAGAACTCTGCAGCAACAATGCCTGGTGAAGAATTCTGACATTTCTGACGCTGGATGTGCTGAGATAGGTCAGCGGTCGACGGTCGGTTTGCAAGACAAACTGCACTCCTCTGACAAACATCACAAGAGGCCACGTACTTTGCAACATCGATCGTAACTCCTGGCGCAAAGAACTTCTCCTTCAATCTTGCCAACGGTTGGCGAACTCCACAACGACCAGCAAGGACAACGTCTTGTGACACAGTAAGAACAGATGGTCGCATCACAATCGTAACACTAACAGCGACCTATCCCTAAGACTTGGAACCTCCCGGAAATGTACGAGAGAGAATACCATCTGTCACATGAAAGAAGTGAGACGTTCCACTAGCCGATCTAACCTCACCAGACTGAGCCACGTCGAAGCATGGCTTCAGCAAAGCGTCCTTTTTCTGCTCTTGAATGAGTTTATCTGTTGTCATATCCAAGACATCCGAGAAGTCAGACAAAGGTTTCGTCTCAACCACATGCTTGTTTCTCGTACGTGTGACTGTCGCCAAAGAAAACAAAAGAGCCTCTGCATCAGAACTCACCAAATCATCCACACCAGGAACATTCCCCTTGATAACATCAATGACCGGAGCTTCCAGCACGCAACACACAACAGCTCCAGAGAGATCTGGAGACTTGATCCGAACCTCAGGCAACTGAAACTCCTCAACACGACCACCAAACGACACACACATGACCGACTTTCCAAGACACTGATCCTCTTTCACCAGACGCTTGCAAACACAGCATACAGTAGCTCTCGTCCTCGCAATATCGAACAAGACTCACCATTCACAGAACCAGACTCCAGGTGTAATTTACCCGTGAACTCTTGAACGACCGAACACACCACTGCTGCACTTCCTGAAAGCTGCTGTTCTGGGTCTCCAGCATCCTCACAAACTACTGCTGGTTGCGTATAGCGCTGACGAAACATGCAACAACCCCTTGGGTGACTAAGGGTGCACACTGTACATGGATCCTTTCCAGACCTCCGTGGACAAAGTTACACTTGTGATCAAACTTGCCACATAAGTATCAAGCGAACCTGCTTGAACTGTATCCACTACCAACTGGATTACCAGAACCACCTCGAACTCCTCCACAGTAAAGACGTGTATCCTGGCCACAGCCTTCACGAGAGAAACCATCACGTTCCGCACCTCAACCTTGGAAACCACGATTGCCTCCATAACTACCTCGAGGAAAAGATCATTGCTGCCATCCAGAACCTTGAGAAAAAGAGCGATTTCCTTGACCATAATAGTCTGCAGAACCGCCCTGGTTTTCAGCCTTGTTCACTGAGCCGAACGCTGTTGCTTCACCCTTACGAGAAAGTGTCTTAGTAGGATGAGCACGCCGATACAACTCTGCATTCTTGATCATGTCATTCTGCATTCTTGATCATGTCATTGAAGCCCTTTTGATCCTTCTCACATAAGACTGTGACTAAGTCCTTAGACACACTCTCCATCAACTGCTCAGCAAGAAGGAGATCGACCAAATCTTCATACAATTATGACTTCTCCAGAGAAACCCATCTGTCAAACAGACGGCGCAGCGCCACAGCACAAGTCTCGAAAGGCTCTTCATCGCCTTGTCTAGCCTCTCTGAACCGTTTCCTGACCCCTCAGAAGTGCTTCAGACATCGTAGAGACAACACTACCCTCTGAGAGAATATGATAGAGAGTGAGTGTTATACCTTCGAGAAGCGCAGACAAGTACGTAACCCAATGCTCTTAGCCAGTTCAGATTAGTTGCATGCGTCTGAAATCTGAATAGATACGAATCTATATCATCAAACGTTTCCCTGAACGCTGGGAGTTTGGGATATGCTTGCCTAGGAGTGTAAGATCTACCCTGATCAGAGTTGGACCAGCTACCTTCTAGTCTTGTAGTCTGACTACTTTCAGCTTGTATTTTTGCTTCTGTCTGTAATTCTATACGTTTAGTTTCTTCCTCTTCTTTGCGTCTTATCGTTTCTTCCCTCTGTATAATCTTTTCCTTTTCTATCTCTGCCTCTTTTTGTGCCTCGGCTGAGCTTTTTCTACTTCCGCCTTAGCTTTTTCTATCTCTTTTTCTCTATCTACTTGGCCTTTTCAATTTCTAATTCTAATTCTTTCTGTTTTTCTTCATTTCATCCCCGAATTCTATCTTCTCTCTCTTGAGTATCCTTATTATTCTTGTCCACGTACTCTAACAATTTATCACCTTCAAAGCCAAATGCTTTGCCTCTCTGAAGAAGTCTGGAAAAGCTTGTCTTCCACAGTAACAGCTTCAGTGTCTAACATCTTCAATGTCAGTTGAAGACACAGAAACAATAATCCCGAGAAGAAACGTTTTAAAAGCACACACAAAATATACTACAATAACACGAAGTGATCATAGACACGAACATCCGCAGGGGCACAACTCTCACTTTCACAAAATGTAGAATGCACCCAGGCAAACTACAAGCCCTATAATGTAATCAAAAAGGAATAACAAAGTTATTTTCAATCACCAATGTCTTTCAAAATCTCTCACTGCGTATGTGAAACAATATGACAACCATGAAACAACCCAGTTAGAACCTGAAAGTGAGAAATATACCCTCATACAAATATTACACATTCATACTGAAACTAGGACGTAGCAGCAACAGAAAGGAAAAAATAGTTAACTGGAAGGGTTTTTTTAAGTTACAAAACCATAATGTGAGTGGGTAAGGGTAGCAGTCCTTCGAATGAGACTATAAACCGAGGTTTCCGTGTGTGAACGCACGCATAACATCTTGCACACACGTAAAATCCCATCACCAACTTCGGAAGAGTAGGCCATTTGGCCGTTGGTATGATGACACGTTTACACATAGCATGCAACCTGCGTGAGAAATGGAAAGAATGAAGGGAGTAAGGAAAATGAGTGATCGATATTGAACGATACTGACTGGATGACACGGGAAAACGACTGAATGATGCGCCAGCTGGCAGCTCTTCAGTCGGCACTACCCAGGTAGGCAGCCCGTTGTTGTAAACGAGTGTGGATTGTAAAGCGCTTAGAGCTTGGCCTCTAGCCGAGAATGGGCGCTATATAGTATTCATTATTATTATTATTATTATTATTATTAGCAACTGAGTTGAAAGAGTTACAAAATGGACACCTAAACTTGAATTATACCTTCACTCAGCCAATCTGATATAATCCTAAGGGGCCAACCACACAGGTTATGTCAATGTATTCAGCACAGTCTTTACGGAATTATCCACAGTTGGTCCGGCACAGCATAGTCTTTATGGAATTCTTCACAGTCAGTCTGGCACGGCACAGTCTTTACGGAATTCTTCACAGCCTTGATCAGGCTTCTGCTAGATCAGCCATCAGATCTCTGAATAAAAAATGCCCGTTAAAAAAACAACAGATTTCCGGTGCATGCTGGTTATCTTTTTCAGATCTAACTCCCATTGGTCCACAGGGATGGGGAAATAATTACGATATTTTACATTCATTTGTCTTCAACATTTTTACGTATGAAAAAACTGCATTTTCAAAAAACAAAAATATCCTTTCGTATGGAGAAGTTACGATGTTTATTGGTTTTCAACATGTACTCCACAATTTTACTTCATAGACCAATCCAAAAACATTTCTTATTTCAGCCAATGAAAATATAGATAATGAGAACAACACTAGCTAGCCTACTCCACACAATAACAAAACAAGAGTGTGAGGGATGATACCAGCACATCCGTCACATTGAGTTACTTTTTGGAGGTTCCTCCAGGGGTCCTGTTAGCGTCTTAACTAAAGCATAGTCTGGATCTGAGGTAATACGAAAGAAAAGAATGTCTTTGATTACTTCTTCTTCTTCTTCTGTCCTGCGTACGCAGGATGATACTCCTGCGGACATTCCCTATATGGACAGGCAAGTATTAATCCCATCTACCCAACAAAGGGAGTGGAGTTTTGTGTGCATGACCGTTTTTTATCCTACCATTAAGGCAGACATACTCCATCTTCGGGGAAGGTGCATGCTATGTGTAACGTGTCATCCATACCAACGGCCAAACTGGCCTTTTCTTCCGAAAGGTGGTGATGGGATTTTACGTGCGTGCAAGATGTTACGCGTGCGTTCAGACACGGAACCTCGGTTTATATAGTCTCATTGAAGGACTGTTTGGGAAATGGAGTCAGAACTAATGTTAACTCCGAGGGAAAAATCCCCCTGTACCGAAACGGCCCGGCGGAGATTCGAACCCGCACCCTTTGATTACGAGTCCGGCGCTCTACCAACTGAGCTATTCCGGCCTCCGTCTTTGATTACGTTTTCTCTCTGCAATATCAGATTCGAGATGCTTGCCGTATTGCTAAGGAAAATGCCTATAACAGTGCTACCACTCATTAGCATTATGCGGACCGTCGTGCAAAAATGCGATCGTTCTCCATAGGCGGTCATGTTTTAGTACTTCTCACAGATGACAAAAATAAACTCTGTGTTATGTGGAAAGGCTCATACCTGTCGTTGAAAACTGTTCCAATGTCAACTACAGAATTGATATGGTATTACTTCAAAGTTTTCAAGTCAACCTGTTGAAACTGTATTATGAACGCTCTCATATCGCAGTCATAAAACTTCAATGTTTGGTTATATTTAAAGAAATGAATATTGTGATATCTATGTACTAAATGATGTATGAATTTTCTTAACCTAATGCGATGGTCGTGATGTGCATGGTGATGTATTTGTCTCGTAATTGTAATCTAATTTTTGTTTCTGTTGAGGACAAACGATGAAATATTGGATACTCTAAGATCACGATTTTGAATCACTGTTTTGTTGGTGACGTTTCTTTCGCCTAAGAAATGAATTGTTCTCCATGAATTGTTCACCTGGTTGGCTTATGGTTATTAGATGTCTTTTTTCTCGAACAAGCATATATATTGCTTATCGTATGCATCATTATTGCACTGACAATTAACGGTGAAAACCTCAGCGTCCAACCAGTAGAATTAACCTACCTCCTGGATCTTAACATACACACACGCACGCACACACGCGAGCACACACATACACGCGCAACCCTTCTCTCCCTCTCTCTCTCTCTCTCTCTCTCTCTCTCGTCTCTCTCTCTCTCTCTCTCTCTCTCTCTGTGTAGGTAGATAAATGGATTGATAGGTAAGGTTGAGGTAATATTATTTATGGCCCAGCCAACCGCACACCTTTAAATACACCTTCTAAAACACACCTGAAATTTTGTTAAAGATATTTCTACCGTAAAATCTCAGGTCAAATGAAACATGCTAATCCCTTTCAAAAATTCAAAGTTCACATGAGGTGGAACATCTATAGATAGATGGATGGATGGATAGATGGATGGATGGATGGAGAGATGGATGGAGAGAGAGAGAGAGAGAGAAGAGAGAGAGAGAGAGAGAGAGAGAGAGAGAGAGATAGACAGACAGACAGACAGACAGACAGACAGACAGACATACAGATGAATAGAGTATAAGTGCGTGCGTGTCCGCGTGCGTGTCCGTGTGTGTGTGTGTGTGTGTGTGTGTGTGTGTGTGTGTGTGTGTGTGTGTGTGTGCGTGTGCGCGCGCACGCGCGCAAAGCGCATTTGGCTACATTATTGTTGAATCTGTTAACTTCTTCACAGATGGTAGTCATCAACTGTACCCTTCACCCGTTCAGAGGGCAGGCTTAAGCAAGGGAATGTTCATTCACTGTGGAGGAAGGGAGAATGAAGCGGGAAAAATAGATAGGGGGGAGCACGCCGCACCAGGTTTACGCCAGCTGCGACAGCATTCACAAAAATCACGTTGCCCTGATCCATGTGTCAATCCACATAATAAAACAAACAGAAACCAAGCAGCTTGGCTCAAGTTCAGAACACTGCTCACAGTAATTGAACTCATCCTGATGCCCAAATGAAAATAAAAAATGCATCTTCTCTTTTCTCTGTCCATCTGAATGCGCCGTCGTTCTGGTGGTACCCATAGTGCATAGCAGCCTTCCCCACCTCCACCCTTCTTCTCCTCCGTCCTCTCCCCAGTCTACAGCCAGTTCACCTGAGATGGGCATGCACATTTCACCTGTTGACAACGAAACATAATGAGAAACCTTTCACCTGAGATAGGCGTGCACATTTCACCTGAATGTGACCTGTTAACAACGAAAACATATCGAGAAACCTTTCACAGCTCATTCTCAGATTCAGGGGCTTTTCATTCATGGTCCTCTTAATCTTCAGTACAGACAAGATGAGTGTTGTGTTGATGAGCAAGAGAGTTGCTTTTCCCATGAACTGCAGTTTGTTAGCAACGAGGATGAATATGCGTGGAAAGTCCGAGGAACAAAAGGCCATCGGTTATGTTGCGTCACATTCACACGATATTCCCGACGTGTAGATGAGCTAAAAAAAAAAAAAAAGACATAAGTTTTTTTGCGATTGTTCTTCATGACATTAATATCATACAAAATCAAAACCAACTATTTTATGTTCTATTCCCACCCAAAAAGAAAAGACACAATTAATGTTATTTAACAATGGTAACAATCCAAAAGTTTTGCCTCAACTTGTGCTAGAAAATGAAACTCTTCAATATTCCAATAATGTTAAATTTTTAGGTGTTCATTTCACTCCTAAATTAAACTGGAGATTCCATATTGAATATCTTATAAACAATGCCAGACAAAGGCTATCTTTACTAAAAAGTAATCAGTGCACAATCTTGGGTCAAGATACCCAAACTCTTGTGCATCTTTCTATTAGTCTGGTTCGTTCAAAATTGACTTAAGAACACGAAGTATATTTTTCAGCTTCTCAAACATTACTTAAGCGGCTACAAAGTATAGACAGTAAAGCTATTAAAGTAGCCCTTGGTGTTCCAGCGCATTCTAATACTTTTAAAACATATAAAGAAGTTCATCTCTTGTCACTTGATGATCAACGCAAACTAGCAACAGCCAAATATGTAACCAGAAGTCTTTCTGTATCAAATTCAGTAACAAATGAAATATTTCTTGATTCCGAATCGGATTTTCCTAAAAGGGCACAGAATATTTCTTACCTGCAGCCCATTCGAAATTATGCTGATGATATATTTAGAAAATGTGACATCGATATTACATCCATTTCAAACCTCCAACTATGCCCACAGTTCCTCAATGGGAGCATATTTCTACAAATTTTGATACAGATTACACCACTCTAAAAAAAAGAGAAAATAATATCAATTTGATATCAGTAGAAGCAAAGGAACATCTTGAAAACATATATCCACATCATCTTAAAATCTACACGGATGGTTCAGTTTTAGAATCTTATACAGGAGCTGGATTTGTAATTCCCGATTTAAAAGTAAAGAAATCATTTTGTTTAGGAAAGAACTTTTCAGTTTTCACTGCTGAACTATACGCAATCCTTATGGCCTTATCTTGGATATCTGTTCTTAATGTGGCAATTTACAGCATTTTAATCTGTGTTGACTCTAAATCTGTTCTTTGTAGCTTACGAAATTGGGATGCAAATGTAAGGAAAGACTTAATTTTTTTTAAATGTAAAATGTATGATATATTCCGTTATGGCGAAAGAAACTTTTGTAGAGTTTTGCTGGATCCCATCCATTGTGGAATCTATGGAAATGAAATAGCTGATAAATTAGCAAAAGAGGGTGCTCTTACAAAAAAATCCAGATAGTAGATTAAAACTGGATAAACATGAAATCAGTTCTCTATTAGAAAATTGTATGAACAATGAAAAACTTCCTGCAAAAACGAAATCGTTTTTATGTCAGAGATCATTGTCCAGTATAATTATAAAATGCGTTTAAACTCGTGGAAAACCAAATTTTCTAAGGATGTAGATTGCGCTTGTGGTCTTCCATTATCTATTCAACATATTCTTTTTGAATGTCCAGTTCTAACATCTTTGTATAATATTCTAAAGATAGATATTGCTTCCTTAGGGGCTTTACATGAAATACTTTACAGCCCCAAAATGATTGATATAGCAAAGGCTATATCGAGTTCTGTTATTATTCATTTGTTGTAATTGATTTATTAGTTTATAAATATTGTTTGGTCGTTAATAGGCAAACTTTCATGTAGTTGTGTCCGCGCGCGCGCGCACTCTCACACACACACACACACACACACACACACACACACACACACACACACACACACACACACACACACACACACATACTTTTTCTCTCTCTCTCTCTCTCTCTCTCTCTCTCTCTCTCTCTCTCTCTCTCTCTCTCTCTCTCTGTCTGTCTTTCTCTCTCTCTCTCTCTCTCTCTCTCTCTCTCTCTCTCTCTCTCTCTCTCTCTCTCTCTCTCTCTTTCTCACATACACGCACGGGCGCGCGCACGCGCCCATGCACGCACGCACGCATACGCACACACACGCTCACACACACTCTCATATAACGCACTTACACACATAGACACGTGTATATATATATATATATTTTTTTTTTAAGTCCAATATAACCATCGTTGTGAACAGAGTCTAAATTAAATCAAAGAAATCAAAGAAGAAATCCCACCCAAAAGACCCCTTGTTCCAAATAATTATTTGATATGTATAGTTTACTGTGTCGCTCTGATCATGGAATAAATTTTTCGCAACAAAAAAAATCTAGTTACAAAAAGAATAAACAGTCATTTATGCTGTCTGTCAATTTTTAAAAGAAAAAAAAAGTAGAAAATATTTCCACAAAAATCTGTAAGTTGAGCAGAAACTTTTGAACTTCTTCGAAAGTAAGACAATATTGTCAGTTTTCCTGGCTAACTAGAAAAGAAATAATGGAGCTTAACTGACAGGCAAAAGATGGCTGCTAAGTCATGATCGAATCCATAGGAACACAAAATAGCCGATAACGAATATGTCAGTGATTTTTATCGGGAAACCTGGTAAAGAAGAAGAAGAGGTAATCATAAAATATTGCCCTGAAGTGAGGGCAATATTACATACTGTTCATACAAGAGAGAGAGAGAGAGAGAGAGAGAGAGAGAGAGAGAGATAGGGAGGGAGACAGACAGACAGACAAACAGACAACACACACACAAATACACACACGCGCGCGTGCTCACATATGCACACACGCACGCACGCACGCACGCACGCACGCACGCACGCACGCACCACCACACACACACACACACACACACACACACACACACACCACACACGTACACACACACACACGCACGCACGCACGCACACACACACACACACACACACACACACACACACACACACACACACACACACACACACACACACACATAGACAAGTCACACACACACACACACACACACACACACACACACACACACACACACACACATGCACGCACGCACGCACACACACATACACACGCACGCGCGCACGCACGCACGCGCGCACGCATAGACAGACAAATAGACAGTCAGACAGGGGCAAAGGCAGGTAAAGATGGAAAGAGACAGAGACAGAGAAACACGTAGATGGATAGGCAGAGAGACAGACAGACAGATATTGAGAGAGAGAAATAGAGAGGGAGAGAGCGAGCGAGCGAGCGAGCGAGCGAGAGAGAGAGAGAGAGAAGAGAGAGAGAGAGAGAGAGAGAGAGAGAGAGAGAGAGAGAGAGAGAGAGAGATGGATGGATGGATGGATGGATGAATGGATGAATGGATGAATAGACTGACACAGACAGATGTAAATATAGATTTATAAAGAATAAATAAAAATGTGTTTAATGAAGGAAAAAAGCACAAATAGGATTGTTTACATCTTAACTTCACTAGCTGAAAAAGAACAGTAAAAAAGAAAACAAACCAGCACGCCTCTCTCTCTCTCTCTCTCTCTCTCTCTCTCTCTCTCTCTCTCTCTCTCTCTCTCTCTCTCTCTCTCTCTCTCTCTCTCTCTCTCACTCTTGAAAATAAGATTGTGCGCAGAGACCAATCAATACCCCTTGCTTTATTTCTATTTCTATTTTATTTATTCTTTTAAAGATCAAATGTATAAAGTATTGGCTGATATTAACAGGAATTCCTGACTTGACTGTGTTGACAGGCTTGTGAAATTATGCTGCTTTGCCTTGAGCAGGATGAACAACACTGGAGGTTTGTTTGTTTGTTTGTTTGTTTTTCTGCTTTGCTTGTTAAGGTTTTTGTTCGGTTGGTTGGTTTGTCATCAGTTTAATTACTTTACATGAGTTTGAAATTGCGTGGCCATGCCAGGGTATGGGTAATAAGGAAGTGTTCATTGCAGCGTCGAAAGATAGGTGGCCTCCTTTTGAAAATAATGATTGGCACAGTGCTTTGTAAGTCTTGTTGACCAATGTATTACGCACTGGCATCTATTAAAGATGCTATCTATTGGGTGTGCGTGCGTGCATCCGTGTGTTGTGTGTGTGTGTGTGTGTGTGTGTGTGTGTGTGTGTGTGTGTGTGTGTGTTGTGGTGTGTGTGTGTGTGTGTGTGTGTGTGTGTTTCATTCCTTTTCTTTGTTGAGGACAAAACGTACATAAACTTATTTTTGCTCATTCTTTAAATCTCATGCAAAATTTCCTCTCAAAATTCAAACTTAGTCTGACATCGTCCTTCCGGGACAATCACTGTTCCTGATCTATGTACGTGTAAGCTAAATTGCTACCACAATGTTTCAATGTTGGTGTTTCTGTTTCACAAGGGATGTAAAAACCTGTTAGTTCTTTCTCATTTATCATCAGCTACTACTGTAAGACAGCTTTCGGCATTTTGCTTCAATTGATATGTCGTATTGGACCGCGTGACTACATCGCCTGAACAGATTATTCTCTGTTCAGAATTCCCCGCTGGTCGCCCCCGGGACACCTCGTTGCTGTAGAAGAGGTCAAATACTGATGGGTCTTCTAACCGGGCAGGATACATGACGAGGTTTGTTCATGGGGACGAAAATGATGGCTGAACCATTTGAAAATATTTTTTTCATCTGAATCCCTCCAATATGTTTACCTTATTCCTATTGAAGATGAAGTAGATTTTCAGCAGAAAGAGTCTGAATTAGAAACTAGACTGTTTGAAACTGGATTTTTTCTCCTATTTATTTCTTTTATTCATAATATTAATGTATATGTTTGGTTTCGTGTAGATTCGAATTCTGTAAACTTCTTTTTGACTGCTCAGAAGAGGGTGTGGCATTTCTTTCTGTTCCTTTCTGTTTATGTCTGCCAAAATCTGTCGAAAAATTATCCCTCTTTGTGTATGTGTGTGTGTGTGTTTTGTGTGTGTGTGTGTGTGTGTGTGTTGTGAGTGTGAGTGTATGTGTGTGTGTGGTGTGTGTGTGTGTGTGTGTGTGTGTGTGTGTGTGCGTGTGTGGTGTGCGTGTGTGTGTGAGTGTGTAGAGTATTCGGGTCTATGCATTACGGCTGGAACTCCTTATTCGAAATGCTTAACTAACCTTAACGAGACCATAACCTGGCCTAACCCCAAGTTTTACCTAACCCCAAATGTATAAAGTCACAGCACCACCACCATCGCTATTACCATGACAAAACATTCCTTTTAGCAACTGACTTGCAGTGTGGGTATATAGAGTTATCTCCTTCCTCCACCATAACGAAAAAAACGTTGTCCAGGTGTGTTTCTGTTTACCTATCACGGTGAACTTCATGTCCTTTCACCAGAATTTTACCAAGTACAGATTCCTTGTCTCCCTGCGTTCTTTCACGCTCATACCATACTGTGCACACGATATTGCTTCCTCGTGTCATACTTAAGCCCAAAACACATACTGTTGCTTTGGTCCAGTGGAGAATAAGAGAGAGGTACAGGGAAAAGGGAGAAAAGCAATCTTCCGTAAGCGACACAGAAAACGAATTGTATCACTGATCTGGCAAGTATGTTGTTCAGCAGTGTTCAATGGCCAAAACCCACTCCATGTTCTCTTCCACCTCCACTGCGCGTCTGTCTCAGGGTTCAGGTGTCTAAGGGAGGATAACAAAGAGATAGAAGGAATAGGTATGATATCGTCTTTCACTTGTCAAAGTTCCATTGAACAAACTGAAGGCATTCACTTCTTCCTGTTGGTCTGATTGAATCTGTGTCTGGTTTCTGTTCACGGGCCGACCGTCTATTCACCACACTTCACAGATGATAGCATCAAATTATTAAGCTTGAAGCTCACACATGGTGCACGGCTTGCAGGCGAGCTTATGAGAAGGCAGTAGGCCGACCGCAAGAAATAGTGGACAAGAAGCTGGCGTAAGTGGTTACCTAGGAGGGCATCCCTGCCAACTGAACAGTTCTCTCGCCCAGAAGAGGATGGTAGCCTGCGCGAATGAACGAGAGTCTGACAAAGGGAAACAGTGGGGGAAAGATGCAAGTGACTGCTCCTTTCCTCTCAATTTCATGGTATCCAGTAGAATCTTCTTCTTTGGTATAAAGTGGTAGGTCAGCCAGTAACACCAAGGCCTGCAGTTTGCTGCATTTCAGTTTAGAGGCCCACGTCTCCATCATGACGTAAAAAAAAACAACAACAGGAAAATGGAACTTCCTGCTACAGTGTTAATGTTCTCGTTCTTACATGAATTCTCTGCCTTCATGGATTCTCGTTCTAGCAGTGTAGCAAAAGTAGACGTTTATGCTTTAAAGATTTCATTACTGTAGCACAGCCTGCCACACACAGCCTCCTCAGGACTATCAAACTCAAACAAGAACAAAACTGCATTCTGAACAGTCTGATCATCAGAACCATATATCCTGAAAAGAAACGAACAACAAAAGCGATTATGACGGAATAGGTGACCTGCTGACATCCTTATGTCACATAAAACTACACTATGCTGACAGCAACAGGCAGTCCCTAGCTTCTCACCTCCAAATAAAAAAAATGGGGGAAAATGCCACAAAAATACAGAGATAATCTACATGGACATATGCAAACAAGGAAAAAACAAGATGCAAAGCATATAAACGTACTCCCAGTTTATCCTGAATACACGTGAGATATTCCATAAAGAGGAAAAACCGTCTGAACTGGTGTAACCGTTGGTAATGGCTATTCTGGTAAACATCGGCAATCGTCTGTGACCTATAATGAACATACCTACAAATGTTCAGAAAGATCGGCCAAGAACTTTCTGAAATTTTCCATAAACAAGAAAACCATTATGGGCCGTTAGTAATGGCTATAACGGTAACCTTAAACATCGAGCATCATCCGTAACCCATAATGAACATACATGCTAATTTTCACAAAGTTCGGCCATATACATTCTGAGATATTCCATAAAGAAGAAAAAGGGTGACAGACCGTTACAGCCGTTAGTAACGGCTATAACGGTAAACTTAAATATCAGGCATCATCCATAACCCATCATGAACATACCTGCTAATTTTCACAAAGATCGGCCATGTACATTCTGAGATATTCCATAAAGAAGAAAAAGCGTGACAGGCCGTTACAGCCGTTAGTAACGGTATAACAGTAAACTAAAACATCGGGCATCATCCGTAACCCATAATGAACATACCTGCTAATGTTCACAAAGATCGGCCAAGCACTTTCTGAGATATTCCATAAAGAAAAGAAAATGTTGCAGGCTGTTACAGCCGTTAGTAATGGCTATACCGGTAAACTAAAACATCGGGCATCATCCGTGACCCATAATGAACATACCTGCTTATTTTCACAAAGATCGGCCAAGCACTTTCTGAAATATTCCATGCAGAAAAACAACCGTTACATGCCGTTACAGCCGTTAGTAACGGCTATAACGGTAAACTAAAACATCGGGCATTATTCGTGACCCATAATGAACATACCTGCTAATGTTAACAAAAATCAGCCAAGTACTTTCTGAGATATTCCATGAAGAAGAAAAAGTGATACAGGCCGTTACAGCCGTTAGTAACGGTACACATGGTAAACTAAAACATCGGGCATTATTTGTGACCCATAATAAACATACCTACAAATTTTCAGAAAGATCGGCCAAGTGCTTTCTGGGATATTCCATAAAGAAGAAAAACCGTTACAGGCCGTTACAGCCGTTACTAACGGCTGTAACGGTAAACTAAAACGTCGGGCATCATCCTTGACCCATAATAAACATACCTACACATTTTCAGAAAGATCGACCGAGTGCTTTCTGAGATATTCTATAAAAAGAAAAACCGTTACAGGCCGTTGCAGCCGTTACTAACGGCTATAACGGTAAACTAAAACATCAGGCATTATTCGTGACCCATAATGAACATACGTACAAATATTCAGAAAGATCGGCCAAGTGCTTTCTCAGATATTCTATAAAGAAGAAAAACCGTTACCAGCCATTACAGCCGTTACTAACGGCTATAACGGTAAACTAAAACATCAGGCATTATTCGTGACCCATAATGACCATACCTACAAATTTTCAGAAAGATCGGCCAAGTACTTTTTGAGATATTCTATAAAGAAGAAAAACCGTTACATGCCGTTTCAGTCGTTAGTAGCGGCTGTAACTGTACACTAAAACATCGGGCATCATTCCTGACCCAAAATGAACATACCTACAAATTTCAGAAAGATCGGCCAAGTACTTTTGAGATATTCTATAAAGAGGAAAAAACCGTTACAGGCTGTTACAGCCGTTAGTAACGGCTATAACGGGGTTAACTAAATCATCGGGCATCATCCGTGACCCATAATGAACATACCTGCTAATTTTCACAAAGATCGGCCAAGTACATTTTGAGAAATTCTATAAAGAAAAAAATCTTTACAGGCTGTTACAGCCGTTAGTAACAGTTATAACGGGGTAAACTAAAACATCGGGCATCATCCGAGACACGTAATGAACATACCTGCTAATTTTCACAAAGATCGGCCAAGTACTTTCTGAGTTATTCCATGGAGAAGAAAAAGAGTTAAAGGCCGTTACAGTCGTTAGTAACGTGTGTAACGGTAAACTAAAACATCGAGCATCGTCCTTGACCTATAATAAACATACCTACAAATTTTCAGAAAGATCGGCCCAGTAGTTTTGTCTGGAGCAAGTGGAACACATTTTTGACCACGGACACACAGACACACAGACAGACAGACACACACACACACACACACACACACACACTCACACAGCATTTCTTCGTTCCCATTCTAAAGTACTCCCTGTTCTATAAGAAGATGGAGTACAAAAAAGAGACAAATAAGCTAATCATCACCTCCTTCGCGCGTGCACACACACACACGCGCGCGCGCGCGCAACACACACACACACACACACACACACACACACACACACACACACACACACACACACACAAAGATTCAAAGATTTTCAATGATTTTAATCCTGTGACCCCTTTTGGGGCATGGAGGACTTGTAACAAATCAAACAAACAGAACTGAAACAAAGTAAACATCTAAATTTTCCCTATAATTAAGACACTGAATGTGATGTTACACAACTTTACTAAGTTTTAACAAGATGCAAAGCATATAAACGTACTCCCAGTTTATCCTGAATACGCGTGTGATATTCCATAAAGAGGAAAAACCGTCTTGGGCTGATGTAACCGTTAGTAATGACTATCCTGGTAAACATCGGCCATCGTCTGTGACCTATAATGAACATACTTACAAATTTTCAGAAAGATCGGCCAAGAACTTTCTGAGATTTTCCATAAAGAAGAAAACCATTATGGGCCGTTAGTAATGGCTATAACGGTAAACTTAAACATCGGGCATCATTCGTGACACATAATGAACATACCTACAAATTTTCGGAAAGATCGGCCAAGTGCTTTCTGAGATATTCTATTAAATAAAGAAAAATGGTTACAGGCCGTTACAGCCGTTACTGACGGCTATAACGGTAAACTAAAACATCGGGCATTATTCGTGACCCATAATGAACATACCTACAAATTTTCAGAAAGATCGGCCAAGTGCTTTCTGAGATATTCCATAAAGAAGAAAAACCGTTACAGGCCGTCACAGCCGTTAGTAACGGCTATAACGGTAAACTAAAATATCAGGCATTATTCGTGACCCATAATGAACATGCCTACAAATTTTCAGAAAGATCGGCCGAGTACTTTCTGAGATATTCTATAAAGAAGATAAACCGTTACAGCCGTTAGTAACGGCTGTAACGGTAAACTAAAACTTGGGGCATCATCCTGACCCATAACGAACATACCTACAAATTTTCAGAAAGATCGGCCGAGTACTTTCTGAGATATTCTATAAAGAAGATAAACCGTTACAGCCGTTAGTAACGGCTGTAACGGTAAACTAAAACTTGGGGCATCATCCTGACCCATAACGAACATACCTACAAATTTTCAGAAAGATCGGCCAAGTACTTTTTGAGATATTCCATAAAGAAGAAAAACCGTTACAGGCTGTTACAGCCGTTAGTAACGGCTATAACGAGGTAAACCAAAACATCGGGCATCATCCGAGACCCATAATGAACATACCTGCTAATTTTCACAAAGATCAGCCAAGTACTTTCTGAGATATTCCATGGAGAAGAAAAACCGTTACAGGCCGTTACATCCGTTAGTAACGGCTGTAACGGTAAACTAAAACATCGGGCATCATTCTTGACCCATAATGAACATATTTACACATTTGCAGAAAGATCGGCCAAGTGCTTTCTGAGATATTCTATAAAGAAGAAAAACCGTTACAGGCCGTTACAGCCGTTGGTAACGGCTGTAACGGTAAACTAAAACATCACGCATTATTCGTGACCCATAATGAACATACTTACAAATTTTCAGAAAGATCGGCCAAGTACTTTTTGAGATATTCTATAAAGAAGAAAAACCGTTACAGGCTGTTACAGCCGTTAGTAACGGCTGTAACGGGTAAACTAAAACTTCCGGCATCATCCGAGATCCATAATGAACATACCTGCTAATTTTCACAAAGATCGGCCAAATACTTTCTGAGATATTCCATGGAGAAGAAAAAGCGTTACAGGCCGTTACAGCCGTTAGTAACGGCTGTAACGGTAAACTAAAATATCGGGCATCATCCTTGATCCACAATGAACATACCTACAAATTTTCAGAAAGATCGGCCCTGTAGTTTTTTCTGGAGCGAGTGGAACACAATTTTGACCACGGACACACACACACACACACACACACACACACACACACAGCATTTCTTCGTTCCCGTTCTAAAGTACTCTAAAGTACTCTAAGTACAAAAACTTCGCTAAGTTTAGCAACACTTTCTTACCACCACAAAGCAAACGACAATAGTTAGAGGGGTTCTCACCCATTTTTGTACTCCCAGTTCTTAAAGAACAGGGAGTACTTTAGAATGGGAACGAAGAAATGCTATATGTGTGTGTGTGTGTGTGTGTGTGTGTGTGTGTGTGTGTGTGTGTGTGTGTGTCCCTGGTCAAAATGTGTTCCACTCGCTCCAGACAAAACTATTGGGTCGATCTTTCTGAAAATTTGTAGGTATGTTCATTATGGGTCAAGGATGATGCCCGTCGTTTTAGTTTACCGTTACAGCCGTTACTAACGGCTGTAACGGCCTGTAACGCTTTTTCTTCTTTATGGAATTACTTGGCCGATCTTTCTGAAAATTTGTAGGTATGTTCATTATGGGTCACGAATAATGCCCGATGTTTTAGTTTACCGTTATAACCGTTACTAACGGCTGTAACGGCCTGTAACGGTTTTCTTCTTTATGGAATATCTCAGAAAGTACTTGGCCGACCTTTATGAAAATTAGCAGGTATGTTCATTATGGGTCATGGATGATGCCTGATGTTTTTGTTTGCCCCGTTATAGCCGTTACTAACGGTTGTAACGGCCTGTAACGGTTTTTCTTCTTTATGGAATATCTCAGAAAGTACTTGGCCAATTTATAAGCGGTTTGGATGATCTTGTGACAAATCGGATCCTCTGTCCATATGTAAGTGATGTAATGCTGAAAATGTATTAAACAACCGTTAAAAACCGTTATTATGTCGTTATTTCTTATATATA
>CM031611.1:68797086-68849586 GCA_018398815.1 Conus ventricosus
GCGCGCGCGCGCGCAACCCACACACACATGCACACACACACACAAACGCATAGATACACAGTGCGTGAGTGTGTGTGTGTGTGTGTGTGTGTGTGTGTGTGTGTGTGTGTGGAGAGAGATAGAGAGAGAGAGTGTGTGTGTGTGTGTGTGTGTGTGTGTGTGTGTGTGTGTGTGTGTGTGTGCGTGCGTGCGCGCACGCGCTTTGTGTGCGTGTGTGCGTGTGTTTCCACGCACGTATCATTGATGTGTATGTGATAGAGTATGTATATACGTTTGAATGTGTGTGTGTGTGTGTGTGTGTGTGTGTGTGTGTGTGATACCAGTATTGTTGTATGGATACAAATAAAGTCGTTCTGGAAAAGTTACATCTGTGATTTCTTGAATAATTTTATAGATTATATAACCTTTGATATTCAGGGCAAAACAAAATTGTGCATATTTCAATCTGTGTAACAGCAAGATGATCAGATTCTGGATTATCACTGGCGTGTGCGATTGAAAAATGCTCTACTAAATTTGTGATGTTATATATGAATATATATGAAAGGCATTTTTATTTCACCGTGGCTTAATCATGCTAAAAAACCAATTTAGCTGACACAGGATTAAGCTGACTTGAATTATGAATTACTTAGAAACAAAAATGGCTTGTGTCAATATGCAAAACATTAATTGCAAAATATTTTGAATTTGTAGTTGGCGTAGCTCACTATAAGACAATAATGAATGTTTACTTTATCGACATTTCAAAATCGAATTTGGAAGAGAAAAATATGATCCCATCGTAACCGATTTTTGTGTAATATCTTTAGTTAAGTTCAGATGTAGCAGTTACAAATTACTTACTGAACTTGGGAGGCATTATAAAGCTCCACGTCAAAATTGTATAATTGTGAAATTGATGTGATTAAGGGCGAATATCAATTCAAACAACTTCTAAAAAGGGTTATCTGAAAAGAAAAGCTCTGTAAGCTGAGGCCTGTTTTTACTTTTGCAATCTGTTCAAATCATGGCAGGGTATATGTTTCAACGTAAGCAAAGTTGTAAAGAACGGAAAGGTAGTGTGATGGTCCGTTTCTTTCCTCGTGCAACACCTAATGCTTGCATTATGAATCTATAGTTGTTTAACATGTTCTTCTATTTGAATATTAACAACTGAAAATGATACCGTTGTTTGTGACTTTTTTATGAAGCAGAGATTGTCGTTGTTTATCCAGCATGCCCTAAAAGGGTCGAAGGATTACATTTTCTTGATTCTTAAATTCTTCTTCTTCTTTCTTCTCCCCCCCCCCCTCCCCCCTCCCCCTCTCTCTCTCTCTCTCTCTCTCTCTCTCTCTCTCTCTCTCTCTCTCTCTCTCTCTCTCTCTGTATGTGTGTGTGTGTGTGTGTGTGTGTGTGTGTGTGTGTGTGTGTGTGTGTGTGTGTGTGTGTGATCGCATGGAAAATGTCTTTAAATCTTTGGTGTATTGTGATCAACAGTATATGTACCTCTCTGCGTTGCAATTTCACTTAATTTTGTTGTTGTTGTTGTTGTTGTTTCTGTATGAAGTCTGAGTATCTGTGATAGTCTTAGTAGTTCTGTATAATAATATAGCCCTTCCATTCAAATCAACACAAATGTTTTGACACACATGTAAATCGTGTTTATTTGTTGCAACAAAGAATGGACAAAACACTCTGTCATAAATGGGGGGGAAAAGAGCTTAAAGACTTTCAGAATAACCTAAGGAAAACAAGATGCAAAGCATACAAACGTACTCCCAGTTTATCCTGAATACGCGTGAGATATTCCATAAAGAGGAAAAACCGTCTTGGGCTGATGTAACCGTTAGTAATGGCTATCTGGTAAACATCTGCCATCGTCTGTGACCTATAATGAACATACTTAAAAATTTTCAGAAAGATCGGCCAAGAACTTTCTAAGATTTTCCATAAAGAAGAAAACCATTGTGGGCTGTTAGTAATGGCTATAACGATACACTTAAACATCGGGCATCATCCGGGACCCATAATGAACATACCTACACATTTTCAGAAGTATCGGCCACGTACTTTCTGAGATATTCCATAAAGAAGAAAAACCGTTACAGGCCGTTGCAGCCTAAAACATCGGGCATCATCCGTAACCCATAATGAACATACATGCTTATTTTCACAAAGATCGGCCAAGTACATTCTGAGATATTCTATAAAGAAGAAAAACCCTTACAGGCCGTTACAGCCGTTAGCAACGGTATAACGGTAAACTAAAACATCGAGCATCATCCGTGACCCATAGCGAACATACTTGCTAATGTTCACAAAGATCAGCCAAGTACTTTCTGAGATATTCCATAAACAAAAAAAAATGTTACAAGCCGTTACAGCCGTTAGTAATGGCTATAACGGTAAACTAAAACATCGGGCATCATCCGTGACCCATAATGAACATACCTGCTAATTTTCACAAAGATTGACCAAGCACTTTCTGAGATATTCCATGAAGAAAACCAACCGTTACAGGCCGATACACCCGTTAGTAACGGCTATAACGGTAAACTAAAACATCAGGCATTATTCGTGACCCATAATGAACATACCTGCTAATGTTAACAAAGATCAGCCAAGTACTTTCTGAGATATTCCATGAAGAAGAAAAAGTGATACAGGCCGTTACAGCCGTTAGAAACGGTATATATGGTAAACTAAAACATCCGGCATTATTTGTGACCCATAATGAACATACCTACAACTTTTCAGAAAGATCGGCCAAATGCTTTCTGAGATATTCCATAAAGAAGAAAAACCGTTACAGGCCGTTACAGCCGTTAGTAACGGCTACAACGGGGTAAACTAAAACATTGGGCATCATCCGAGACCCGTAATGAACATACCTGCTAATTTTCACAAAGATCGGCTAAGTGCTTTCTGAGATATTCCATGGAGGAGAAAAACCGTTACAGGCCGTTACAGCCGATAGTAACAGCTATAACGGTAAACTAAAACATCGGGCATCATCCGTGACCCATAAGGAACATATCTACACATTTTCAGAAAGATCGGCCGAGTGCTTTATAAAGAAGAAAAACCGTTACAGGCCGTTACAGCCGTTACTAACGGCTATAACGGTAAACTAAAACATCAGGCATTATTCATGACGCATAATGAACATACCTACAAATTTCAGAAAGATCGGCCAAGTACCTTTTGAGATATTCTATAAAGAAGAAAAACCGTTACAGGCCGTTACAGCCGTTAGTAACGGCTGTAACGGTAAACTAAAACATCGGGCATCATCCGTGACCCATAAGGAACATACGTACAAATTTTCAGAAAGATCGGTCAAGTACCTTTCGAAATATTCTATAAAGAAGAAAAACCGTTACAGGCTGTTACAGCCGTTAGTAACGGCTATAACGGGGTAAACTAAAACATCGGGCATCATCCGTGACCCATAATGAACATACCAGCTAATTTTCAAAAAAATCGGCCAAGTACTTTCTGAGATATTCCATAAAGAAGAAAAGGCGTTACAGGCCGTTACAGCCGTTAGTAACGGCTGTAACGGTAGACTAAAACATCGGGCATCATCCGTGGCCCATAGTGAACCAACCTATAAATTTTCAGAAAGATCGGCCAAGTACTTTTTGAGAAATTGTATAAAGAAGAAAAACCGTTTCAGGCTGTTACAGCCGTTAGTAACGGCTATAGCGCGGTAAACTAAAACATCGGGCATCATTCGTGATCCATAATGAACATACCTGCTAATTTTCACAAAGATCAGCCAAGTACTTTCTGAGATATTCCATGGAGAATGAAAACCGTTACAGGCCGTTACAGCCGTTAGTAACAACTGTAACGGTAAACTAAAACATCGGGCATCATCCTTGACCCATAGTGAACATGCCTACAAATTTTCAGAAAGATCGGCCATGTAGTTTTGTCTGGAGCGAGTGGAACACATTTTGACCACACACACACACACACACACACACACACACACACACACACACACACACATAGCATTTCTTCGTTCCCATTCTAAAGTACTCGCTGTTCTTTAAGAACTGGGAGTACAAAAATGAACAGTGATCGAAAAGAATTATAAGAACAACGAAGAAGAAGAAGAAGAAGAAGAAGAAGAAGAAGAAGGGTAATGAAACGATGATGATGATGATGATGACGATGATGATGATGATGATGATGATGATGATGATGATGATGATGATGATCGTAAGCGTGTTAGAAACGCATGATCTTTAACTAAGCACGTAACCAATCACTTACAAAATATCTGACCCATGTACCATCAGTTGGTGAAATGAAAAAAAAAAAAACAAGATGCAAAGCATATAAACGTACTCCGAGTTTATCCTGAATACGTGTGAGATATTCCTTAAAGAAGAAAAACCGTCTTGGGCTGGTGTAACCGTTAGTAATGGCTATTCTGGTAAACATGGGCCATCATCTGTAACCAATAATGAACATACTTACAAATTTTCAGAAAGATCGGCCATAAAGAAGAAACCCATTATGGGCCGTTAGTAATGGCTATAACGGAAAACTTAAATATGGAGCATTATCCGTGACCATAATAAACATACCTAAAAATTTTCAGAAATATCGGTCACGTACTTTCTGAGATATTCGATAAAGAAGGAAAACCGTGACAGGCCGTTACAGCCGTTAGTAACGGCTATAACGGGGTAAACTAAACCATCGGGCGTCATCCGTGACCCATCCTCTTCATACTTGCTAATTTTCAAAAAGATCGTCCAAGTACTTTCGGAGATATTCCATAAAGAAGAAAAACGTTACAGGCCGTTAGAGCCGTTAGTAACGGCTAAAACGGTAATTAAAACATCGGTCATTATTTCTGACTGTCATGAGTCGGCCGAATGTTCTCGAGCATTTAGGCAAATTAAGGGTAGTTTTGCTGTTGTTGAGAGAAAGTTCCTTGGGTTCTTCAAGTGTGCGAACTCAGGCATCACCAGAGGGGAATACCCCGAGTCGTATACTGAAGGAGGGGAGTTACTGGGAAGTGTTTCGCATGTCCGAGGGATAGTGACAAGGAGTTGCCGACCTGCTGGTCCTGGGTAGAGGAGTGTCCAGTCCGACCACTGGCTGGCTGTTCATTGGGTTCTCCAGTGGGCCTGAAGGGAAGGCGATCGTGTCAGGTGACCGTCATGGGTAGGTGACCGTCAGCCTGCAGGCAGAGTACAGCGACCATTCAGTCGTCCTTGTTCTGAGGAATGAATGGAAGGCTGCGGCCTATTGAGTGGTTTGAGCCTTGTTGTCTATAGAGGTAGTAACTACTTGAAGCATCAGTCTTGGCTGGTAGAGAAGTCCAGGCTGTTAGTACAATGGGTAGCTTCAGGAATCGAACATGAGCCTGAATAGGAGGTTATGCATTAACCACTGGGTGCCCAAGTCTTTGTTGGTGCTAGCAGCTGTGGTGTGTGTGTAGGTGTAGGTGACTTGTGATTCCATTGGTGGAATGAAAATAACTTGGGGATTTATTGGTACAAATCGGGTGATGTGTGTGTGCCAGTGATTCCATTGGTTGAACCAGTTAAACTCGGGTTCTCTCTTGTTTGAGAATGAATATAAGGCGCTTGGAAAACTAGGAAGGGGGACTCACTTAAGGGAAGTGAACTCACCCGTCTTGCTGAGGGCTCAAGAAAATACAGCGTGAAGCAGAGGTTAGCTGTCGCCTTGTTGCCTCCTGGGTGGGGACGTAAGACAGTGGAGGTTGCTGTAGCCTCGGAGCCGACGACGAGAAGAATTGTCTCCCGTGTGGGGACGGTCGACAGCAAGACGTGTCAGCCTGTTGGAGCCTAGACAGGGAGCTGCCAGACAACGGTGGGGTGTTTGCAGCCAGAGAAGACCTGTGGGAGAGGCCGACAGGAGCCCTTTCCGTGGAGAGGGCGAAGTACGCTGGAGTCCGGGAGACTCGGTGTGAGGGTGCGACTCAAGCTACGTTGCCAGTGTCCCCCAACTGGGATTTGGCCAATCGGGAGGACACAACGGTGTGGCAGCTTCAGCTCGTGGTTGTACAGTGGATGAGAGTAACTGACGGTCAACCAAGGAATGCTGGCAAGTTATGGACGCTTTATTACTCTTAAGTTCATAAGTGTGCAAACGGAAGAGTGGAATATTGTCTTTCCTGGCTGAGTAAGAATAACTGAAGGAAAGGGGATGCGATTTATGAAATTGTCTGTATGATGTTTACATTGTTGTGTGATACAGATAAGTGTGTTGTAGTGACGGGTGGGGGCTTGGAGTCAAGTTAAATAAAAGTTGATTATTTTCTGTGAAATGTTATTGGTTTCCCGTCACTTTTGTGCGGGCCCGATGTGAGTGACAGAGTGCGTATGCCTATGCGAGAGCGCATTTCGGTTGTGAAAGCGTAAATACTTCTGTCTATAACCCCCTGCATCCCTGAATATGATAATCATATTTTAATAACGAGGGGGAGCGTCGGAGACCCGTCACAAATTGGGGGCTCGTCCGGGATGAACATAAATGAGCCATAAGTGATTTTGATTCTGGGTTTTGTTCAATTGCAAGGGATTTGAAATTTGTCGTAATTGTGGAAACCTAGATTTTTTTTTCTTACCTGGAAAGACGTTAGTCATGTGTTGATTGTTTTGATCTTTTTTTCATGACTGGGCCTTGTATTTGAACTTGCTTGATTTGGTTGCTGTTGAGGTTGATTGTGTGTAGCACAACTATTTGATCGCTTATTTACAAGTGATCGTGTGGATATCTCGCTTGTTACTGTGGTTGTATTAACTAGCTGATCGAGGGTTAGATAGCTTCAGAATGTCGACTGAAGAGGTGCTGAGACAATGGGTCCGCTGAAAAAGATGGACCTCATAGAAGAAGGAAAAGCTTTAGGACTAAAGGGTCCGGAACTGAAGGCATATGTAGATGAGAACTGGCCCCGTGTAATCGAGGCCCAGAAAATACAAAGGGAATGGGAAGAACAGAGAGAAAAGAAAAAAGTTGAAAAAGAGGAGAGAGAACGGGAAATGCAAGAGAGAGAAAGAGAACGGGAAAAAGAGGAGAGAAAAGAGAACGGGAAAAAGAGGAGAGAGAAAGAGAACGGGAAAAAGAGGAGAGAGAAAGAGAACGGGAAAAAGAGGAAATAGAACGGGAAAAGAGAGGAGAGAGAAAGAGAGCGGGAAAGAGAAGAGAGAGAAAGAGAACGGGAAAGAGAGAGGGAGAAAGAGGAAAGAGAGGAAAGAGAAAGAGAGGAGGTACGGCAGTTTGAGCTAGAAAAATTAAGACTGTTGAATCTAGGTAAGAAACTAGAAGTGGAGGCAAAAGCCAAGAACTTTACTTCATATTACAATCCCTTAACTAGTATGCCAACGTTTGATGATAATCCAGATCATTTAGAGGATTTTCATCTCACAGTTTGAAAGGATTGCCAAAGATCAGGGCTTACCCGAAGAACGGTGGGCCACACATCTGTCCGCACTGTTGACACCTAAGGCTAGAGAAACGTTTTTCTGCCTACCACTGGAAAACCAGACAGATTATGTATCGGTGCGTGAAGCTTTGTTTCAAAGGTACCAGGTAACAGCTGATAGATACAGGAAAAAGTTCAGAGAGGCTGTCCGTAGGCCAGGCGAGGCACATGTACAGTTCCTTTATCGGGTCAGGTCTCTCTTTGATAGATGGATGAGAATAGGGGATATTGAACAGACCTTGAATCGTTAAGGGAAGAGATCGTTAAAGAGCAAATCCTGTCCACGTATCAGAGAGATCTCACTGTGTTCTTGGCAGAAAGAGAAATAAAAAGCTTAGAAGAGTTAGTGAAAGTCGCAGACAGGTATGAAGCTGCCCATGATCAGCGCTATGTTCTGAAGGAACAAACCGCTTGTTCCGTAATGCACAGACCACACAGTCAGAGAGTGAGTCGCTGACTCACTACAAACAGGAGGCGAGACCGCAGTTAGAAACGCGTTCTAAGTCCCAAGGCAACAGTGGGACTCAAGAGAATGTTAAGGTGAAACGCACATGTTTAAGTGTGGGCGAGAGGGTCATATCGCCAAGGAATGTAGCGGAGTGCGAATACATTCAGTTGTTGCTGTTGATACAATTCAACAGGAAGGCAGGGTGCCACCACCAACTATTAGGGCAGTAGTAAACAGGAAGCCGGTGACCTGCTTATTAGATACAGGACTGACTCTGGCGGCAATGGTAGAGCCCGGTTTTGTGAGACAGACAGACTATACCGGGGAAACCACCTGCGTGCGATATGCAGATGGAAGAATTAATCGGCTACCTTTGGCCCGTGTCAAAGTACAGTCAGAGTTTGTCAGGAGTACTCTCACTGCAGCAGTGCAAAACAGTCTTCCCTATCCAGCTTTGTTAGGGGGTAGGTATGTCCTCCCGAAGCCTAACCAGGCTGCCAGTCAAGTAGGGAAAGCAAGGGTAGTCAGGGTAGGAAAGTAAACAGAACGCAGGTGAAGTGCACAGGCGCCGCTAACAGTAGAGCTAGCGTAGGCCATGAAGGTGGCCATGGTGGTGGTGCAGTGGACCATGAAATAGGTCGTAGTGGCGGTGCCGTAGGCCATGGAGGTGGCCGTAGTGGCAGTGCCGTGGGCCATGGAAGTGGCCGTCGTGGCGATGCCGTGGGCCATGGTGGCCGTAGTGGTGGTTCAAAAGTTGTTGGCGTTGCCGTGGTAGTCAGAAATGTAGGAGCCACGGTGGCGGACCTCAGGGTCGTGGCCAAGATGGACCACAGAGTAACTGCAACCAGCAGCTGGGTTGGGACCAGGGAGGCGGTAATAACGCATGGCAAGAAGGTCGAGGTGACCAGCTATCGTTAGGAAACGCCAAAGACAGTCAGCTCAAAGGAGCAGATAATCCAGTGTCAGGAATGGGTAAAGTAAATAAGGCTCATCAAGCAATGGGCATAGGCCATGAGCGGGATTCGAACCAAGGAATTTCCTCAGAGAGAAGGAAAATCGTTCGGATAAGATGAGTGAGGGATCATCTCTTAACATTTTGAAAAGGGGAGATGATCGTCGTCGTGGTGAATGGGTGCGACAGCCCAGTTCACGTGATCTTGGAACAACAGACCCTGAGGCAATGAAAGCAAAGGGGACTGAATGCCAAGGAGATTTTGCCGAACAGGCTAGAAGAGGATCGCGCAGATTTTCACGCGCTCCTTTAAGGACTAAAATGTGTGAAAGGTGTGCTGGCTCTCTTGTAAGGCCTGGAATGCGCAAACTATCTGCCCCAGGTACTATTGGCGAGCCACGAACGGCGGTCAAGATTGAGAGGGGCAGGAGTAGGTCAAGGGTTGGAGTAATGCCTCCAGGGCGTTGCCGTTGTAGTGTGAACAACAGAAGTAGAACAATGGTAGGAGCAATGCCTACGGGCTGCTGTTGTGTGGTGGTGTGAGCAGTCATCTGTTACGGACAGCTACTGTGGAAAAAATGTAGCTGGCTGGTTGTGTTATTTTGACTGGCGTGCCATCGTGGGGTGGGCTGAGCCTATGTTCATGTGTTATTTTTCATTTTTTGATATATGTTTACCTGTATGCGTTTGTTTTTGTCATTGCCCATTATGGAGCGGGAATCAGTACGTGCTCACGTGTTATGATTGATAATTTTTCTGATTGATATCTGTTTGCTCATGTTGTTTTGTCACAGCTCGGTAAAGTGTGAAAATGTCCTTATGTTGTGAAATCAGGATAAATGTTTGATTTGGATAGTGTGTGGGAGACCATGTGAGCAGATTGTGGCCACACGCCTGAATTTGATTTTGATGTTACGTAGCCTGGGCCACACGCCTGAATTTGAATGTTGTCTTTGTGGATTGTGGCTACACGCCTGAATTTGATTTTGATGTTAAGGAGGCTGGGCAACACACCTGAATTTGAATCTTGGGTTAATCATGGTGGTGTTATTATTAGAAGTGAATGGAATGATTAATTGATATGCATGGACATGCGGAGAGCTAAGGCTATAGAGAGAGTTTTTGATTATATGTGAGCCAGTTTAGAGTTAACTGTTGTGCACAGTCGTTTATGACTGACCAAAGAGTGATTCAATGGATTGTCTGATTGACTTATTACTTTTAATTGAGCACATTATTCATGTTAGAGATGTTGATGAAAGTGATGTCTTGAAGCATAGGGGTAGTCCGGTTATATTGACCCATGTAATTGAGTTTGTTTTATCCAATTTGGAACATTCGTCCTTGAGGAAATGTTGATTGGAACAACATTCTTAGGTACGGGGGTGTCATGAGTCGGCCGAATGTTCTCGAGCATTTAGGCAAATTAAGGGTAGTTTTGCTGTTGCTGAGATAAAATTCCTTGGGTTCTTCAAGTGTGCGAACTCAGGCATCACCAGAGGGGAATACCCCGAGTCGTATACTGAAGGAGGGGAGTTACTGGGAAGTGTTTCGCATGTCCGAGGGATAGTGACAAGGAGTTGCCGACCTGCCGGTCCTGGTGGAGGAGTGTCCAGTCCGACCACTGGCTGGCTATTCATTGGGTTCTCCAGTGGGCCTGAAGGGAAGGCGATCGTGTCAGGTGACCGTCACGGGTAGGTGACCGTCAGCCTGCAGGCAGAGTACAGCGACCATTCAGTCGTCCTTGTTCTGAGGAATGAATGGAAGGCTGCGGCCTATTGAGTGGTTTGAGCCTTGTTGTCTATAGAGGTAGTAACTACTTGAAGCATCAGTCTTGGCTGGTAGAGAAGTCCAGGCTGTTAGTACAATGGGTAGCTTCAGGGAATCGAACATGAGCCTGAATAGGAGGTTATGCATTAACCACTGGGTGCCCAAGTCTTTGTTGGCGCTTGCAGCTGTGGTGTGTGTGTAGGTGTAGGTGACTTGTGATTCCATTGGTGGAATAAAAATAACTTGGGGATTTATTGGTACAAATCGGGTGATGTGTGTGTGCCAGTGATTCCATTGGTTGAACCAGTTAAACTCGGGTTCTCTCTTGTTTGAGAATGAATATAAGGCGCTTGGAAAACCAGGAAGGGGGACTCACTTAAGGGAAAGTGAACTCGCCCGTCTTGCTGAGGGCTCAAGAAAATACAGCGTGAAGCAGAGGTTAGCTGTCGCCTTGTTGCCTCCTGGTGGGGACGTAAGACAGTGGAGGTTGCTGTAGCCTCGGAGCCGACGATGAGAAGAATTGTCTCCCGTGTGGGGACGGTCGACAGCAAGACGTGTCAGCCTGTTGGAGCCTAGACAGGGAGCTGCCAGACAACGGTGGGGTGTTTGCAGCCAGAGAAGACCTGTGGGAGAGGCCGACAGGAGCCCTTTCCGTGGAGAGGGCGAAGTACGCTGGAGTCCGGGAGACTCGGTGTGAGGGTGCGACTCAAGCTACGTTGCCAGTGTCCCCCAACTGGGATTTGGCCAATCGGGAGGACACAACGGTGTGGCAGCTTCAGCTCGTGGTTGTACAGTGGATGAGAGTAACTGACGGTCAACCAAGGAATGCTGGCAAGTTATGGACGCTTTATTGCTCTTAAGTTCATAAGTGTGCAAACGGAAGAGTGGAATATTGTCTTTCCTGGCTGAGTAAGAATAACTGAAGGAAAGGGGATGCGATTTATGAAATTGTCTGTATGATGTTTACATTGTTGTGTGATACAGATAAGTGTGTTGTAGTGACGGGTGGGGGCTTGGAGTCAAGTTAAATAAAAGTTGATTATTTTCTGTGAAATGTTATTGGTTCCCGTCACTTTTGTGCGGGCCCGATGTGAGTGACAGAGTGCGTGTGCCTATGCGAGAGCGCATTTCGGTTGTGAAAGCGTAAATACTTCTGTCTATAACCCCCTGCATCCCTGAATATGATAATCATATTTTAATAACGAGGGGGAGCGTCGGAGACCCGTCCCACTGACCCATAATGATCATACCTACAAATTTTCAGAAAGATCGGCCAAGTACTTTTTGAGATATTCCATATAGAAGGAAAACCGTTACAGGCCGTTACAGCCGTTAGTAACGGCTGTAACCGGGAACACTAAAACATCGGGCATCATCTGTGACCCATCCTCTTCATACCTGCTACTTTTCAGAAAGATCGGCCAAGTACTTTCGGAGATACTCCATAAAGAAGAAAAATCGTGACAGGCCGTTACAGCCGTTAGTAACGGCTATAACGGGGTAAACTAAAACATTGGGCTTCATTTGTGAACCATAATGAACATACCTGCTAATTTTCACAAAGATCGGCCATGTCCTTTTCGGAGATATTCTATAAAGAAGAAAAACCGTTACAGGCCGTTACAGCCGTTAGCAACGGCTATTATGGTGAACGACAACATCGGCATTATTCCTGACCCATCATGAATATACCTACATATTTTCAGAAAGATCGGCCAAATACTTTCTGAGATATTCCATAAAGAAGGAAAACCGTTACAGGCCGTTACAGCCGTTAGTAACGGCTATAACGGGGTAAACTAAAACATCGGGCATCATTCGTGACCCATAATGAACACACCTGTTAATGTTCACAAAGAACGGCCATGTCCTTTCGGAGATATTCCATAAAGAAGAAAAAACGTTACAGGCCGTTACAGCCGTTAGTAACGGTTATAACGGTGAACTAAAACATCGGGCATTATTCCTGACCCATAATGAATATACCTACAAATTGTCAGAAAGATCGGCCAAGTACTTTCGGAGATATTCCATACAGAAGGAAAACCGTTACAGGCCGTTACAGCCGTTAGTAACGGCTATAACGGGGTAAACTAAAACATCGGGCGTCATCCGTCCCCCATCCTTTTTATGCCTGCTAATGTTCACAAAGATCGGCCAAGTACTTTCGGAGATATTCCATAAAGAAGAAAAACCGTTACAGGCCGTTACAGCCATTAGTAACGGCTGTAACGGTAAACTAAAACATCGTGCATCATCCTTGACCCATAATGAGCATACCTACAAATTTTCAGAAACATCAATCCAGTAGTTTTGTCTGGAGCGAGTGGAACACATTTGGCCACGGACGGATGGACGGACGGACACACAGACCGCATTTCTTCGTTCCCATTCTAAAGCACTCCCTGTTCTATAAGAACTGGGAGTACAAAAACAGTAAGGAAACAAACGAATAGTGAAAGAAAAAGACACTTAAAATAAAAAATAAAATGAATATCAAAACCTTTTTATTTCGTACATAAAAAGAATAAATAAAATAGTTGAAAATCGAAAAAATATTCCTTTCAGAAATATGCATACATTTCCAAGAGCTAAAAGTCAAACAACTTTCATATGACAAATACACAAATCTGAAATTTACAGTAGGACAATAACACAAAAACGCAATGACCGAAACTGTATTTTAATCTGGAGAAGAGACCAACAATAAATACGATGACAAAAGTATCAACCAGTATGACTAGGACGGGGGAAATCGTGATGGCATTGCTGAGGTGAATTACGTTGATGTATTAGGCTTAACACACCAAGATTATCCCTGCACTCATACACGCATATGCGCACTCATGCTCCCACCAACTATTCACCTCTCTCTGGGAATGGGATGTCACGCATTCACTTCTCTCCTAACACGACTGAGAGCAAGAAATACAACTTCGACGCTACTTATACACGAAAAATCCAAAAGCACAAAAAAGGAATAATCAAAACACAAGAGATCAATACTCCCTAGTCCCGGGTTTTAAACTAAAAATCCTTCTTACCTGGCCAGGTTTTCACACACACACACACACACACACACACACTTGCACACCACACCACAGCTCTTGAAGATGTCATTTCAAAATTTCTTCATCAGTGAGTGATGGTGACGCCTTTGGTTGTCTGGCACCAGGATCCGGGACTGGGTCTCCATGGTCGTCTCTGGGGACTAGAAATCTCCTTTGTCTCTTTCACCCACCTGTGGATTTTGAACTCAGTCTTTCTTTCTCAGCTTGTCTTTCATGCCTAAGGCTGTGTGCAAAGTAGACCCGGACCCGGCCGTGCAAAGCACGGTTGTGCGCCGTCCGTCCGGGAGAAAAACCTGCTCCGGTTCTTCTCTGTTCCAGCTTACTGGCGACGGTCAAAGCCGTGCATAGCGCACCCGGCCCGACCCGTATGATTAGAGCCGTGATATTGCCGATCGTGCGAACCGTACTTTCCCCGGCCGTCCGGGTGAAGGGACCGAACTTCCCTCTGATTTTTTTACACTTGTTATCTTTCTTTCCAACAAGACGACGGGAAACTGATCGCTAGACCATAAAGTTAATTTTGTTAAATCGACCAACTCGCGTGAATACAAAACACAACGGGCGCCATTTTTGAAGTAATGAACGGTAACTGATCGGTACCAAATTAGGCCTATGTGTGTTATAGACAAAAGTAGCATATAAACCATATTGTAGTTTTCCAAACACAGGGTTCTCAGACTGAAGCTGTGCCTATGATCATCGACCTTTTGTCACCCACTACGCCTCGCTGCTCTAGTCACCAGTGCTTGTTGGTGTAGGCTGTGCTGTGACAGAAAACGGTGTCAGTCGACAGCTCCAGTGAACCTGTACACGCCGATAGCAAAGCCAGAAATATTACTTGCACACTACCAGTAGTGGTGAAGACAACTACTACTTCAAGTAAGTGACTTTTTCCTGCCTCATTTATGAAATAACATCAATGATGACCCACCAACCCACCATGTGCTAGACGCCGTCTCACTGGCGCCGGCCCAATATACCACCCTGTGATAAAAACCACGATACATCATCCTGTATACTCCATGAATCCAAATTGAACTAGACAGCAAAACCACCATGCTGAAAGGAATTTTTGTCACCGTGATCCTACTGACTATCCAACAGCGACTCTTGCCAGTTCCCATCCCGACTGCCCCAGTCATGGACATGAGCCACATGGACAAACTTGTAGCAATACCAGCTCATGGCCATCAAATCCCTCCAGCCTTGAGGCTGTGTTCTCAGCCCATCGTCGCCACGTCAACAAAGCACTGGATAAGTGCACAGAGTACCCTTGTACGGCCCTATTAGCAATCATGCTGTTCTGGTGACGTACAAATCAACCCAGGTCCCAATGCTTCAGTATACCCATGCGGGTTTTGCCAAGAATCCGTCACCTGATCCTGCAAGGGTATATGCTGCGATTCATGCGATGTTTGGTTCCATCATGCAGAATATGAGGTCCTAAGTCGACCAACAGTAGCATGGATCTGCCCCCGCTGTGACAGTATAAACTGCAGTTTTTTCACTTTCCGCAGTTATGAACTAGAGTGCTCCAATTTCTATGACCCCCTTCAACATAGCCACATTGAATCCGGGCTTCATCCGGAACCTTCTCACCCCCTAGGGCCAGCAGCCCCAAAATATCAAGCAATGTATCATCTACTAGCACTCCCAACTTCAGTTCCTCAGATAGTGGAAGGCAGAAGACAAAATCATCTGCCTCATCAGTCTTTGAACTCCCGAAGAAGACAAATCTAAGGGTTATGAACGTCAACTGTCAGAGTGTAGGTGCCAAGAAACAAGAACTAACAGCGGCAATACAATACATCAAGCCAGATATTGTCTGCGGCACTGAATCATGGCTCAGAGGCATAAAACCAGGAACCCCCCCCCCCCTCCCCCCCACCCAAGACGCCATCAAATCAGCTGAAATGTTCCCGCCCCAGTATGAAGTATACAGAAACGATCGCAATATAAATGGAGGCGGTGTCTTTATACTAGTACACAAAAACATTACATCCTCGGAGGAACCTCAGTTGGTGACTGACTGCGAAGTAGAATGGGTGAAGGTGAAGATGAAAATCCAGAAGGACCTATACATTGGGGCATTCTACACACCTGATCGAAACCCAAACGACATCAAAGAACTCAACAAATCCCTAAATAGATTAACAGAAAATGGGAAGAAGCAAAGAGAGGTGATCTTAGCTGGGGATTTCAACTGCCCAAACATCGACTGGTCCACCCACAGTGTTGGATCGTCGGGTAAGGACCATGATGTGCAACAGTCCCTGGTCGACGTCACATCTGAACACCTGCTAACCCAAATCCAGCTAACCCCGACCCGGGGTCCCAATGTCCTAGACCTGGTGTTCACCTCAACCCCACCCTCGTCAAGACCTCAGTGAATGCCCCAGCATCTCAGACCATGATGTTGTAGTCTCAGACTTTGACGCAAAGCCCTAGATACACCACCAGAAAGCACGTAAATGCTATAGATTTGGGAAGGCAAACTGGGAGAAGCTCAAAGAAGACATGGAAAATGCAGCGGACATCATTGAAGAAGAAAAGAGAGCAGGGAAGGACATCGACAGCCTCTGACTACCTTCAAAAACCTTCTGAATACATCAATGGAGACAAACATACCCACCTTCTTACTCAGACCATCAAGCACATTGCCATGGCTGACTGCCCCACTCAGGAGGATGATTAAACGGAAGAAGAGGATGTTTCAGCGAGCCAGGGCGAAGAATGACTGGTCTGCCTTCCGTCAATTCCAGAAACACTGCCGGCGGGAGCTCCGAAGAGCAGAATGGCAATATATCAACGGAACCATTCAGGAAGGCCTCGCCAACAACAACACGAAACCCTTCTGGCGTTACATCAGGTCGAGAAAACAAGACTCCTCTGGGGTAGCCCCACTTAGAGAGGACGGCCAACTCCACAGTGACAGTCAGACCAAGGCAAACATTCTACTAAAACAGTTCAAATCTGTCTTCACCACAGCAGTAACGTCCACCCTTCCAAATTTAAAGAACCCTACAGCCCATATTAAACCCATCCATGTCAACACCCACGGTGTAGCCAAGCTACTTCACCAGCTAAACCCCAACAAAGCCTCAGGAGCGGACAACATCCCAAACCGGATACTTAAGAACTTGGCCGACAACATCGCCCCAATTTGACCACAATCTTTCAGATCTCACTGGACACCGGCCGCCTACCCCAAGATTGGCTCGGAGCCAACATATCTTGTGCTTCAGGAAAGGTGACCGGCATACCCCATCAAACTACCGCCCGATCTCACTGACATCTGTATGCTGTAAACTCCTTGAACATATAGTCTGCCGCCATATCATGTCCCACCTAGAACAACAAAAATACTCACAAATCTCAACCACGGCTTCCGTTCAGGCTTTTCCACCGAGACCCAACTGCTCACCACTACTAACGATCTCCTGATGTCCTTCGATAAAGGGAAGCAAGTGGATATGGCTATTTTGGACTTCTCAAAAGCCTTTGATACAGTACCCCATGACCGTCTCCTCCATAAGTTGACCAGTTATGGCATCACTGGCACCCTCCACACCTGGCTTACCTGCTTCTTAACAGATCGAACCATGCAAGTGGTGGTAGAGGGCATTACATCCAACGCCACAACTGTCGACTCAGGAGTCCCACAAGGCACCGTGCTCGGCCCTCTCCTATTCCTGTGCCACATAAATGACCTTCCAGAGGCAGTCAAATCCCAAGTACGCCTATTCGCAGATGACTGCCTCATTTACAGGGAGATCAATGACTTTAATGACCACCACACTCTACAAGAGGACCTCAAGTCACTAGAGTCATGGGCAGACAAATGGGGCATGCGGTTCAATGCTTCAAAATGTTACATCATGAGCATTGCAAAATCCTCTACCTCCTCCTACTTCTATTCCCTAAATAATACCATCCTGCAGCAAGTCTCTCATAACCCATACCTCGGCATCCAATTCGCTGACAACCTCAAGTGGTCTCAACACATCGCCTCCATCACAAAGAAGGCAAATAGCACACTAGGATTTCTCCGGCGAAATCTCAGACACAGCCCTGCCTCCTGCCGAAAAATGCCTACCTTGCACTTGTACGCCCTGTCCTGGAGTATGCAGCAATCATTTGGGACCCGCACATGCAGCAAGAGATCAACATGCTGGAGCGCGTACAAAGAAATGCAGTGCGCTTCATAGCAAAGGACTACCGCTCCACCACGCCAGGCTTCATAACGGGTCTGCTAAGAAAACATGAGCTCACTACACTCCAAGAACGGCGGCTTCAACTTCGGCTGGGATTCTTTTACAGGGTGGTTGAGGGGGCTGGTGCCAGCGATCACCCCGAGTGACTTCATCACACCTCAAAAACCAGGACGATGCATCCGCTCCACCAGAGACAACAGAACGTACCTGACACAAAACCCAGTGGAGAACTACACACGAAACAATGATAGGTGCTACTGCATTCCTGAAACACACACCTATCAGTACCGTAACTCATACTTCCCAAAGACAATAACTGACTGGAACCACCTCGACAATAACAACGTCCACCAAAAGTTCAAGTCGGCTCTGGCAAAAGCCAGAAGCCGATAATATCATCACGCTGCGCATCCCCCACCGTCGCGCCTATGCCAGTTAAATGGATGTCAGCGACGTACCAATCCAGATCCAGATCCAGATCGCTACCCTAGGGTTAAAATCATTCATGTTCACAAAACATGACCATCCAATACTCATGCCAAAAGAGATTATCTCTCTGCTGCTTGGGACAATGTATCAAGAGAAGTGAGAGGAAATGGTAAGTAGTAAAAATGCTATCTTCTTTTTTCCCACAAAATGAACAAAGTTACAAACAAAGATTTATATCCAATACGATTCATATTAACAGAAAGTGCCAGTCACGGATATATTTTCTATAAAAGCTAAGAACAAGCACATTGATTCATAGGTCCTTGAAGGTTTTTAATCTATTTTGTTCAATCCATTTTGACGTTTTCTTTAACGTTTTAGAAATAGAATGTTTTTAAACAGATTGGTAAATGTGCACA
This sequence comes from Conus ventricosus, assembly GCA_018398815.1. NCBI lineage: Eukaryota > Metazoa > Mollusca > Gastropoda > Neogastropoda > Conidae > Conus > Conus ventricosus. The sequence continues at coordinate 68,815,846 of CM031611.1, forward strand.
GAAAGATCGTGAGTGTGACACAGGTAAATAAATCTAACTGAACGTTTGAGTGAGAGTGAAGGCAAGAAAGATTGTGAATAATCATAATCATCCTCTTTCAAAATATTACGAATTGCTACATTTCGATTTTCCAAATTCAAAACACATAGAAAAGAAACAATCGTATCAACAAGCCCAAAGAGTTATTAAATACATTATATTATATATTTCTACACTATAAACTGTTACTTTATGCTGATTTGATCAGACGACGTGCGTGTGTGGATTGTGTGGTTGGTGGTGGTGCGAGAAAGTGGATGTGGGTGTGTGCATCTATCTACATGTAAAAGTATCAGTTTTGTATGTGTGTCTGGTTGTATAAGTGAATGTGTTTGTACATGAACAATATTCTCAGAGTAAAGATTGTTAATTTTTATGCATTTCCTACTTCTATAGTTGATTTCACCATAAATTTCTTGATTTAATCCACTTTCTTACATAACTATCATAACCAAATTTGCAGATGTTTGTCTGTGTGTGTGTGTGTGTGTGTGTGTGTGTGTGTGTGCGTGCGTGCGTGCGTGCGTGCGTGCGTGCGCGCGCACGTGCGTGCGTGCGTGTGTGCGCAAGCGAGAGTGCGCGCGCGCACGCGTGTGTATATGAGTGCGTGCGCGCGCGCGTGTGGGGTGTGTGTGTGTGTGTGTGTGTGTGTGTGTGTGTGTGTGGTGTGTGTGTGTGTGTGTGTGTGTGTGTGTTACATTTTCAGTAATGTCACTTCTAATCACAATTTTAACTAGTCACAATTAAATAATTCAATTTTGATAATTTGAACACATTTAAAAATAAATAAATAAAATAACTCAATTCATTCTTTCGGTGCCTAGAATCAACGTTTAAAATTAAACTGATAGTAAATGTGTGAAAATTATCTGGATGGTAACAATTGGAAAGCAAATTCTGTGCAAATTCTGTACATCTATATCCTACTTTGTACACACACATCCATCTATCCACACACCACCCCACACCACACACACACACACACACACACACATAACACACACACCACAAACTATCTATCTAGTATCTGTATGTGTATTTATATGCGTATATATGTACCCTGTACAATCAAATAGCACCGTTAAAGAAAAAAATAATAAAATAAAATAATATATATAGTGAAGGGTTTCTCATATTTAAAATATATTCCCCCCATTTTTTCATTTTTAAAATTCAAATCTTTGTTAACCTGCACTTGTTTTCTCCCACTATTTAATTGTTCAGCAGTATAATGTTTGGTCAATCGGTGGGAGATTGCATCTCTTAGGAGATCCAAGTAAAGGTTGTTCTGTACAATTCTTAGCCACTCGCAATGCTTGGGTTATTGAACAGCAGAGCTGACCACTCACACTGTTCCATATCTTTTGATCTCCCTTGCATCCTTGAATGGATCCTCAAGCATAGGCTCAAAGATTGTCCCCTACATTTTATACTGTTTGCATAATGCTTTTAGTTTTTAAGCACTTTTTTCCTCTCCACACTTTCCTTTTGTTCCATTTTACTACCCTTCGCTGGCTGCTTTGGGGGTGCTGTTGGATTCTTTTTTGAACCCTTGGTGATGAGAACACCACAGAATTATGGACTTTGGTGTGTCTCTATTTGACACCAAGAGCACAGACACAATCAGCCGTGTCTCCCTGATGAGTCCGATCCAGCGGACGAAAGGCCTAGGAGCAGGCAATACAAATAGATGTGCCTTCGAAGGGGAGTAAAATGGTTCCCTCAGGCAGCTAGTGAAGGGTTTCTCATATTTAAAATATATTCCCCCCATTTTTTCATTTTTTAAATTCAAATCTTTGCCAAGTCATTACTATAATGACTGAAGAATTGTTAACCTGCACTTGTTTTCTCCCACTATTTAATTGTTCAGCTATATATATATATATATATATATATATATGATCAGGTGCACAGAAAAACGGCATGTCGTGTCGCATGTCGCACGGCCGGGTCCGGGTCCACTATGCACGTAGCCTAAGACCGTGCTGTGACTTCTGTCGCCCAGCCCACGTTTCTTACAACACTACTCTGTCCTGCTCACTCTTCTCTTTCTCTCTCTCTCTTTCTCTCTCTCTCTCTCTCTCTCTCGGTGTTGTTCTCTCTCCTCTCCCCTGTTTTCCGTTCAGTTTATATAGGGATGGAAACAAAGGATATCCCTTTGGGCCATGTCTTTGTCCATGTTGCTTCTCTACCACCTTGTTCACACACACACTGAATTCTCCTCTCGCTACATTCTTCCACACATCAGCATTTACACACATCCCTACAAATTGCTTAGGAAACAACCACGCCACACCAGATGGACATCGCAAATTCCCGCCGACTTCTGCAGCTACTTCCACACAGTAATTAGATACGACAACGACGTCCACACGCAGTCAACAAGCCTGACAAAACACCAACACAGTGCCCCACAGCAATACCTACTGAACAAGCCCAAGACTCCTGTTCTTCAAGGTCTGGTTACAAAGCAACTTTGCTGACAGGGCCCACTTGATGCTCCGAGGTCCTACTGGGTATAGATTTCGCTCCCTTTCGCTGTCGGGAAGGTTCGAACCTTAGGTGCCATCTATCACCTGATCACTTCAACCTCCTCGACACAGTTCGACCCTATCAGGCTAGGTGAGGGCGCTACTACTAATCGGCCCATTAGCTATTTCTTTACTACGTGTGACATTCTTGTCGTCTAAAGCGCTTAAGGCCCTTTGGGAGAGGTTTCGCTCACTTGACACAGTAAAACCTCTCAGTATAAACAACCAATGTCAGTCACAATATTAACTTAGTGATGCCACTTGATTTTTTTTAACTGAGAAAATACACGACTATGTAAATCCAAAACAATCGCAAAGTACAACTTTTGAAAAACAAAGAAACAGACGAACAAATGAACAGCACAACACATCTCTTGAAAAACAAAGAAATGAAGAACACAACACATCTCTTGAAAAACAAAGAAATGAAGAACACAACACATCTCTTGAAAAACAAAGAAATTAAGAGCACAACACATCTCTTGAAAAACAAAGAAATGAAGAGCACAACGCATCTCTTGAAAAACAAATGAATAGCACAACACAAAAGAGACCAAACTCATATGTTTGCACACACACACACACGAAGCTGCTCAGTAAATAAATGATTCTTCAAAATATTAGTTGGAAATGTTTTCTGCCAACACCACCAAAGTAGTAGTAGTTGTAGTAACAATGGTGAAAATAGTAATCATAATATAAATCAAACAATTGAATAAATAATAGAAAAATAAATGAATAAACGCATGAATGAATGAATGAATCAATGTATGAATGAATGAATGAATGACAACAATATCATGTAAATGAGACAATAACTTTTTTTTTTTAAGTAATAAAATATGAGCGCGCGACTGATGAGGATAGATCATTGACAATCAATTTACTTGAGCAAACAAATTCAAAAGTAATTTCATTGTGTAATTTCATAATGATCTTAATTGAAGGCACAAGTGCGGAGAGGTCTAGGAGGGAGAGGGGAAGCTGAACGAAGGGTTGGGTGAGAAGGAGTGGTCAACGTCAGTGGGAAAGGAGAGAGGGAGTGCAGGGATTAACGGTTTTCCTAGTTGCGTCAGTAAAATGAATGGACGAAAACCACTTGGTTTACTTTTTCTCCTCTATTACTTGAATCAATGAATTACCTGGGGGTGTAATCTGTCCTCATAACTCAAATATGATCTACCAACATTTGATGATTAACAACATCACTCAAATTAATGACACTGATATTTCTATTACAAAATCAATAGTTATTAATATTATTGTAGTACCATTATTGTAGCACCCTAGTGAAACTAGCAGCAGCTGTAGCAGCAGAAGTAGCACCAAGCCGCAGCAGCAATAGAAGCAGTAGTAATAGTAGTTCCAACCACAGCAGCAACAGTAATAGTAATAGGAGTGGTGGTAGCTGCAGCGGATACGATTATAGCAACAGCAGGAAGAATAGGAAGGAAGGGGAAGGGGAACGTTGCAACAACAGCTGTGACAATAATAGCAAGAAGTAATAGTAGTAAAGAGTAGCAGCAGCAGCAGCAGCAGAAATAATGGTATTGGTGGTGGTGGTGGTGATGGTAGCAGTAAGTAGTAGCAGCAGCAGCAGCAGTAGCAATAGTAGTAGTAATTGTAGTAACTGTTGTAGTAACACCATTAACAGCAGCTGCAACAGTAATGTCAATCATCGTCAACATCACTGTCGTCTTCGTAAAAGTAGCAAACTGCAGCAGCAGCAGTAACAGTAGCGGCAGCATTAGCAGTATAATAGTAGCAACCGTTGTTGTTGTCACTGCTATCGCTGCAGCTGCTGCTGTTGTCTTTGAATTTCATAAGTTAAGAGATCGTTGCTTTATTCTTATCCATAGCTGCTGTCGACACAAACTGATAATAAATCAGAAATAAACCTCTGAATGAATAACACATGAAGAAAGACACCGCTAAAAGATGATCCAAGGGAGACCACCTCAGATAACCGTTTTCTCTTGTTCTCTTTCTCTTCCTCCCTCCCCCAACACTCGTCAACTTGAACTGGCCACGTAAAGGGTACAAACAGTGCAAAGAATTACTACCAATCAGATGATATTACTCTTTATAGTCCATGAAGAAGCGAAAACAAACAAACAAATAAACAAGCCAAGGGAATAAAAATCCGAGGGCGGCACATAATCAAAAACATTTCCTTTTTTTTACCTCTAGCCTTCACAGAAAACATTTAACTTCTTTGTGTGAAAGATAGGGGAAGTAGATGTACATGGAGAAAAAGCTGCGTGTGGCTGTTTGAATGTTCTTTCTTTCTAATCTTTGACTTGCATTAACATATATCGACAGATTTCCTGATGAAGCCTTTTACAGACGAAATCTTGAAAAATAAACATCGAACTCTTTTGGATGTGTGACGAGCTGCTTATCAATATATAAGAGAGAGAGAGAGAGAGAGAGAGAGAGAGAGAGAGAGAGAGAAGGAGAGTTATTCGCAAACAGTAGACTTGTTTTTGTAATGCATATCACTTTAGTTTTATGTATTTGCATGAAAGAAATTGTATTGTTTATTAATATCTTTACGCGATGTGGTTTCAATTGGGATCCATTAAGATCTTCCGAATTCGGAGTGTGGCTGCCCATGTGGCATAATACTTCTTTGGGATTAACTATTCTTGAATATTCTAATGCTCAGTGCATATCAGAATCCAGTGCAGTCCAGATTGTTGTACATGTGAGAAAAATATACCACGTTATATCCTGATATGTTTATTAATATCTTTACGCGATGTGGTTTCAATTGGGATCCATTAAGATCTTCCGAAGTCGGAGTGTGGCTGCCCATGTGGCGGGGTAATAAAAAACGGTCACACACGTAATGTTCTCATCCCCAGCTGATGCATTTGTGCCATAGTGTTCAAATACTTCGGCTGTTCGGATGATCCCTGGAGTCTTTTAGCCAGGGTACGACAACAACAACAACAACTTTAGTTTTCTTTTGAAAGAAAACTAAAGTGATGTGCATGATTTGACTACTGCAAACAATAGAGATAATTTGACATTTATGTGACGGGCATAATACTTCTTTGGGATTAACTATTCTTGAATATTCTAATGCTCAGTGCATATCAGAATCCAGTGCAGTCCAGATTGTTGTACATGTGAGAAAAATATACACGTTATATCCTGATATGTTTATTAATATCTTTACGCGATGTGGTTTCAATTGGGATCCATTAAGATCTTCAGGTAAAACAGGATCCTTAATAATGTTTGTGTCGTGTGTGTGTGTCATGTCAAGTCAAAATTATCTTTATTGAGGGTTAAAGAATAAGCTTTCCAGCTTTTTAACATGCTCAAAACATTTTAAAAGCATACAATTTCTATCATGCAAATACATAACACATATCAAATATGAAACAATAATAAAACTATTGTTGGAACATCAAGTACAAGCAGAGGGAGAGAGAGAGAGATGGAGAGAGAGAGAGAGGAAGAGAGAGATGGGGATAAGGGGACTGAATTGATGGAAATGACTTAAATTGATGCGCAGAGTTTCTATCAGATGCATTTTTAGTGCTTTTTTAAATGTCTGTTTTGAGGGACATGATTTTATATATATGTGTGCGTGAGAAAGAGAGAGAGAGAGAGAGAGAGAGACAGAGACAGAGACAGAGACAGAGAGACAGATAGACATGCACACAGACATAGGCATAGACATTTTATTCGTAAAGGCCATAGCCCCTTAGAAGGGGGATGTACATGAAAAAGACATACAGTCCCATAAATTAGTGCATAACTAAGATACATACAGACGTCTTCCGTTAAATGCTTTGTTGAAATATAACACGATCATTTTTACCATATTCTCATTTCTTGACGACATTAACATAACAAGTTTAAATAACCATGGCTGTCTGAAATATTTATGTGGAATAAACTGTTCTCTGAGATCACAAAGTTGTGGACAAATAAGCACAAAATGAAATTAATCTTCGTTTGACGCGCCACATAATGGACAAAGAAGATAACAATTTCTTGATTGTCTATATCGAGAATGATGAACATAGATGTCAGATATACCAAAACGAAATTTTGTCATTAAACGCTTCCATCCTCCGTTAATAGACATTGACATGTGGCTTGGCACACTATGTAAACCATTTATCATTCTATAAAAATTAAATCTATCACTATTTTCAATGTGGAAGTCACATTCTTGCCATCTACAGTCAATCAATCTTTAACGAAATACACGTATAAAGTATACGTATACACGTATCACCAACACCTTGACTCAGCCATACAACAACAAATCCATATTCATATAGCTTGTTTCGAACATTCGACACCCAGGTTTTCTGGCCCTTTAAATCCAGATCTAACAACATTCTGTATGCCTTTGAACATCCATGTGAGTTAATTTTAACCAGTATTGGGTACATTTGACTACAGACAGCAAATATACTGGATATCGATTTGTCTCGCCATAGACAAGATCATTGGGTGTTAGTGGCGAAACTCCATGAAACCTTTTCAATGCATATAAATTGTTACGGATGCGTTGGTGCGTGTGTCTGTCTGTTTTTCTGACTCACAGAAATTCGGATGCGTGTACGATGTTTAATTCACACACACACACACACACACACATTCGAAACATGGACAGCCAGGCAACAAGTCAACGTTTTCTTTTTTTTATGCTGCCCGAGCCATCAAAACACAAATACACAAAAACACAGCAATATACAACAATATCATTGCAGCAGAATAACGTATGCCGTAACCCTAGGCATACAATTAATAAGATGTATTTATACATATATTGATATTTTCTTTTGGCCACGTCCGGCTCAACACAACAGTTCTGAGACGTCGCAAGTCTCGTGAAGCACGCTGTAGAGGAAGTCCTCTCCTGGGACTCACAGTCAGGAGGAGCAGCTCACAGAGTCCCCACAGAACCGAAGCGATGGCTCTGTCCACAACAGGAGCGACGGCTTCAACACAAGAGCTGCGGCTCACACACAAACAAGATGTTGACACCACAAAAGCGACGGCCCTGGTACAGCAGGAGCGACGGCTCTGGTACGACTGGCCCAACAGGTCGCTGAGAGAACTAATAAATACCAATCCTAGCTCAACCGCCCTCAACCAGTTTCGGGCGGTTGCCCTAGGCTAGGTATTTATTAGTTCTCTAACTAGTAAACCCTACAAACATGCATACTGTGTAGGATTATCCGTTTTCAATACTAATTTACTAAACTTTTCAGATTTTAGTTTTTGCTTAATCCTGTGTTTTTCCTGATCATTTTCAATAACATCATTTTCACGGATACATTCATCAAATGCGTCTCTGTCTTTCATGTGAAATAAAACTACAGTCTTTAACTGTTCTCTAAAGTCTTTTAAAACTGAGTTATATTTTTGGCATAAAATCCACACACTTATCCAGCATGCCTTCTGCTGAAAGCCAGTTTTGACAAAGTGTTTCTCTTTTTAACTATGTCTCTTTCTGCTGAACAGTCATCTATAATAAATAGTGTCTGCGTCACTTCTTGTTTACCGACTGTGGGCCTCTGTCACTGGTAATATGAGAGGGGATAAATGACGGGGCCCACAACCCTAATTGCTGGTGCCGGCAGTAAGAACTTGTAAAGGGAGAGATAATAGCGGGCTTGCAGCTGCACCTGCCCGGGCGCGTGTTCCGACGAAAACCGAGGGGTGTCAACTGGGAGCTGATTAAGGGTTTAAATTAGGCCGGGCAATTGATTTTCATGCGCGATGGGTTATTTATAGTGACAGCAAAACCCGGCCTAGCTGTTTTGTCTTTTCCCTGGCACAGAAAAGAATAACCCAAGCAATTTCTGTGATGTATTTCTACCTGTGAAAACCCTTTTACTTTTGGTTTGCCCGGGTGACATTATTTTTTGTGTTGACATATAAAAAAGGTATTGACACTGTTTATTTTTACTGTTTTTGGAGACACATTTATTTAAAAAAGCGATCAGGCAACAAACGGGAACACCAAGAACTGTTGAAATTTTTTTTCCCCCTATTCCATTTAAAAAAGAACATTTGGAAAGAAAAATTTGAAAAGAAAAAAGAGTTGAGAAAGATAAAGAAACAAAGAGTGAAAAAAAAGAAAAAGAGTAAAACTAAAGGACAAAAATAAAACATTGAGATAAAGAAACAAAATTGAAAGCGCTCTTGAGAATTAAAGACTCAATGGGTGTAGCGGGGATTTTCACAAACATTTAAGGTAATTTTATTAATTAATTTGTAGTTGTTTTTAAAATTTAAGCTGTAAAAAAGATTGTTTTGTGACCTGTTTTTCACTTCCCACATTACCCACATATTTTTTTTTCTCATAGTCATCCACAACTTTTTTTCTTTTCCCCATTACCCCCAATTTTTTTTCCCCTTAAACCAGACCTCCCTAAGGGAGATAAAACATCAAAAATTAAAAAACATCAAATCTCGGGTCAGGCAGGTTTTACAATAAACCTTTATTCATCTCCTTGGGGACATACATCCCTTTTAAATCATATCAAAAACTTCCCATTTTATCTGTTCGTGTTTCTCCATTTTATATTGAGTAAAGATTTTTTCCTTTATTTATAGCCCCTGTTGTTACTGAAATATCATGGCCCGGTGTGTGCACCAATAAACGATGAAAGTTGTAGGTCCATTGATTGTGTGTGTGGTGTGTGTGTGGTGGGGCGTGTTTTTGTGTGCGTGCTGTGTGCTGAAATGTGTTTGTATATTGGGGTTTAAAGTTTTGTTGCGCTGCGCCCTGTTTTTTTTTTTTTGTTTTACTGATAATAACATACTATTCTGAACTCCGTTTCTTAAAAATAACAATTTCGCGCACACACAAAAACGCACGCCCCCCCCACCCCACCCCACCCCCCCCCCCCCCCCCAGCATGCACACCCCAATCATTCAAGTTTTTAAACTCAATTTACCCCAATCACCTCTAAGTTCTTACTCAAGTCCCCTCAAGTCGTCCCTCAGTCATCCTCATTCTTACTAAAGTCACTTCAAATTTCTTACCAATCACCTCAAGTTTACCCCCAAAGTTCCTTCTAAGTTCTTACTCAAGTCATCCCCAAGAACTTCTAAGTTCTTACTAAAGTCACCCCAAGATCAAAAATAAGTCATCCTCTAAGTTCTACCAAGTTTTATTAAAGTAAACTTATAAATTTTTTTTTTTTTTCTTAAACATTTTTGCACGAAAGGACAAAATGATCTTTGTTGTTGGCGGTTTTGGCATCTTTTTTGTTCCTTCTGAAATTGTGGTTTTAGATTTTTTGACGCTTTGGTTTTGCTGTCTTGTTTTTTTTTATAACCTAAAAAACCCCCCCCAGCAACAAGCCGAAAAAAATGACAATTGCTTTAAGAAAATTCCATGAAGACTTTGGGGGTGTGGGCCCCCTGTTGTTTTGTAGGTCTTGAATAATTTGTTTGGTGTTTTTATAGGGGGTTGAAACAACTGACGCGGCTCTAGCATTTTTTCTTTGGGGCTAAAATCGTGATTGTAACTAAATTTCTTTGTTTGTTCCACTCTGCTAATTTTTTTTCCTGCTGCAACACGCCCAGGCTTTTACTGTCCTTTTCCACCTGATTCAATGTTTTCTGTTTTCTGCTGTTTTTTGGCTCGGTCTTTTTTAAGGGAAAAAAATTATATGATTAAAAGAAATTTAAATCCCATTTTAGCGGTGAAATAATTTTCCAAATCTGTATAAGTCACATCCTAGAGACTCTAATGATTTTTTAAAAAGGGTTTCGTTAAATCTAATAATCGTTCAAATAAATAGGCCCAAAATTTATTTACAAGTTTAGTGTCAAAATAAAAACCCGTTTGCCCGACACTTTTTACCATTCTATTCCAGTTGCGTTTCATACCTGTTAGATACTTCAATGTCTTGTGGGGGACTGTTTAATCGTTCATGCTGAATTCTTTCCCGAAAAACTGTTTTGTTTTCCCCCATGCGCCAAAAAATCGCCTTTTTTTTTTGGGCATAACATTTGGCATCAATTTTTGTTCATTTGAATATCAATTTCAAAAGGGTTTTAGTAGATCATCGCCGTCATGTTTTTTATTTTTTTAAATTTATTTTATTTTTTTTAAATGAGCACCGAAAAAACGTTCCAACCTTTATACCATTCTGCTTTTTTTGGAGGCCAAAGTGAGATACACAATGTTTGGTAAAAAGCTTTTTAAAAAATTAAAACCCAGCAGATTTTGGGCGCTAGGCTTTGAGGATTCACAAAGCTAATTGTTCTTTAAGCTTCGTTTGACGAAAGATTTTCTAGTTAAGCAAGGAATAATTCCAGACAGTATCTAGAAAAATTTAAAAAAAAATACTTTTAAAAAATGGCTTCTTCGAATGTGATAGGCGGCCGTGTTAATGCGCTTTTTTTTAGGGGAAGAAATTTACGTTTTAGTAAAAAAAAAACAAAATGAAGAGAGAAAAAGACAAAACAAGCTATGGAAAACTACACCAAAAGATTACTAGAAAAGCAGAGAATTGAGCATTAGATTTTATTAACGCAAACTGAAAAAAGGGGACATGCCTTACACATTTAAAGACTTTGACAAGCAAAAAAAGAATATTTCTGTAACAGCAAACCAATCGAGACTTGGCCCCCACCAAAATTCAGTGCTTTTTATAAACATCAGAAAAACAAAAGATGCAAAAAAATCGTTTTCGTTTTTGGGTATGACCGTTGTGTATTTGTTGCACTATTTTGGCTGAAAAAAATAACAAAATCATTATTCCCCAAAGGATTTTGGGAGGGAATCACGGCAATAAAAAGCTAAGCCAAGCAGGGGGGGTCAGTGAAAAAACAGCAAAAGAATGGCTATCTAAACAAGCGATTTGGCGAATTTATTTACCTGCCCCTAGACAATACAGAGACCACATTTTGTGAATACAATCCGAACGACCCCATCAAGGACCTTCAAATTTTTACCCCGAAAAGATTAGAAAAAAGATTTAAGTACGCACCACGTCATTGACATAGTTTCAAGATACAAAGATGCAAAACCCATTAACACAAAGAGTGCTTCGTGTTGCTGTTCCCGACAAGATATACCAACGAGGGCCCTTAACTTATCCCGCATGATTCAAGTCGATGTGGAAAAGATTAAAGGGCCCAAAGTGAACAATTATTGTTAAAACATAGAGTTCCATTAAAGAGGCTTCCAGGAGTTCACAATAAAGGGCTTTAGTTAAAAAAACTTTAACAAACAGTTATCTGAAAGCTTTTCTCCAACCAGTATACAGAGAGCTTATTGACAATTCTCGAAACACAAAAGGGGTTAGAAGACTGCCCTCGTTTTGCGCGAAATGAATTAATGAAATTTAAAAAACAGGCTAAACCATAAAGCAATCAAAAAACAACAAAAATGTTCTGAGACTCCAGTCACCGCAAACTATTAGTTTGGGGTTTAAAAAAAAGGATTTTATTTACCGGGGGAAGCAAAAGGGGGACACCACACAGGGCAACAGACCCAGTTTGGAGTTTTGAACCTAGAAATAAAAAGAATTGTAAAAATGAATCCGCCCGGTATTATTAGGGAAAAACTGACCAACAAAACAACCGTCCTCAAAGTTTTTTGTAAAGGAAGACGCAAAAAAACCGCCAAACACAGTTCCATTGTTTAAATTTAATTTTTAATTTACAAAAAATTTATTTTTTAAAATGGAATTTCAAAAGACACAGAACGAAACAAGAATGATAAAGGAAGGCCCTTGTTTTGATACAAAAACAAGTACATTCTCAAAAGGAAATTTTTTCCCTGGTTTCACGTACAGGAAAAGCACCCAACACCAAAAAAACCCAAATTCCCAAATTTTGATATCAATAGGGGGAAAAAATACGAAATAATAAAAAAAAATTCGAGCACATCAACAAACATAAAAAAGATTTAGCTAAATTTGGGGGATGATGATAGTTGAGTTAAAATAAACTTAGGAAAAATATAAAAAAGGATGTTTTTATCTTTTCCCATGCCAATTGATATGAAAATTGGATTTTAAATATTTTTCTTTTTGTTTTGGGTGCTGTCAAGAGATTTTTTGTTACAACTGGGTTTTGACTCAGTAGTTAGATCGTATTTTTTCGTTGAATGATAAAAAAGTATGTTTATTGAAACAAGCTTCTTTTTATTTTCCCTGTATAGTTTGACTCCCAAAACACTGCGAGATTTCCCTTTGCTTTTTTAAGGGGTTTTCCTGGCTCGAAATACTGTCATTTTCACCTTAAAACCAAATAAACCCTAATCCCCCCCTCCGATTTTTCACCTTATTTTTCCCCTAAAACCTTTTATTAAACAATGAATGAAAGACAAAACTGGGGTAATAGTTCCCTCCCCTCCCGACCCCTTTTAGTCTTCTATTTCCTGTCTTAAAATGTCTTCAGTGGGGATATCAAAAAAAACTATCTGTATCTGGTAAAGTACCTGGCCTGGATAAAAGGGTTTAAAGTAGTCATAAAGAAATTCTAACACAAAAGCTTTGTAATTCAAAAACAGAAACCCCAATAAAAACAGTTTGCCAATTTTGTTTTTTTTTTTCATCATTATGCCAAAAAAAGGATCATGAAATCTTGAAAGCCCTGAAATTGGTTTTGAAGTCAGCTTAATTGCTTCGTTCCTTTGGGTTTCCAATCTGACATTTTTAAAGTTTGTGGGATTTTCCATAGTCTTTCCGAAACAGCTTTGTTCATCGCTTAAAAAAGTCTTTTTCGAAGCATCGTGGATTTAGTTCTAAATCGGTTTTTCAGAGTAGGTTTCATGAACTGTTCTTGATAAAAGCAATTTTTTTCGTAAACTGCTTCATTTTAAACCTGTTTTAAATAAAATTTAGAAGCTGTAATGACGACATAATTTTTTTTGCCTCGAAGACAGGCACAATTTGGCGGCTTTTTTTTCCCTCTTAGATTTTTCGCTGCTAATGGTAGTCTTATGTAGGTCATGGAGTTAAAAGAGGATATTCTAAGAAACTTCTGAATAAGACCTTTTTACGATCACTGAAGTATGCGTTGTTCTACAATTCTTGAAGTTTTTAATACCACAGGTATTTTTTAAAGTTAGAAAGGGAAATGATTGCGCCATACCCCAACCATACAGATGTTTGATCTAAAAAACATAGATGTTTAACCTTTATTGGGTCAAATCATCTAGGTATTTTTTTGTTTGCTTTAAGTAATGATGCGACGCCAACTAAATTTCCCCCAGCAATCCCCTTTTCAAACATCGAAAACATTGGCGGTCAGACAATAATCAAAGTACCCAGTAAAAATTTAAAAAGCACCCCCCAAACCTCCCGGGGGCGAATTTAAGGGCAGGGTCCAGGAAAGGGTCATGCAATCTTTCTGAAAATTTCAAAAAGTCCGCCCCAAAAAAAAACGTCGGCCATTAAATATGAATCGTATAGTCTCCCATCGTTTTTACACTCAACTTCTGCCAGCTTTTTGAGCATGCTGGAATCAGAAAAACACTAAACCCTTTTTCCCCAAGACTAAAAAGCCGTCTTTTTCGGAAGGTATCTTTTCAAAACCTTGCCAACTGTTCTTTTCTCAAAAGGGGAAACGCCCTTTTTAACAATTGGGGTCAAAATATTCTTCGTTTTAGGCGGACTTTAAGGACTAGCGTGACTCTAAAGGGTCCCATCAGGGGTTGCATAAGTCAAAAAAACTGTTTTTTAAAGTGAAACACATGAATTTTTTGATGACTGTGCAATTTCAGTTACCCTGAAGGCGGGTTATGCTTGCAATAAGTGAACTAACCTCGCAAGTTATGAAAGAAGATGGGCAGCTTCCAGTCTTTGGGTTTAAATTTAGTTGAAATTTCAGTTGTTTGCGCTGCTCCTTGAATTTCCCCAAAGTGATCATGGTTTTTACGTTTGGGTGGCTTCCCCTGCTTCCTCCTCACTGTAACATTAGTTTAAACCAAATCCAAAAAGGGGTGAGCAACGTTGTTGGGCTTTAGGCGCATCTTTATTTTAGATAAATTAGATTATTAGAACAGGCGTTACGCACTTTCTGCTTTTCGTTCAAGAAGTTTCTCAGCATTAGGCCCCTATATAATTTTTTGCTCTGAATGGTCGCCATCCGACCTGACAACAAAGAAAGCAAATGAACAAACGATGATTACTCATTAAGACATTTTTGGAAGTTTTTTGTGGGGTTGGCCCTTTTAAAAAAAAAGGAAAAAAATTGCACTCAAGTCTGGTAAAAAATATGAATCGTTTGCAGGTTCCCGTTCTTAAAAAAAACCTTATGCCTTCTTTTGGCGTAATTAGTTCTGTCTTCAGTCAACTGGGCTAATACAATGTTTTATATGTTCAAGCCGGCTTGAAGGGTGGTTCTTTTGAAAAAATTTTCACAAATTTTGTTTTTCCCACTTTTAAGTATGCTGCAAAGTCACGCATTGTGCGACAATGTGAAGTTGAGGCAACCCCGTTGCGAAACTTTTGGGGGTAAGTCCAATGGCTTTTGTCTGGGTCACCATTGTTTGGGGGTCTTTTGACCCAATAGCACCAAATTTGTTTTCTCAGACCATGTTTTAAAAATTAAAAGTTATTGGTTGTTTTGTTCTTCAAAAGATCAATTTTTTTCCACGCAAAAAGGGGGAAACCACTAAAGTTAAAATCATTGATGTAAGGTTAAAGTTGCCACTTTTTCTGCTTTTTTTTGGGACGTAAGAAGCCTTGCAAGACACACCCCAAAAACATTTGTTGTTGAATTTTTTTAGTTTGAACTGCTCGTTTTGGGGACTAATGCTGGGTAGCGAAATGTAAAACTTGCCTACAATCGGGGTCTACTTTGCCGTTTTAAACTATCCTTTTAAGACTTTGCCCTCTGACCAACCAAACCCCCATTTTGGCTTCTTCAGCGGGCCCATCAAACTGTGTAAAAGTTGGGGTGCCCAACCAGGCGTTAACCATTAAAAAGAAGTCTGTTGTTTAGTTGGCCCGACTTTTGATTTTCTTTATTTATTGTTATATAGTCGATTAAAACAGCTAACAAACTTTAACTGGCGGGCAATTTTTAGTTTTCCGGAACTTGAGAAATAGCATGAACAACACTTGCCTGTAAGTTTGCTGGATCAAAATTTTTAGATTAAAACATTTAAAGCTTTTTACAAACGCTTCCTTTAAAACATTCCTTCAAAAAAATTCGTTGGGCCTTCATATATCTTGCCCTCTTAAGTTTTCTTTTCTAACTTTAAAAAATTTATTTAAATTAAAAAAAATACAACGACCCAAAGTCTCTTAATCAAAACAATACAACGGTCTTTTTGTGTTGGACTCAAAACTAAAGTATAAACGCCCCTTTTATGTTGTTAAATGTGAGCGTTTAGAACGAGTTAATGTCTCGTTTTTTTTTTTAAAAATTCTTTTTATCTGCTCGGTGTTGGCTGTTGAAAAAACTTTCCTTTCCTTTTTTGAAGATCAAACTTTTGTTTTTTATATCTAAATCGGGCCGTAAAAAACTAAATTCTCATCCGTGTGTTTTTTTCAACATGCTTTATTTTTTTCAGTTTTTAACGAACTAAGTTTAGCAGCGTTAAGTTTTTAACCATAGCGTGTGCTTTTTGGGGTTTAGTTTTTTTAAATTTTTTTCTAGCAGCACTTTTCAGCTAATGAACAAGGCCCCAAAAGTTAAAAACAACCACCCGAGGTAAAGCTGCGGGTGCACCTACGCCCGTTTCTTAGAGGCCTACACTTGTTCCTCTGAAAGAGCACTTATAGTTGATGTTCCGTATTAAATATGTAAAACATTAAAGGCCGCAGAATCCCTTTGGGTTTTTCGTTTTTGAAAGGTCCCCCTAGTTTTTGTTGCATTTGTGT
Source organism: Conus ventricosus (assembly GCA_018398815.1). NCBI lineage: Eukaryota > Metazoa > Mollusca > Gastropoda > Neogastropoda > Conidae > Conus > Conus ventricosus. Next base: position 68,832,251 of record CM031611.1, read on the forward strand.
AATGTTGGGTTTAACAAAATTTTTTGTCAGGGGGTTTTTTTTAATATCCCCTTTTTTTGGCGACTCTGGGCTGAGGCACATTTGGATTGCTTAACCCGACATTTTTTTTTAAATAAAAAATAATTAGTAAAGTTATTTTTAAACTGTTACTGAATATTCAGCTGTGCATCATATATTAAAAAAAAATGTCATTACTTTTTAAACGCCATCTTTTTCTTGCAATTTGAATGTTTATTCCGTCTTTAACAGTTTTCTCCCCCTTATCACTGATTTTCCTCTGGACCTTAGGCAAACCATAAACCGTATTTTGTTGTTAAATAATCATGAGCCTAACACTGTGAAGGTAGACTTTAGACCAAGGTCTACTGTTGGCTTCTACCCTCCCACCCCCAAACAAATTTCTTATTTTTATCAAAATGCTGAAAAGCTAGCCCCCTAGCGTAGATTTGGTTTGGACACCCTCAAAACAACATTGTCTTTCGTTATTTTAGGGTTAATAAACTTTTCACTTTCCCTTTTGAATGGTTTTCATCTTCACACAGAATAAAATCCTTTAAGGGGGGGGTCTGCGCGGCCTAAAAATAAAAATTTATATGCGTATTCTTGCTTCTGGGGGTTTTGTTATGATGAATCACTCTTTCGAAAAAAAATTTCTAATTTTTTACTGAATTTTTGCTCAATCACCTTGCTAAATTAGGGTTTCAAAAACGCAAACCTAACGAGATTCAGAAAAGCTGTACTTTTCTTCGGGCTGAAATCGATAACACTTTGTTTTTATTAAAAGTTTTTTCATTACAATTGTTTTAAGCTCCTGAAAAGTTGGGGCCCCGCTTTTAAAAAAACCAAAATTAAGGGGAAAAGAAAAGCGTTTTCCCTCGCAAAATTTACAGCATATACTTTTCCGTCTTTAGCATCTTCAGCCCTATTCTATGTTTTAGTGCTTTTTCATTTTTTTATTCCTTGAAACGCAAAGTCAGCCCTTTCATTCGCGGGGAGCCATAATCAGAATAGGTTAAAAATTTGTCGCATTGGTAAAGAAAATTTTCTTGCCCCCAAGTTTTATAGAAATTTTTTTTAACGATTGCCCGTCCCAGTTCGGACAACTGTCCCCGTTTGGGGCTGTTGTGTTCGATTTTTATTTTTTAAAGTAAGTTGCCCCAAGCCTGGGCCCAAAAACTTCATCTCTCCAGGGCTGGAAATTTACAGTAAGAATTTGTCGCATCAATAATGATGGGTTATTTGGGAAAAGAAAATTTTTCCCTTTATTTCCTCACGCCCAAAAAAGGGTCTTTCAGTCTTCTATGCGGGTCAAGAATTTAACCAAAAGCTTTTGACTTTTTTTATAAAGCAAAAAAAAAAGTTAATTTTTTAAAAAACTGGCAGAATGAAGGGGAAAAGATTTTGATGTTTTTGACCCCGGGGACGACAGGTGAAATGATCCTTTGAAACCCCCCCGCACGCTCAGCGCCTTTTTGCAGCGGGAATTAACAGAAAGTAAGGTTAGATCATTGTAAACCAAAATTTAGGGCAAGAACCCCCCGAAATTTTTACCCCCAGATTTTTGAAGTAAAAATTTCCATTTGTTTGGAAAAACGATCAAGGACAACTTGTTCAATTACAACTAAACCAGACCCCTTAAAATTTTAAAAAAAAGTTTTAATTTGACAAAGACTCAGTGTGAGGAACAAAAAACGCCTTGGGATTTCTAAACCCAAAAAAATAGGGTGCAGTTGCTAAACTTCAAAAAACACTTCAGGAACTCCCAAAGCTAACCAAATACAAAACTGGAACTTTAAAGAATTAAATCAATCAGCAGGTGAATTAATAAATGTAATAAAAACGAACCCAGTTTTTCAGAAAAACAGCATAAAAACTATCAGACCCCCCCCCTACCCCTGCGAGAAATTGGCCCTTTTTCATGCTTTAAAAAAATCAGGGCGAAATTTAAAAAACAATTTAGAAAACTAGGGGAAATAGATGAGCATATAAAAAGAGAAAAAAAAAACCGTTTAGGTGATGACGCCAAATGGGGGGAATTAAGAAAGAATAACCCCAAAACTAAAAGATCTTGAAAAAGAAAGAAAGCAAGACTGAAGTGTTGCACTAAACCAGAACAATTCAACTCAAATGGGAGAAAAGAGAAACTATCCCAAAAAATTTTAAGAAAAAAACAAAGGGAGGAAAGAATACGAACCTGTTTGAGAGCAAGGGGTTCACATTTTGCAAGGGTTTTAAGGCCTTAGGATTTTTCATAAGTACATGGGAAAGGCTATTCAGGCGGCGGTGGTCCCCAAAACCCCGTGCCTCCACCGCCATCGCCCCATCGCCGCCCATAATCATGGGGAAAAAAAACGCTTTTATCTCTTTCAGGTTTTTTAAAAAAAAAATTTGCCCTAAAACCAAAGAAACCCTTTTCCGGGTTTTTAGGGGGGTTGTTACTGGGTTTTGTCTACTGCAGCAAAATATTGGGTTTGGCCGGCACTTTTTGGTCATTGTTTCTTTAAAATTGGGTTAAATTTTTGTAAAATAAAACCCAATAATCCAGGTCAGTTTCCAAAAACAAGTGCTTTTTTTCATATTCTGGGCCCTTATTTTTTTTTACTTCAGTTCTTCAAAAAGGCCTTCGGGCTTTGGGCCACGGGGGTTGGATGACTTATTCTTTGGGGTCGACTTGTTTGTTTACTGCTTGCAATATTACTGGCTAAAAATTTATTTCGTTTTTTCCGACTTTCTGTTCATTGCCTGCCACAAGGATTTCATTATTGTAGTTTATTATTGTACCTATCTGGAGCCTGAGGTCAGAAGGCAGCATGTATAAACCAGTGCCAACAGCAAAGTCTACTTTCGATCTTGCAAATTGTAAAACATTTTGGTACCTTTTAATACTTGAAGGTAAATCAACTGTAGAATTAATGGCGTCCTCTAAATTTGCTAAGTTTTGTTTTTGTGCATCAAAACCAGTAGAAGGATCAGTTATGCTCGATCTCGTTTGTGCTTGCGAACCTAGCAAACACCAAACGTAAGTACGAATAGAGTCGTTTATTCGTTCTATTCCTGCTTTAGTTAGGCCCTTAGAAGTGTCTAAGATAAATGTTGTCCATGCTGTTTTATGCTCTTGCTCTATGGACCCGAGGTGAACAGCTGTGTCTGAAGAGAAAGATGTGTAAGGAGGATTCCAGTCATAGTTATACTTTCTGTGCACGCCCCAAAAAATAAGGGGTGCCTAGACCATGATTAAGATCCAACTTTTGTCTAAAGTCTGTCTTAACCTTAATATTGAATTCGTTACAGATCCTTTCAAAAGCCTTCATGTCTATTCTGTTGCTGAATGGATTAAACGGTTTGTCATTTGGTAATGGTGCTTGCAGTTCAGTCAAAATACGCCTGAAGGTGTAATAGAAATGAAATCTATACACTGACCTCACAAAGGATCAGGATGATTTAAGTGATCAGCATACGACACTCCACACCCAGTTGATGCACAAAACACAGCAAAGTTTAACTGGTTCTGGTAAAACTGCAACGGATGACTGAACCACACTTTTGGGATGTAGTCGTTTTTAATAGGAGGGTTAAGATAGCTCTTCAATGGAGTACTCACCTTTACTTGCAAGGTGTCAGACTGAGTCACAGAAATGTCAAGAGTATCAGTTGTTATATTTTTAAGATTGTAGTGCGGCCCAACAGAATATTTTGCATCAGTATATTTAAATGCACTCATTTTTATTTCGTTTAAAAAATGTTTGTAACAATAACAACTCAAGACCGTCCTTCGTTTTTAGAACATGCTATTAATAACAATTGTGGAACCAGAATGGTTGCACTTCATGAAATTTTTTACAAAGTTGTATGGTTTAATATAAGCGAATCGAAGAAGAATAATAAGATTAAAAATATGATAATGCAGGAAAAAAGTTAGCCAGTTAACAATAACTGATGGTTATTACGGGTTTTGCTCACTAAAAGAAGCAATGAGTAACTTCGACATTACTCTCAAATTTAACAATGCAAATCTAAAAACAATGTTGACCTTCAAACCTGAAAAAGAAGAAGTAGGTTACTATTTTGATGGAGAGCTAGCTAAAATGTTAGGCTTTACAACTGCCAATCGCCCCATTCATAGTTTTAGAGTTACACCAAACAAAACTACTTATGAGGGGGAAAATCCGCTCGATCTTGCATTACATTCATTACTCTATGTTCATTTGGATGAGCTGAGCACTGATGAAAGCTTATATGATGGAAGGCCCTCAACTGTTTTAAGAGCTCTTCCATCAGGGAAAGCTGCATATTGCGATTATGAAATTATACAATTCCCTAATTTACAGTTTAAAAGATTAGTTTGTGGGAGGGTCGGATCATTTAATATAAAAATTGCAGACAAAACAGGGAAAGTCGTGAAATGTGATAACCTGCACATTGTTTTGGAAATAAAATAATAAGTTGTACCAAAAAATGTCGCGTGGACCAGAAGAATCCGGAGTTACATTAGCGCCTGTGAGGTGTATAACTTTAGAATTAAAAGACCTTGCAGACGTTGCAGACTTTGAACAGAATGGTGAGATAGGCGCTTTGTATGGTTTTGAGTACACTAAAGATGGTGATTATAAACGCAAAGAGGTTAGCGACAACAAAAGGTTTCCTAAACTAGAGCAACTGCGCAATGTAGAAGCAAATAATGCTGGCCAGTATGAATATAAAATAGTTCGAAAACCTGACAGCAAATGACACTTAGAACCATATTTAGAATGGGACATAAAATTTGAATTCATAAGCCCATTTACATTTTTTGACCGTCAAAAAAGTTTCAGAAAAGCATTCAACTCAGGTCCTTTACATGTAAGTCTTATGCCAGAGGACAATAGTCGGAAAGAGATTGAAATAAAGCCGCATGGGGATAAACAGTACATCCTCCACAGAAAGGAATTAGTTTTGAAAGATGCTTCTACAAAATTACAGTTCATTCCCCAAATGAAATTAGGAGACACGTTCACAATGATATTTGAAATTTCTGTCTTAAAAGATGAGGAGAGGGATGGGGTTGTGGGCGTTAGTGACGTCCTTTTAAAAGGAATTCTAATTAGCTGGCAAAACTTAGACGTTGAAAAACTTAGAGTTACTGTCGTCGTTCTTAACAACGGTGGGGAGATTAAGGTCATTACAACCAGTGACAAAATCAATATTAGTCTAAATAGAAGCAATCTCAGAGAACTGACTTGGATTAATCTTACACATTTAGATCTTATAGGATTTTATTATACTGAACAAGTTTTGACAGAGAGTATAATAAAAACAATAACTGGATTAGATTAAATTCTGTTATAAAACTATGGAGCAGTTAAACTTTATGACAAAAACTCCTCATTGTTCATTGATTTGTGGACAAACTGGCTGTGGAAAAACAATATTTATCCTAGGCCTATTACAAACAGTTTATCGCTATAATTTTGATCATATTGTGATTTTCTGTCCAACACTTAAATGGAACAAAGCATATCATGATAGAAGGTTTATATGGACAGATGATGACATATATTTAGTTGATCCTAGCAATAAACTGAGTGAGTGTTTAGAACACTTTTATAGACTGTTTGAAGGAACGCAGACACTATTTATTATAGATGACTGTTCAGCAGAAAGAGACATAGTTAAAAAGAGAAACACTTTGTCAAAACTGGCTTTCAGCGGAAGGCATGCTGGGATAAGTGTGTGGATTTTATGCCAAAAATATAACTCAGTTTTAAAAGACTTTAGAGAACAGTTAAAGACTGTAGTTTTACTTCACATGAAAGACAGAGACGCATTTGATGAATGTATGCGTGAAAATGATGTTATTGAAAATGATCAGGAAAAACACAGGATTAAGCAAAAACTAAAATCTGAAAAGTTTAGTAAATTAGTATTGAAAACGGATAATCCTACACAGTATGCATGTTTGTAGGGTTTACTAGTTAGAGAACTAATAAATACCTAGCCTAGGGCAACCGCCCGAAACTGGTTGAGGGCGGTTGAGCTAGGATTGGTATTTATTAGTTCTCTCGCTGGTTCAAATACCTCAAGAGCGGCGGCTCTGGCTCGGCAGCAGCGGCGGCTCTGGCACAACTGGCACGTCGGGTTACTGTCGACTCCCACGCCGACCTCTCCACACCCCAGCAGGGTGGAGACAGGGGTAGATCTCGGCTACGCCCCAGATCCGGGCGCAGTGGCAGGTCGGGTTACTGTCGACTCCCTCGTCGACCTTTCCACACCCCCAGCAGGATGGAGACATGGGTAGACTCTGGCTATGCCCAGACCTTCTAGCAGTGGCAGCCAGTTCCCGGTCATACCAGGACAACGACGCTACCTGGGGGAACTGAAAACTACCTTGATTATCTGGCCTACTGTAACATGGCTATTATTCATCATGGTTATTAATCGTATCCATAACCAACAGTTACTTTATATTTCACCAGAACTTGGGGAAAAATACCTACAGCGAAATCTGCAAAGTTCAATACAATATCACAATAGAACATTCTCTTTCCGGAATCATGTTCTACACATTGGGGGGAAAGGATTTCCACACAGACCCTTTCGAAATCATGCTTTACACATTGGGTGGAAAGGATTTCCACATAGACCTTTTTGAAATCATGCTTTACGCACTGGGGGGAAAGAAATTCCACACAGACCTTTCTACGATAAACCAAGACTGTAATCATTGCATAATTATTAGAAACGATTTTCTTTAGTCTTTTTCATCAAGATAAGAATGTTTTTTTTATCATTTCATGTCTCTTCCATCACGACAAAAGCGTTTTTATCTTTCACATAATCACTACATCCCAGAGAAATGATTTCCGCACACTCTTGTTTATCAACAAATAGATATTCATTATTGATATGAATGGATGGTTTAAATACATATCACAACCATTAATATACGAGAGTTTCCATCGCTCACTATCATTTGTATCATTATAATACATTAGCGAAATAAACAAAATTGTTTTAATGATACAACTGTTTTGCATCATAACGCCATGAACTAGCTTAGCCACCTCCTTTTCCGACCACTCATCAACAACATATTTTTCTTTCTTCTTTCTATTCATACTTTCTAAAAACAAGTTCCTCATATCACCCGATCAAGTCACAAGATATACCCCAAAAAAGAAAACCCAACAAATACTTTTTTCTAAAACCCTTTGCTAGGTGCTGAGAAAGTGACAGTCACCAATAGGAGGGAGAACGATTTTGGTTTGCGATTTAAAATTGCTAAAATAAAATACATGACTGCCACTGCAACTAGCTCAGGAGTCCCTCTTCGGCCCCTGGGAAGTTGCACTGCCGGAACTGCTGTAGAGACTGCCTGATCGTTTCAGCTGGGTTATACAGAGCGCAGGTGAGCAGCAGTCGGGTCAACTAACCAACCGGTTTTCGGTGAACATGTTCCGGCCAACGCGGTTGTAAAAATTTGTGACCAGACAAAAAACGGTCCGTCACATAAATGAAGCTTTTCACAATGAATAGCAGCAGCTTCCATTCCCCATACTTCAGCTCCATATTGTAACATAGGCTGGATCTGAATATCAAATAACTTCAACAACCATTTAAGAGAATTATTTTAACAAGGATAAGCTCTTCATAACGCATAATAACGCATTTTTGGCCCTGCATGCAAAAGTAAAAAACGAGTGGAAAAGTATTTGCCTAAATATTTATCAACATTTCCGTTATATGTCCAAGTTTCCCTTACAGAGAGGTATCCTCCCTTTCTGAATACTATTATATTACTTTTGTTCAATTATTTACATTCAATTGAAGAGAATCAGCGGCTCGTTGTAAACTATTTAACTGATTTTTCAAACCAACAACAGTTTCCGCAGTTAACACTATGTCGTCCGTTAGGAGGAGAATGAAGCCTTCCAAGAAGTTATTTGTAAATCTAGCTCTGTCTTCCAGAATTCACAACCTCTGCTGTCAACTTATTTATAGGTAGTGAAAACAAAACAGGACTACAAATATCACTCTGTTTAACTCCATACACACAGACAGAGAGAGAGAGAGAGAAAGAGAGGGAGAGAAAGAGAGACAGACAGACAAACAGACAGACACAGACACAAAGACACACACTAAACAATGACATCTTTTTAAAGACAACTATTGACTGTATGTTTAGCTCGCTTTTCACAGGGGTATACATTTGCGGGATAAAAGGGAAACTATTAAATCCTGAGCGAGTGGTGTTGGGGGATGGTGTGAGGTGATGTGGGGAGAGGGTGTAGGAAGAAGGATGGAAGGAGGAGGCAAGAGGAATGCGTGGTCACTTGTGTCCAAGCCTTTATGAGGACTTTTATTTTCGTTAAATATAGGATGTCTCAGAAAGTTTCGGAGTGAAAATGAAGTGCCCTGACGTCAAGGTTTTCCGTCTCGGAGACCGTACTTCGAGAATCTGGGATTTTTTTTTATAAAGAAAGAAGCGAGTTTCCAGATTCGTGACATCAGTATCCTATAACGTGACGAAAGTAGGTCAATATATATAATTTTTACTTTCATATCCCCCTAAGTTGCGCAAAAAGAGACAGTGTGTACATTGTGTCCTCATGTAATGTGCCATACAAGAAAGTGTGTTCGTGCGTGCATGCGAACGCGCGCGCTGGTGCGTGTGTGTGTGTGTGTGTGTGTGTGTGTGTGTGTGTGTGTGTGTGTGTGTGTGTGTGTGTGTGTGTGTGTGTGCGCACGTGCGCGTGCGTGTATGTAAGTGTGTTTGTGTGTGCGTTTGTGTGTTTGCGTGTAGGCCTATGCATGTGTACATGTATGGGTGAGCCCGCAAGCGCGCGTGTGTGTGTGTGTCTGTGAAAGAGAGAGACAAGAGACAGAGAGACAGACACAGAAAGAGAGAAAGAGAGAGAGAGACAGACAAGAGAGAGAGAGAGAGAGAGAGAGAGAGAGAGAGAGAGAGAGAGAGAGAGAGAACTTTGTATATAAGTGTAATATTAGAATGTGACCTTTGCTGACATTAGAAAACAGAATCTATCAAACCTGGTAGAAAGTTAGGAGTTGGAAGAGGGAGGAGAGGGGAAAGAGGGGTGCGGAAGCAAACTAATCTGACGAAATATACACAAATGAATCAGAAGGGTATTCAGAGAAAGACCTGACAACCGCCAAGTGCCTATATCGGCCCTTTGGTTCATTCAGAGTGTGCACAACATTTTGCCAGGGAAATTGATTAGTAGGTATAAACGGAAAGAGTTACTCCCATGTAAGACGTTTTTAAATTATGGAAGTGACAAAATATTAATCTGTATAACTGGAAGACTTTAATATTCCACGAATATATACAACTTTATAGCTATTTATCAATTTTTTATTCCAGTGGAAAATGTGTTATAATTTAGCTACACGGTTTCTGCATCCACCATTTGATCTAAGCCACAGCTCCGCTCTAAATATTAATGGCTTTTGCATTGTGTCGCATTCGGTTTTCCCACCAATTAAGCCAAAATCGGTCCAGCTGTTGTGTTGTTGTTGTTGTTTGTTTGTTTTTTTTTTTTGTGTGTGTGTGTGTGTGTGTGTGTGTGTGTGTGTGTGTGTGTGTGTGTGTGTGTGTGTGTGTGTAATCTTATTAACATGCAAACAAACTATCGACAAACAAACAACTCGATATGGGTGAAGACATCGTCATCATTGTCCCATGGTAGTGGATTCTAAAAGTGCCAAGAACGACGCGTGGGCGATTGAGTCTATCAGTCCTTAGTTGTGCGCAACAAAATAGAGATGTCATGAACAGCCCAGTCCGCTACGAAGAAACAAAGAGAGGGAGAAAATAACACGAGCGAGTGGTCCGACTGACAGGAAGAAGCAAAGAGAGAGGAGACGGGGGGGGGGGGGGGGGGGGGGGTGTTGGAGGAACCCAAGCAACAGGGAAGGAATAACGGAAAAAAGGACAGAAAAAAGAGAGAGAAAGAAAGTAGAAAAGAAAGAAGCAAGGGAAGTAAGAAATGAAAGATAAGAAACGAATAAAAAGAAAAGAAAGTAGGAAATAAGCTCATAACAAAACAAATACGAAAAAGATAAGAAAAAATGATAGAGGGAAAAGAATGAAAGCACAAAGGGAAGAAAGAACAAAAAAAAAAACAGAAGGAAAGAGAGAAAAGCCTAGCAGAGAAACAGGAGAGAAAATGAAAAAAAAAGAACAGGAGAAGAAACCAGAAGAAGGAATTATGGGAAAGAAAGAAAGAAGGGAGAGAGAGAAAAAAAAACGAACAGAAAAAAAAGAAAAGAAGAAAGAGGGAAAAAATATAAAAGCAAGCAAGAAAGAAAGAAACAAAAATAGGAAAGTATAGAGAGAAAGAGGGAAAGAAAAATGGAAAGAAACAAAGCAAAGCGGAACAAAACGAAAGGAAGAAAAGACAGATAAAAGAAAGAGGTAAGAAACGAAAGGAAAATAAGAAAAGAAGTAGAAGGAATGAAAATCAGGAAGGAAAGAAAGAAAGAAAAGGAAACGATGAAAAAGACAAGAAATGATGGAAATGAAGAAATGAACAACAATAAAGAAAAAAGAAGGAAAGAAAGAAAGAAAGACGGAATTGAAGAGAAGAAAAGGGAAAGACAAGAGGAAAACATTGAAAGAATGACACTAGGAAAGAAGGGAGGAAAAAACCAGAAAGATGGTAGAAATGAGAGAAAGGGTGAAAGAAAGAGAGAAGGGAAAATAGAAACAGAAGAAAAAATATGAAAGAGAAAGAAACACATAGGAAAGAAAATATGAAAATAAGAAGGAATAAAACAAAATATGAAAATAAGAAATAATTAAACAAAGACAGAAAAAGGAGAGAGAAAAAAAACAAGAGAGAACAAGTGAAAGAAAACAAAAAGAAAAGGTAAGAAAACAGAAAAGAGAGAAAGAAAAAAGGAAGTATAAAAATTTAAAAAAAAACTTCAGCCAAGGGACGGCCAGCTTCTTCCTGGCAGCTTGATCCAAGGGAGAGCACCGAAGGCGGAGACAGTCCAACCCACCAAGCATGCATGATCTGCCCATTCGCTCATCGTTGAAAGGCCACATGAGCAAATGGAACGATCACGTTAGCTTAGCAGGAGCCGCCCATCTTCCTCTTCCGCGATGAAATTGCTCCAACAGGTGCGTGAAATAGGAGTAATCGGCAGACCTTGTGCCAATCGCGAGGAAGTTTACATTATGCGGACGATCACGTTTCCAAATACACTACATTTTATGCTGTATTTGTGAAACTGCTGATTTCCTGAAAATAGTTTTAAAGAAAATGTCTTTTTTTTGGTATCCATGGGTTTTCAAGTCTTATATGCAGTCTGGTGAAGTCTTGTTTTCACATTAATCTTATGCCGTTCCCAACATGTGCCACACACACGCGCACACACACACTCACACACACACGCGCGCGCGCGCGCCCGCACACACACACACACACACACACACACACACACACACACACACACACACACACACACACGCGCGCACAGAGAGAGAGAGAGAGAGAGAGAGAGAGAGAGAGAGAGAGAGAGCAAGAGCATCAGTATTTGCATTTTTTTTTTTAAATAGGCAAAACTAATGTCCCTGTGTGGTCGGAGCAGCTTTCTAATAAACACTGTAACTGCGAACGTGAAAAAAATTGGTTTGGGGCGGGTTGGTGTGTGTGTGGGGGGGGGGGGGGGAGGGGGGGAGAAAGAGATCTAGGAGTTCATCATCATCATCATCATCGCCTATTACCTGCACCTCCTGGGGTACAGGCCGCCAACCAAGGACCTCCAGGCATCTCTGTCCTGCGCTCTTTTTCCAGCTGGTTCTAAGTCATCCCCGTGTTCCTGATGTCAGCTTCCAGGTCCCTTCACCAGGTGCTCCTTGGCCGACTTCTTTTTCACTTTCCATGGGGATTCCATGTTAGGGCTTGTCTGGTGATGCTGCTTGCAGGCTTCCGCAGCGTATGTCCAATCCAGCCCCAACGTCGTTTCTTGATTTCCTGTTCTGCGGGCAGCTGGTTTGTACTCTCCCAGAGCTCGTTGTTGTTGATGGTGTCTGGTCAGCAGATGCGGAGAATCTTACGCAGGCAGTTGTTGATGAACACCTGCACTTTCTTGGTGGTGGCGACTGTAGTTCTCCTGGTCTCCGCTCCGTACAATAGAACTGCCTTGATATTGGCATTGAAGAGCCTGGCTTTGGTGTTGATTGACAGTTCCTTGGAGCTCCAGACGTTCCGTAGCTGTACGGACGTTACCCTGGCCTTTCCGATTTTTTGCTCTGACGTCGGCGCACACACACGCAAACACACACACACATACACACGCGCGTGCGCGCGCGCGCGCGCCCACGCACACGCACACACACACACACGCACGCACGCACGCACGCACGCACGCACACACACACACACACGCACACACACACACACACACACACACACACACACACACACACACACACACACACACACACACACACACACGAGATCAAGCATTTGGGTGTGTGGGATGCAATTCACGCGCTCCCGTCGCGCGCTTCGAACAAACAAACAAATAAACAGACAAACAAACAGTAGCAAACAAGCACAAAATACAGCAACACAAAATACAAACCACCGATCAAAGCTCAAATGTTAATTTCCACTTTAGGACCCATGCCTCGCAGACCTCTCGTACTTCCACCATCGAGAAGTAGAGGTCTGGGTCCAGTGGCGTGCTTCTCATGGAACCTGTGGGTACCGGATAGGTAGAGTGGAGGCCACAGTCTGGCAGGCTTTGCCACAACTCGCTCTCATTCCTCTTATGGCCTTCATGCTTTGCTAGGACATACAAACAACATGACACTACAGAACTCATGGCACAGAGCAACGTGATTTTCTATCACGGCTTAAATACAAGAAAAGACGAAGAATGAGGAGCAGAAAGAAGTAGGGGGGGGGGGGGGGGGGGGGGAGGAGGAAAGAGAGGAGGAGGAGGAAAAAAAGAACAACAACAACGACGACGACGACAAAACAACAACAACAACAACAAGATGACGATCATGAAGATGATGATGATGATGATAATGAAAGAACGGAAAAGAGGGTGTTAAAGAGAGTAACAGCAGCAGTGAAAGTAGCTTTATTATGATGTTCTACCCTGTATCCCTTTATTCTTTCTTACACACTTTCAACCACTTATTCAACACACAACCGAGCATTTTGCAATGATAATGCACTCCCACTTGTATTCAGTTGTATTCCAGGAAGCAAATGTATGGACAAGTCGATCAAAGAAAACTGCGCGTTGAAAACATATCTTGACTAATGGAACTTGCAGAGACTAGTTATTGCACATTGCACAATCTGCCCTTTCTGTTGAATTCTGCAGAACAAAGTGACTGGTTATTCTACATTGCATTGTCTGTCGTTTCTGTTGAATTCTGGGGAACAAAGTGACTAGTTAGTGCACATTGCATGGTCTGCCCTTTCTATTGAATTCTGGAGAACAAAGGGCAGAAAAACGTTACTAAGGAAAGAGCAAACAAGACATACTTAACAAATAAAACAACCAACAAAAATAGAAAAGTGGGGAAAACATGTGCATATAATACACACGGCGTGCAGAACAAGTACGATATAATACACACGGCGTGCAGAACAAGTGCGATATAATACACACGGCGTGCAGAACAAGTACGATATAATACACACGGCGTGCAGAACAAGTACGATATAATACACACGGCGTGCAGAACAAGTGCGATATAATACACACGGCGTGCAGAACAAGTGCGATATAATACGGCGTACAGAACAAGTGCGATATGATACACACGGCGTGCAGAACAAGTGCGATATAATACACACGGCGTGCAGAACAAGTGCGATATAATACACACGGCGTGCAGAACAAGTACGATATAATACACACGGCGTGCAGAACAAGTGCGATATAATACACACGGCGTGCAGAACAAGTGCGATATAATACACACGGCGTGCAGAACAAGTGCGCGCTGCTCAGGCTCTACGATGATATCACACATGAAAATAGAAAGACATTAAAGAGAGAAAGAGAGAGAGAGAGAGAGAGAGAGAGAGGGGAGGAGCAAAAACACAGAGAGAGAGAGAGAGGAGAGAGAGAGAGAGAGAGAGAGAGAGAGATAGAGAGAGAGAGGAGAGAGAGAGAGAGAAACAGGTAAACAGAAAGTCAGAGAGAGATAAAATACATAGACAATGCTGCGTGTGTGCGTTTACGAGAGAGAGAGAGAGAGAGAGAGGAGAGAGAGGAGAGAGAGAGAGAGAGAGAGAGAGGGAGAGGGAGGGAGGGAGGGATTCAGATTCAGATAATTTTATTTGTAATAGACCATTGCCCCTAACGAAGGGGTGTGTGAACATATACAGCAAAATATTTATGAACAATTAGAATACGTAATGAAACAAAAAGCAATCGTTGTCACATGTTCAAGAAGAAACACTTTCTCTTAATTTAAAGGCTTTGTACAGAAACAATGAAAATTGTTTAGAAACTTCAACAGAAGTGGAAGACAGAAGTAGGTTTAATTTAAACAAAGATGGCCGTCTATAATATTTAGGCTAAATGTATTTTTCTCTGATGTTTCTGAGAGCTGGACAGCATAGAACAAAATGTCTTTCTGTTTCCTGTGACTCTCTACATAAAGGACACATCAAATCCCAAACATCATGCGTTCGATACCTAAGATAATGGCAAGCCAATTCTGATATTCCTTTTCTAAATTTTGCTGTTACATGCTTTAAGTGCCTATCTATATCTATGTTCAAGTACGTTTTCAAGTTATGAGTATATGAAAAATTCCTATAAAAATCAAAATCAAATCTATCACTATTATGAATATGGTCAGACCATTTCTGCCATCTGCAGTCCACGAGTCGATGGCGAAAAAGTTGTAAAAAGCCTTTTATATTCTCGACTCCTTGGTTCATGCCGACGAATCCAAATCTATATTCAAACAGAGTCTCATTTTTGTCACCCAGTTACTTTTACCTTTAGTATCTAAGTTGTACAACAAATTATACGCTTTACGAGGTATTCTGGTATCATCCATGTAAAGTAATTTTAGCCAGTATCGGATACATTTAACGGCAGAGACAATGTAAATAGGAAATCGATCAGTTTCGCCATAAATAAGATCATTCGGTGTACGTCTCTCAACACCTAGAAACTTCTTCAATGCGAAAACATGGACCGATTCACAGAAAGTAGCCGCTTCATCTAATCCCCATAACTCAGAGCCATATTGTACAATTGGCTGAACCTGGGTATCAAAAAGTTTGATAAATAATGTAGAAGATGAATTATTTAGAAACCAGCCGCCGTGGCGAAGTGGTTAGCGTCGCGGACTCCCGGCTGGGAGGTCGTGGGTTCGAATCCCATCAGAGTCATGTGCGTTTTTCTGCCCCGACCGGCTCCTACCCAGAGTTGAGTTGCTGCGGACTCAGTTGGGAAGACTGGGACCACACAGTTGAGTTTCATCCACTTAATGGATGCGTTTCTGAGAGTGTCGCTCATATTTCCTGACTAACACTGCAGGTGCCTGTATCTCTCGGGCCTTGTTGACGCCGGGATATATTATGAAAGGAAGCGTAGAGTACAGCCCTGTCATGTTGTCTCAGACCGAAATGGAAATTCGCAGCATCATCTTAATCATCCTCATTCTCATCGATCAGCATAAAAAAAATGTCTCAAGTTCTGTGACCCTTCATACCCTGCTCTCATGGTGACCTCAGTTTCGATGTCCTCTCCAGGTCTGTGGCCTTGGTTTGGTTCCGTCGGGGTCACCGGTATCGGCGAGTCCATGGGGGCTGTCGTTGGACGGACGTTGTGGCACCTTCCGGAGGGAGAGCTCACTCACGCCGGCTCCGCGACTAAGCAATTATTGTCGTCAGTAGGGGGCTTAGTAGGTGGTATCCTGCGTATGTTAGATCAGAACAGACGCCACTGAACACCACCGAAATGACTCGGCAGCAGTGCAGTGTCTCCTCCGGTGGGTTGCCTCTTGACTTGACATTGACTGCTCCCTGTGGATTGCTGGTGCTGGGGCTGCGGCGGAGCTGACCGTGCTGCGACTGTGGACGGGGTGTCGGAATGAGCGGCATGGGGCACTGCCTCTGAGGTGGCACAGAGGTTGAGACAGAAAAAAAAAGAAAAAAAAAATTAGAACATGTAACTTTTTCATGATACAAATTAAAACATTTTTTGCCTTACTTGACAGGTCTTTGCATTCACCAACAAAACTCAAACGAGTTGAGAATAAAATACCCAAATATCTATAGGCATTGACAACTGGCATAAGATTACCGTCATCAAACCATCTTTCTCGAGCACTTAAATATCCACCTGTACGGAAGACTATAATATTACTTTTATCCATATTCACTGTTAACTGCAGAGATCTAGCAGTACGGTGTAAACTATTAAGTTGTGTTTGTAAATCTATAACTGTTTCTGATATCAAAATAGCATCATCAGCCAACAAAAGGATAAACAATTCAAAAGCATCAAGCGAAAGTGAAGCACCATGTCTACCATTATTAATTCCTTCAATTGCCAACTCGTTAATAAACAAAGAAAAGAAAATGGGACTGCATGCATCGCCCTGTTTAACTCCTTTTGAACAGTTGAGATACTCTGTAAATTTCGATTCACAGAGGACCCTGGGTTTTACTCTATCATACATACTTCTGATGCACTTATAAAGTTTACCTTTAATACCATTTTAAAGCAAGACTGGCCACAGAAGATTTCTATTTATCGAATCAAAAGCTTTTTTGAAGTTTATGAAAACTACTTATAATTTTCTATTATAAGAAAACTGCTTTTGTACAAGTGCAAGCAATGTAAACATGTGATCAATAGTCGAATAATCTTTTTTGAAGCCTGCTTGATGATCACCTGTAATGTTGTTTTCTTCTGTTCATCCCTGCAGTCTATGACTGATAATCATTCCAAACAATTGACTACTGATATCACAGAGGGAAACCCCTCTATAATTGCTGGGATTGTTATCATCGCCTTTCTTATAAAATGACAGAATAACTGATTCAGTCCAGTTATCCGGAAACGTACCGCTATCAAATAATATATTAAACAATTTCATAAAGAAGTTTACCACCTGGTTAGAATAATGTTTGAATAGTTCACCAATAATGCCGTCAGGGCCAGCTGCCTTACGATTTTTCAGTTTTCCTAATGCTAATAATACTTCCTCTTGTGTGATTGGTCGGTTCATATACTCACCACTGCTTACATCAAACACTTCTTCGATTGGTGTGTTATCAACATTTGAATCTAATAAGGTTTGGAAGTGCTGAAACCATACATCAGGGGTAATACTG
>CM031611.1:68859586-68907086 GCA_018398815.1 Conus ventricosus
TTTCACAGTCCCCAGACTTCAGCAGCATATGTTAAAAATAGGTGCTATCTGAGTATGAAATAGTTTCCAAAATAAACAAAGATCATTGGATTTTAATCGCATCACTGTACGAAGAATTTCGATCACCCCCTTTCTGGCCTTTCAAGTAACTTCTGACCAGCCTTCCATTAAGCTTATTTTCTGGTAAAAACTATACCTAGATATTCATATTTGTTTGTTACCTTCACCTCTTCATTCCCATACCACCAGATTTCGTTTGCTACGATGTATTCTCCTTTACGGAAAACTATTAACCTTTTGGCGCATGGAAGAGACTCTGGTGATTTAACGAACTGCTTCTCTCATTTAGTGAAGCACATTGAAATGAAGTGTGATAATACTGTTGCATTAAGATTGATAGAAGTCTATTTGCAGCCTATGTACAAAGAGGTTTTGTTTAGTGCCACCTGTGTAACCCCCCCCCCCCCCTCATGCTACCATCGCACAGAAATAAAGGATGGCGTACTAATTTTAGAACAAAATCTGTTGCACTTCATTGAAAAAGAAAATGTGTGTGTTGATATTTGCGGAGATCTGAACGCTAGGACAGGGAGAGAGTATAACCATTAATTGAAAATATGACAAATTATTTGAACCCACGGGAGGACTTGGATTTTGGAGAAGAGTCTTTTTCAGATGTTCCAAAGATGAAACCATATATCACTGTTGGGTTTTTGTTTCATGTATGGATTAGTAAGACTGAATGGATGCTGCATAAGAGGCCCACGAAGTGTCTTTACTTTTATTTCACCTGACGGAAGCAGTGTTATCGATTACTTTCTTGTGTCTGAAGATCTGAAAATGGATTGTGATGTTTGTATTGCGGACATGCTGTATTCCTGGCACCAGCCAGTAGAAATCAGATGGAAGAAAGTGGAGGCTATAGAGGAGGGGAAAGAAACTGGCGAAAATAGAGAAGAAAGAAGTGTGTGATGTGAAGAGAACGTACATATTATCACGAGGAGTTTAAGTCTGATATGCTCAAATAATGTATGGAAAGAGTGAACCATGACTTACACACTGATGTCAATGAATGCACTGAGCTTTTCTCAGGAACACTTTACGGCGTTGCCGCATGTATGGTCCATATGGTGGGGAGAAAGAAAGTCGACAAAAACGAATGGTTTGGTGTGGAGTGTAGAGCTGAGAAAAGGCGCATCAAAGGGCTTCTCGGAAGTTACCAGCGCTCAAAACCCGGTTTGAATAAACAGAAAGAGGCATATGTAAAGGCAAAAACAGATTATGATAAAGCGAAAAGAGATATGAAGAAAAAGCGCACGACTTCAACAAACTGAATAAACTAAAACAATCGTTTAAAGATCCAAAAATGTTCTGGTCAACAATAAGATCCATCTCTTAAGAAGTCTGTCATTTACAATCATATTTCAATGCAGCAGTGATATGACCATTTTCATGGTGTCTTTAACTCATATGCAAATGTTGATAGTCAAGACGATCTATCGTAGAGAATGACGAAAATTTACAGAAAGCTTTGTTCAATGATCCAGTAACAAAATCGAAAGTTAAGAATACTATTAATTGCTTAAAACGTGGTAAGAGTGCTGGTCAGATGGAATCGTAAACGAAAATGCTGAAAAATCCAAATGATCTAGTTACTGAATTCTTATGTAATCTGCTTGATAAGCTTTTTCAACATGGAGCCTTCCCAATCCAATGGTCAAAATCTATTATTGTACCCTTGCACGAAAAAGGCGATTATAGTAACCCTGATAATTATAGAGGTGTGACACTGTCAAGCGTTCCAGATAAAATGTACACAAATATGTTAAACAAAAGACTCAAGAAACAGGCGGAATGGGAAGGAAAATTTATTGACGAGCAAGCTGAGTTTAGAAAGGGCTACAGTACTGTTGACCACATTTTCACGCTTTACACCAGCCGCCGTGGCGAAGTGGTTAGCGTCGCGGACTCCCGACTGGGAGGTCGTGGGTTCGAATCCCATCAGAGTCATGTGGGTTTTTCTGCCCCGACCGGCTCCAACCCAGAGTTGAGTTTGCTGCGGACTCAGTTGGGAAGACTGGGACCACACAGTTGAGTTTCATCCCCTTAATGGATGCGTCTCTGAGAGTGTTGCTCAAATTTCCTGACCAACACTGCAGTTGCCTGTATCTCTCGGGCCTGGTTGATGCCGAGAGAATGTAAATATGTTTGTTCAAGCTCACCTATCTTATTTTGCACGATAACCCCCCTTTTCACATAGAAATCACGTCCTTCTCATGTCAGTTTTGGCCAAAATTAACAACTGTTTTCCAAAAAAAATTAACACCCCAAAACCTCTAAAAATCGACGCAATCAGCACATTAAAATGGGGGCTTACGTGCTAGATAAGATTGGTGATCGTGAACAAACATATTCACATTCTCTCTGAGAACATAAAAATGAACTGAAAACGTATATGGTTTGACGGCGCTCGCCGCCAGACTGTTCTAAAATCAATATAGCCACCACAGCCGCAGCGGGTTTACCTCGTTAATGCGCATGCCCAGTGGACTTAAGTCCACTGAGCGCGCCCACTACCACACGGTGGGGGGCGGGTGGGGGGGTGTGGGTAAGGCGGGTGGGGTTGGGGGTGTGCGTGTGTGAGGAAGGTAACAAACGAGCAAGAGAGAGAGAAACAGAGGTATTAGTTTTCTAGCATGTGTATGTGAATGAGTGTTACTACGTGTGTGCGTGTATGTATGTGTGCCCTTTGTGTTTAAGTGCATGGATGCGCGTGCATGTGTGTCTACATGTGTACATGTAGTGGGTGTATGTGTATGCGTCCGTCTGTGTGTGTGTGTGTGTGTGTGTGTGTGTGTGTGTGTGTGTGTGTGTGTGTGTGTGTGTGTGTGTGTGCGCGCGCGCGTGTGTGAGAGGAGGGGAGGTGGAGACAGACAGACAGACAAAGAAGTAAAACAGACAGACAGACAGACAGAGATGTGGGAGTGAATGAGGGAGAGAGATGTGGGAGTGAATAAGGGAGAGAGAAACTGATTAATTAATTATTTTAATTTATAATTTTATTCTGGTTTAAAATGAAGCCCGAAGAAGTTAGAAAGCTTATTAATATACTTCACACGTTAAATTGGAAGGGCCAAAGAGAAAGGTTAAGGAGCAGGTTTGAAACATCAATTACTGATCTTTTTATTCACATAAATATACAAACAAGCGTGAAGAATGCTATCAGTGAAATACAAGATTATTGGCCCCCACAAGCTATAAAATTGTTTGCCATATTAGTTGATTATATGGCTTCTCAAGATGTTAATTGACTGTTTCTACTTGTCCTTCGGGTAACTATTTGCTTTAATAAAGATAGTTTTACGATTAGAAAAGACTATAAATAACAGTTGAATTACAATTATTTTTTTATTTATTTTAGAATTAAAAATGGCTGCCAACTCAGTGAATCTGATTTAACGAAGTTGTAATGAACATTTGACGACGACAAAGAAAGCATTAAAACATTGATTTTATTGAATACTGGGGTATAGATGATGTAAAACAATAATCATAAAAGATCATAGTGACCTAATAACCGAAGCAACTAAAGTGATGAACTCGACTGTAGTGATTTACAGAAAAAGCTTAAAATATTTGCCGACGAAATTTGAAAGGTTAACGACGTTTCTTGAATTTGATGCATACGCCTTGGGCGAAGAATAAAAAGCCAAGTTATACTAACATTTATATATAATTAACTTTTTTTTTAATTTACGAAAAATTTTGAGTTAAAAAATGAGCCACACAAACACGACAGAGTTTGAAATACTGCCCAGCCAGCGCAACTGGTTAAAGTAGTTGACAAAAACAATTAATAATTTGTTTTAGGCGAATAGACATGTGCAACATTAAAACCCCACAAACGATCATTAAAGTGTGGCAACCATGCTATTTCAAAAAATTCCCCCCCATAGTTTCTTCAACAACGTGAACCGCCAGTAAAAGTTTTGTGGCCGTTCTGATTGATTATATAACAACCCGATGAAACATGTAATATGGAATCTGGTGTTTCCAAACTAAACATAAAGAAGTTATTAGCTTAATCGCGACTTTAATTCTAACTTGGCAGATTACATGCATACAACAGTTTAACCCAAGCAAGTGAAGACGCAAATTTAAGGGGTTCTGGCAGGATCTGAAGGACATCCTTGAAATCAAATTGAGACAAACAAATTATCTATCCAAAGTCCGGCAATTCTTACCAACCTCTCCCAAAAAGAGTTATTATTTAAAACGAACGTTTTTTAAACATAAAAAATTTCTGACAACATGTGTTTTATATTTAATGTGGTGGTATTTTATAGAGCGCCTTTACAATCCTGTTAAAAAGACAACCAGAAAGAGTTTCCATTTATTACCTAATACAAAGATAGACTTGGAAACTTTGAAAATAACATAACCTTTTTCATAAGTAAAGAAAAGTATATCCTTCAGTTTGAAGACACAACAAACTAATCACGGTAAACGTATACACATGGTCTGTAGAAGCTGAACTGTGCCTCTAAGGGTTTCTTTCTCTCCCCACCTCCCACTTTGTCGAAGCCCTTAAAAACACGTTATACTTAATCTTAATCCCTGTTGAAGATATTACAAAGAGTCATATTTATTAAATTCAGAACAATAACAGGACTTAAGGCCTTATACATACAAACAATACCATCTAAACAGCAGAGGACTTTGGTAGATGGTATTTGGTCAGAAACCCAACAATAGAATCAAGCTGCCAGTCATAGAACCCCTAGTAAAAGTTTTTTTTAGACAAGTGAAACCAAACTTCCTCACGCCTAAACCAGGCTCAAACGTTAGTTTTAAAAAAAGAAAAAAAAAAAATAAACCACAAAAGCAAATGAGCCCATACGTGGTTTTTATGCTGACCTTTGAATCGCTTTTTACCTCAGTACAAAACTACGGACTACGGCCCACAACAGCAAGAACAAAAAAACACCTTATTAAAAACACCATCAGATCTTTTCTTATAGCGTTTATTGTTGATAGGTCTGGACGGACAACACACAACACCCTAGATTTACCAAGAGGTCCCCAACGCAAGCCAGCATATTTCTAGAGCATATGAAAACAAACTTTCGTAATCAGCTACTTCCACCCACCTAAATATTATCATTACATTGTTTAAGACTTCTGAAGACCAAGAAAAAACGTTTATTGACTTCATCTACACACTGTTGGATTGCAATAAAGAATATTAGCAAGCAAGCAGTAAGAAGACCCACGAACCCATTACTGAAAGTCAAGGGGCTGTGCGCACAACAAATTTGTAATTTTCAGCTTAAGGTAGACCCTAAACATGGAAAATGCTATCTTCTTCATCTTTCATAACCTAAGAGGCTTAACGATTCTCCTTATAAATATTATGAAATAAAGCCAGCTTGACTTCTAATATAAGAGGAATACCTGCATTGCACAGTCAATACAGAAAAGAACATTACTTTAACTCTTGACACTTTATATATAATATTTATATATCCTATTTAATAAGACTCATCCTCAGCCCAACAAAACAACAGATGGCTGTTTGATAAATAATGGATAAATTACAGGATCACTACAAGACTTTCCAATCACTAAACAATACTTTGACCCATCTTTAGTGCGCAAAGGCCTCTATCCTTATGAATACATGAACACCGTGGGATAGGTTTTATTTTAAATTAAGACTCACTTTTTCCCTCCCTAAAGAGGGCGCTTCCCTTTTTCCTTTTCTAGTCTAGAGGCAAACGACATAAATAATGATGCTGACTATGAATAACGCACAGAAAGAGCCTGACAGAATTACACTGTGAAACAATGGGCGCTATCATGATCACTAATTATTGTCTGACGTTGTGTTTATTAGCAGTGTAATACTTCTTTCATAATTTTAACCATGATCTACATGCATTGAATACATATACAACTAAGACTCATCACATTACACATCACTGTCTGATTACAATCTCTGCACTCTGGCCCCAGGGCTATCTTGGGATGCATTCCTACAAGAAGTCTAACAAACATCCAGAAATTGACTTAAGTAAAAACTGATCTACCAATATCTGACCCCCTTTTTACATACACTTCAATGATTGAAGACGGGCTTGAGGGAGGCATAGAATGGCCTCACACCTTTACAGCAAAGCCAACAACACCAAGGTATATAGACTATATGAATCCCACTAACCATCCAACTATCAAAAGTACTTAGAGAAGATTAGACGCCCAACAATCTGTATTAAGGGCCATGAGTCCAAAACGCTTCCACTAGAGACTTTACAATGATAAAAAGGAAAAGGCCCTCATACAATGTTAATACTGTGTAAGCAGTTTGTTCACAGCTAACGCCTGAAAATTCAGCCGGACAATCTTGGAAAGAAGACTTAGATATCCTAATAAACTACAAACACACGAACTCCCACACCTGCAACCCCCTAGATCAGCAGAAAAGATAAAAGCGATGATTCCCATCGCACTGAACCTCCTAAACTTGTGCCAACATCGCCACAAAACAAAATATGAGTGCCATTCAAGACTTCTTCAACATTTTTACCTAAGAAGACACGGATTAAAGCTGACAGCAGTTCATAGAAACAATGCTTTTGTGACCAAGAGCCCTTTATGGATACCAACATCAAGCATAAACTGATCTTAAACCCAAGCCACTGATGCTTTCAGAAAAAAGACTTCTTATAAAAACAATTTAAAACTGATGAACAACAGCTGTTTAGTAAAACCATTGGAGAACGTACACAATCGTAAAGAAGTAAAAATAAGATACAAAAGAAAACCAAGCAAATTAAGTTTGCCTCTAAACTAACTATCAGACTTTAGAAGATTTAACGACAGCCGGATGCATTATGATGAAGAAAAAGATGTTAAAGAGTTGTACAAGCCAGTGTTTATATTGTCTTTTAACCGTATTAGAGTTGTCAAAGCTATTAATGTTATAAATTCTGAACGACTACTTATAAACAAAAATCATTAAAACCAAAACAAAAAATACTTTAAAAATTAAAAAAAATTAAAAAAAAAACAAAATACTTTAAACCGTGTAACCCCAGAAGCAAGGAGTCCTTTAACAACCAACACAGACATACGAACTACTTTTATCTAACGTTCCCAACTGAAAGAGACATTTACAAAGACTTAGACACAGAAGTAAGCTAAAAAGGGGCTTATGGGTGGTACGACCAACATGCGACTAACCCTAAAGGCGTCCTTTACAGTTAACTGTAAGCAAAGAAAGTAATTGGAAGAAGAAGGAAGGAACTTAAATGGGACATTATCAACAAAGAATATGATGGTTTGAGATCCAAGATGTACAGCGTTAGACCAGCCCAGACTTCAGTAATGAAGAAGGCTATATCCCATAAGTAAAAGAAGTTTTGTCAAAAAAAAAATAACTCACGACAACTACAAAGAAGCACTCTTAGAAAACAAAGTATATCCTCACACAAATGTTAATCTGCGCTCTAACTACGCTTCATGCAATAAACGCGAACAGCTGTTAACAAACAAATCACTAGTCTCTAACAAACACAAAGAACTTACGTCCAATCCTTCCTGAGTTCTCATAATGCTGTAAGGGCATTGGAGAACTTTAAAAAAGATTAACATTGACAAACTTGGCTATGTACTTAACTTAAGAACCTTAAACAAGAAACAGAACATAACTAGTACCTTACTAAGAACCAAACTAGTACTTAACTTAAAACCTAATAACTAGTAATTTTATATAACTTATAATTTACTTACCCTTAACATGTAATTTACTGCACTTAACTTAAAAAGTAACTAGCTATAACTAACTTAACTTGTACTAATTTAGTTCTTTAACAACTTGTACTTTAATTAATATCTAGTTCTAAAAACTTATAAAAAAAACAAATTCCATAGAAAATGGATCACTGCAGGAAGGTATGCACTTTTTTGGCAGAAAGGCAGCTCTTCTCCTTTTACTACTGTGGGGGTCAGTCGGGCATTGTTGTTAGGTATGGGCGTTTAGGTATTTGTATGCTAAAAAAAAACCACAAACCCACCGCCAGCAACAACAGCAGCCAGCCCAGCCCCCAATAACTTAATGATCTCTTATAGATTTAATTGTTTTGGTTTTTAAAATTGGGTTGGTAGTTGGCGGTGCGATGCAGAATTTACTATCTAACATTTTTTGATTTGCTACGTTTTGATTTTTCCCTCAGTCTGGATTCCACATCAGCTAGTTTTAACGACGCCCAGCCCTCAACACTACCAGGGACAATTAGACTTCGTAACATTAACTCCCTATTTTGCGGTACAACATTCTGCTCTCCTGCGTTACATTCACCGAGGTACATACTGACACCTGCGGATTGTCATTGACCTGTGGCGGTCTTCCTTTCTCTCCTGATCGCTCTTTTTATTTTATATGCGATTAAATTTAATATGATCAAAATAAATAAGATTAAAAGAAAGTAATTAAACCCATGAAGAATGGCAATAACATCGCGCCCCCCCAAATCTGTAGTAACATGTCACTGCTATAGATTCTAGAGACTTGTTTAATAAAAAAAAAAAAAACCGGATCTTGTGAGAAGTCGTATTTTTTTAAAACTTCTTTCTGAATTAACCGGCGGCCAATCTTACTTACTAACCTGGCATATAGACTAATCATGTCTGACTCACTGATCTACCATTTTTTGACCCTAGCTGTGCTTCGTTACCTAGCGTAGTACTTGTCAACGACTGATGTGGACACTGATGAATTTTCAATCTAGTTCAACCACTCTAAATACTGTCTAGTTTTTTTTCCACAAGCTAGAGCATAAGTAAAATCTTTCTTTATGGCAAATGGTCTACGGAGTAGTCTGCATGCTTTCTCCTCACACTTTAATAGTTCTTCACAATCCATTTAAAAGCAATAAAAAAATAATAAATACTTAATAAAACCATCAGTGTAAAACTCTGGTTAATTATGCAGAGCGTCCTATTGTTGGCGGTTTATAAGTTTATTTAATTCAACCCTTGCAAAATGTATTGTTAGGAAATAAAACCCACACCCAACATGGGAAAGATAAAGATTTCGCCAAAACATTGCTACTTATTTTTTTTTAGCTTTAACAACAAAAGATTATCTGATTAAAAAGCACAATAGACAGTCATTCGTATATGATATTTAAATTATTTTTTTAGTTAATAAAAAGAAAGATGAAAAAAAAGATTATCAATACGATTTACCATTCTGCTGTGATAAGCGGCCTATATTAATAAGTCTATAGCTGTTAGCAAAAAACAAGTTATAAAAAAAAAAAATTGAAGCCGGGCGCGGATCTAGGAAGGTTAGAACATTGATGCCGATTGTTAAGGTTATCGTTGAAAATTACTGCCAGGTGAACTAGCTGTCAAAAGAAGGACTTTCTTGTTACATACACAGTAATTATATCCCAGAAAAGTTAGTTCATAAAAGAATAATTAAGAAAATATTAAATTATAAAAAGAATTGGCGGAGTAGTTATGAGTATGAGGAAGCTATTGTTAATGCCTTGGCCATCCTCTGGAAGCAATTAAATGTTTATAAATTGCGGTCCGATGAAGATAGAGAGAAAACGCCATAACAAGGCAAAAGATAGAAGATTTAAGCTAAGGCAAGATAATGGCTTATGAGAAAAGACGAATTGCCCCACTATTACTTTATTAATAAAACGTTAAAGACAGGACAAGACATGCAAGAGCACACATCTAAACCACAGACGTTGATGAGCACTATGAATGAGTATATACCTTAGTAACATGAAAGAAGTTTCTAACATCCGCCACCCGCCAGAACTTCTGACTTTTTAATGAACCATCAGAAAAGAAACAGAAAATAGCACAAATTGTTTTATTGTGGCGCTAAAAATGGGCAATCTATATTCTTTGCACAAACAATCACTAAAAAATAATTAAAAATACAAAAAAATACCACCTTCTTAAGACAATACGATGTACAAAATATATAATTCTCCCTAAAGGTTATTGGAAAGGAAAGAATGCATAAAGAAAAACTGAGAAAGCTGCTAGAGAGTCTGATTCAGATGCGAAACACTACTGGCTTTCCAATCAAAACAGGCAATTTGGCAACTATATTTACCTGCCCCAAAAAGAATAAATAAGGCCTAGATTTGTTAATTCATGTTCCATAAAGACACCCACCACCAATGGGACTTTTTGTTATAAATCTTCTCCACACATGGATAAAGTTAGAAGAAAAAAGATTAATATTATGCACTGACAGTTGTTTACATGAGGCTTCAATAAGATACAAAAGACGCTGAAATCCTTTAACGAAAAATGCTCCAACGCTGCTGAGGCTGTGGCTTTAACCAACAAATATACACGAGAGGGCCCATTAAAGTAAATATCCCTAGGTTGAACATATCCCGGTTGAATGATGGAAAAGAGTATTAAAAGGATATGAAACACAGCTGTTTTTTTAAAACATTTAAAATATACGTCATGATACAGTTAAAGAGAGGGAACCCATGCAACCATCGATCACAATCCCTATAGAAAACTCACTTTAATAAGAAATCTTAGCTGAACGCCTTTTTACATCCATATCAATAACACAGAGAATATTATGGACCTCCGAAGTACGCACAAAGTACAAAACACAAAGTACAGAGAACGCAACACAAATGGGTTAGGAATTGCCAGCATCTTACGTGCTCAAGAACAATGAAGAATATAAAAAGTTCAACTAGGCCTTAAACCGGTGAAACGCAAATCACATTAAAAAAAATTGAGCAATTAACAGAAGATGGCAAGGCAACAAAAAAACTCTGTGCCGTTTGTACTAAAAGGTAACATACTTGTATGCTCCTGAAGGAGGCAGAAGGCGATGTTAAATTGAGCCACAGATCCCCATAATGAGCGTAGATGTATATGAAGTTGAAAGAATCATTAAAACAAACCATAACCCGTATATTATTTAAGGAGGAAACTCTCTCATCGTCCTAAAAGCCATAGCCACCTAAAAGATCCTTTTGTTCGCGAAAAGACTGCAAGTTCTCCCACCAAACACAGTGAGTTAACTAAAAAAAATTAGTATTTGTTAAAACTTATATATTTTTTTTGTTAAACTTTACTTTTTTGCTCTATTTATGTGGTTTAAACACTGATATAGTGTTTGTTCTTTCCAATGTTCTGTTTAATTGCATCAGTGTCTACCTCCGAGACGTAAACTACGTGTTTCCTCTTCCTTCTTGTTTCCACTCCAATCCTTTTTGAATTTTAATTAACTGTGCCCGTCATACTCATCACATCATCCACCCGCAGCCATAAGCTTCCTGAAATTCCTCGTCCGAATGTTTCATCCTTTTATTGATTTGCCTATCTCTTAATCTTAATGAACCACAGTTTGCTGATGCTAGCTACAATGGCAGTGTGCTTTTGAAATTTTAGGAGTAATTTTTTTTTAAAAAAAAACCAGCACATACAAAAAACACCTAGACAAGGCCCCAAACTAAAACCCAAACCAAGCCCTCCTAATGCTAAAAAGAGGCATGGCTCACCACCTCCAGGTTAGCTTAAACAGCAATGCCAGACCCATCACTTACGCAAGCTAACAGCTTATTGAGCCATTAATTACATAAGAAAGAGTATTTAAAGGCTTTAGCAAAAATCTTTTCCTGTAACACTAAACTTATCCAATCCACCTTACTATTTCCTTTTGAAGTTCAGTTCTTTGCTTTTAAACCTAAAACTGTTTGAAGGAAAACCTCCGCATTTTTAAAATTTCAGATTATTTTATTAAAATTAACATTATACAAAATCTTCTTAGTAATCCTTACATGGCTATCGAACTTCATCAACACGTACCAAAACCGCAATATAAATCACATCTTTACATGAAAATAAAGTCGAAGGAGTACTTGTAGTTTTGTCCTATTGTCAACCATCTATTAACCCCTTGTCGATATGCAATGGCATTTTATTTCATCTTTCCGTTTTTATAGTAATAACAATAACAACTGTAAAGGGCATCCAAGTTTATCCACCTTTTAATTGCAAGCCTCTAAAAAACGCACGTTCAGATCTGGCAAACAAGTATCTGCCCCACACCTCGATTAATAAATAAGCGAAAAAATCATCGTCCATTTGCCTAGGCATGATTCATTTTTTTTGTGTTAAATACTTAAGCCGACGGAGTCACCCCCCACAACCGCTAAGAAACTTCTTCCTCTGTAGCATATATATATACCTAACCTCTCGCATAAGTTATTTCAAAAAACATGCTTATTTGCTCTGTTGTGTTCATGGACAATGCCAAACAAGAATGGGCGCCTTCCATTTAAGGCTTTTCTAAAATTGATGTTCTTTTAACTAGTATACATAGTGGCATTCGTAGGTTCAAAAAACTTAAAATTCCAGTCAATTTCAGAAGCTAACGCCCAAGCATTCCTCGCCTCATATAAAAGATTATGTATTCCACGTTTGCCAAAATCGATTGCTCTATAAATTACTTATCACATTCAAGGGCAGGATGCTTCTGGCCGATATTTTGCTACAATTACTCGTTCGTTTGTAAACCCCGTCCCATCTTGTATAATCAAATCCAAAAACATTTCCTGGCACTCGTCCTAATAGACGATCAAACCTCAGTAGTGTCTTCTAATTCTTTATAGCTCTACTGCAGTGCATTTTAGGAGCTAGCTCCTCCCACTTTTGATTCTGGCCCTCGAGACAATCTTTTTTTATAATATTAAACAATGTATAATAAACAAATTGTTCTAAACAGTATATAATAACCAATCTACATAAAACCAAACGTAATTGAAACTGGGGGGTGATCATCCGTAAGCAAAGCTTAGCATGCTTAGAGGGTAGAACTATCTAACTTCTCTTTTATTTTTTTTAACTCAATTTGTCCCTTATTAAATAATTAATTCACTTAAACATTCTTCAAAACTATCTTTTCCTAGTGTAAAATAATACACCCGATTTTAACAACTGCGACGAAAGACTTTACAACAGAGCATTGAATTTTTTAGTCTAAGACGAGGCCCCACCAGGAAACAAGAAGGCGTGGCGCCCACTAAAAGGCAGCATTTGATGACAGGGCTTTTCTTTTTTAATAACAATGTCTCGTTCAGCCGAACATTCCAACAATAAATTAACCAAGCGTTTCAGTTCCTCAAAATAGTATTAAATAATGTTCTTAACATGTCGCACAGTTTGTCTCTAGGAACAACTAAAAATATATTCTCGGTCTACCAAAAAAAATTCCTTATCCTCATTAGAACAGACTTGTAAGTGCTCTATAATGGTTGTGCATAATATACAATGTGTTCGTATTGAAACCTGTAAATTGTTTGTAACAAATCAAGTACGAAGACAGTTTTCCCCCATCCCCGTAATCCCGCAGATAAGAGAACATGCGGATCTTAGGTAAGAAACTTCAATCTAGTCCATCTGTTTTTTATTATAAAATTTCTTTCTTCTTCCTGTGCATTTTAAAAAGGCGCGTCCTTTTAGCCTGTTTTCTTCAATGTTTAACTGGGCATTAATGCACAAACCATAAAAAAATGGTGCATTTTTTATTGGAGAACCGTTTTCCGTCTGCTTTCTTGTGAATATTTTATCTTATAACAATACCAACTTGCCCAATCCTTTCTCCACTCCAAACAATCGTTTGTCAAATGTAGATCTAAAATCCATCTACAAGAAACAACCAGCCCATATTTTTTATTAAGTAGTCTTCAAGTCTACATATCAAAAGGCAAGTTTTTTACTCATACACAACAACTGCAGGATCCCTTTGCCTAACCTCCGCAAGCAACTTTCATATAATTCATCAAAAGTGTTGGTGAGGTAAAATTCCATAGGCCCAATACAACTGACCCATAAATACAACTGTCCAGACTTGCCGTTTATTATACAGACCACCATCTCAATTTTTGGATAATACAACGCTTTCTGAAACTCACTGAAAAAGGAGTTGTACCTTCAGTAAACAACAAGAACAAAATTCCTTAATAATAAAGACTCAAGCCTGATTTAGATGTATGTTCCAAGGAGTGTTCCTCGCTTGTTTTTATTTACTTGTAATGGCTGTTCATACGAAACGTTTATCAACATAAATAAATAACTGTTTTTACTTTTATACTGGTAAGAATGTTCTGCTAGTCCGGTGTTAGTACCAACATCACACACAAGAGAAATGTTCGCATACCTGTTTATTTAGCTAAAGGATCTTCAGACAGAACAACAGAATCGCTATGGTTAAATGTCAGATCATAACTAAGTATTTCATTTAGTGCGCCTTGGAATATGGCATATTCGTCATTATAACACTCAAAATCCTAGAAGGGATTCAGAATCTGTTGCCCAAATGCTTCTGCTACTGCTGCCTCATCTTAAACATCATTCTTTGCAACCCCCGCTTTAAGCCTTTGCTTGAGACCGATTGAGTCTTGTAAACCCTGATAAACACCTTTTCTTTCTTTATTAGGCAGCAAAGACAGAATAGAGGGCAACAAAGAAATGTCTGCCTCCGTTTAGTACAAAGACGTTGTCTTTTCTTCTGCCTTCCAGTTTAATTGTTATATCCTGTTTAACCGAATAGCCCTGCCATCCTGCCCAAACGACATAAGCAACAACAGTAGCAATAGGATCTGTCGATTACTATCTAATTTATATGTGAATGATAGTTTTAGGCAGTGCCTGGCATTTATAACATCGTCACCGGCGCCAAGAGTCAGGGAACTTGACTGTTAAAGTTTTGTTCAGGTTCAACACCTGTTTGATGATATTTTACACTAATTAAAGATTTGCCTTATACCTTTTACTATCTACACCATGTGGGCTCCTTCTCATATTCTTTATGGATCAAGGGTCACACCTAATAGTACATTTTTTTATAAAACAAAAAGAATATAAATACAAAAATATGAAGAAGATTTTTGATCCTCCTAAAATGATCCTGTTGAAGAAAAGATGAAACAAGAAAAAATGGGTCCTTTCATATTGCAAAGAGCTTGAAGGACAGATTCTCTTACCTCCCTTAACAACGGTCCAAAGATACCTATTGAGATAAAGAATTCACAATACAATTCTATAAAAGTCATAGGACGAGACTACCAGAAATGTGGTTTGCCCACCCTAAACGATATTGAGGAAGATGGCGGGTCATTAGGTATATAAGAAGCAGGTGCGGGAGATCGCGAAAAAAAAGTTAACTTCATACTTCAAACAACGCAAAACCCAAAACAAGTTTTTTATAAAACTAAGCACAATTAGGCGAAAACTCCCTATTGGCTAAGGCAGAACACTTAAACCTTTTAGGAGCTTATGAGCGAAGTTGTTAGTCTTTTAACCAGAGCTTTGGGCAAGAAAGTTTGCCAACACAATCTACCTACAAACAAAACATTCCTCTTCAAAATTAATTAACTCAAGAAGCTGATAAATCAATTAAAAGAAAAGAGCAGAAGAAACTAATAGCAAAATTGACACAAGTTTTAATGAGGAGACACAGTAAAAAACAATGATGATTCTCCATAGCCCCTATGCGTGAAATCTGGGGTCTAAATGAGGCTTTACGAACAATAAGGGCGAACTAACAAACAATTTGGCAAAACTTGTTGAGTTAGATATAAAGAAATTGAAGAATAAAAAAAGAAACGCTGGCTGATGCAGATTATAACAATTTAGGCAAGAAAAAGGCATAGAAACAGCAGTAAAATAATAACCAGGATATAAATAAAGCTACAAAGTCAGCTATGTAAGAAGTCTGTCTACTAACAAGAGCGCAGCAAGCAATACAACCAAGCAGAGTAAGAGAAACTTAAACAGAATAACTTATCATAGAAAATACTACGCTAGCAGAAAGAATAAGAACTCTCTTTCAGGAACAACAGGATACAATAGTTAAGTATATTAACAGAGCTGTGGGTTTCTATCTCTACACTCGATAAAATGCTTAAAAATTAACACTGTAGTGCACCAACAGGCCAGTCGCTCCTCCAACGCCTCAGGTCCCTGTGAAAAGCAGGATTAGAAAACAATTGCAAACATCTAGCAAACTTAATAAAGAAGTTAGCAGCCAAAGCGCTTGATGCTCCTGACTGGCTAATAGGCCGTGTTTTAGTTTGGGTTTTGTCTACTCCAAAATAAAGCAAAGTTGGCCTGGTTAATATGGCCGACCATCTGTGGACTGTTAGCGTCGTGCTAGCTGCTGTATTAATTTTTCGTGAAATATAGTATGGCTATTCCTGTGAAAGTTAAAAAACACAACAAGGGCTGATTCTTTTCGCTAGTGTCAGTCAGTGTGAGGCACATAAACTGGTTGTAGTGATTCTGGTCTGAGGGGACTTTCTGGCTGTGGGCGCTTTCTGGTCTGTGGGGGCGCTTTATAACGGATCGCTTTCTTCAGGCTAGAGGTACTATTTATTTTAAATGGATGGAGCGGGTCTTGTTTTTAAAGAAGCCTTGATTGTGGCCCTACGTTTTGGTCGTCTCCATCTATAGGAATTCATTTGTTATAATTCTGTATCATTCCAATTCTGAAGTCTACGGTCAGAAGGGTAGCATGTATAAAACCATGGCCTACAACAAAGTCTATCAACCTTTGACCTAGCATGTGCAAGAATTGCAAGAGAACGGTCATTGATAATCTATACCCTTGTTAGCTGGAAAGGCAAAATCAACAGCAGAGGTTTAAATAGCATCTTCTAAATTAGCTAGCTAGAATTGTATTCTTGCATCACACCCTGAAGACCTGAACAAGTATGCTAGACTTGGTTTGTGCTTGTTGCTCCAATAACCACCAAACATTTGTCCGTTGAAGGGTGTCATTAAGAGTCTTATGCGAACTCCTGGCCCCTTGTTAAGACCTTTACTTTATACTAAGAAAATGTTGTCCAGGCATTAGGAATGTTTTTGTTCTAAAATGGATCCCCAATGACGAAACTTGTGCTTTGGGTGAAAAGAGGTGTAGGCCGGGCCAGACGGTCAATAAGTATAATTTCCCTCCTACGTATCAACAACACAACCCACAAAACAATGTGCCATAACTAACCCATGATTGGCGGTCTAACTTTTGTCCTAAAATTCAGTTAAGGGGACCATGCAAAATTCATTGCAGATTCTTCATATGCATTAATGTCCATTGCAAATGTATAAAACGCAATTGTGTTGTCGTTAGGAGGGGCTCTTGTAGTTGTCAGTTAGTATTCGCCTGTACAGGTAATAAACATGAAAGTTATATACTGACCATACTAAAAGATTGGGATGGTTTAAATGGATTGCATAGAAACCCCACAGCCAGTAATTGGGTTAGTATACGCAGCAGTAAATGGCAAAATGTAACTGATTCTGGAAAAAAGGCCATAGGGAGGGATGACCAGCGATGGCACATCTATCATTACTTTATTGTGGCGGATTTAAATATCTAGTTATCGGTTTACCTTTACCAAGTTAACTTGGAAGCCTATGATACATCTACAGCACTTGATAGAATCCTAAAGTCCCAAGATTAGGGGTTATAAAACGCACCTACATTGTAAGTAGCACATTCGTTCTATTTAAAAGGTTCCATTTTTTAAAATAATTATTTTAAAGGATTTTAACATATAGTTATAAAAAGGAGAACACATAAAACCAAAAGCCAAAGCGAGCGTGTTTCTTAAACAATACCCAATAGACAATTGGCGCGGGAGTTGTAGGATTGCCCTTAAAGAAATTGGATTTAAAAAAGTAAAATCGTTTTAAACATAAAACAGAAGCGCGACTCAAAATAATTGGATTAATATTAAGTACGAGGTGGGGCGGCCAAGTAACTCATTAAAAAAAAACCATAAGGTGATTACAAATTTTTTGTTCTTTAAAAAAAAAGAAGTACTTAGAGAATATGGTATATTGCTGACAATTAACGAGGCAAACCCTCGAAATTAAATTTACTATAATTTCCCACAAGAAGAAAAAAAGAGTAAGTACACATTTTCCCTAAAGGCTTTGGCTAAAATAATCCTTGGCTTCCACAATAGAGACAGAACTAATAGATTTAGTACAATAGAAGTGTTTATCTAACAATTTGAAGGGTAATAAACCCCTCTGATTTTCCCTTCCTTTTATTTTTTCTCGTACCCAATTTTGTATGACCATTTTTTACAACCTTTAAAAACATATACTAATTTTTTTAAAAACGGCTATTATCCCGTCTACAATTCTACTAGCACTTCCCAATCAATTAAGAGGCAGGGTTTGCGAATTATCAGTAATACAGTGTTTTGGCGGAAGACATGAATTTAAAGAATTAATTGAGGGTACTTTTCTTTAAATTCCATATTAGATTAAAAAATACTAACCAAACCAAGGATGGAAAGCCAAGTTGTTTTGTGTTATTCTGATTAATTAAAGAGCTAGAAGTAGAAGATTAATATTAGAAAAGTCGGGGGAGGGCTCAGTCCCGCGGGTACGTTCTTAAATCTTTTTTATATATCCCTGGAGAAAAGTGAATATGTTTGTTCTCGATCACCAAAACTATCTACCCACTAAGCCCCCCATTTTTATTAATGTGCAGATATTGCGTCGATTTTTAGGTTATTGGGGGTGTTAATAATTTTTTTTTTATGGAAAACAGGTGTAATTTTGGCCAAAACTGACCGATGAGAAGTACGTGATTTCTAAGTCAAAAAGGGGGGGGTTATCCCGTCGTGCAAAATAAGATAGAGTGAGTCTTATGGAACAAACATATTTACCATTCTCTCGCCGGGATATATATTATGAAAGAAGCGTATAGTACAAGCCTGTCATGTAAGTCCAGACCGAATGGAAATCCGTAGCAGCATCTTAATCATCCTCATTCCTCATATCTGATCATTCATTTAAAAAAAAAAAGTCCTCAAAAATTCTGTGGCCCTACACGCCCTGCTCCTCCCATGGTGACCTCAATTTCGCGATGTCCTCATCACTCTGTGGGTGGCCGGCCTTATGTATGGTTCCTTCGGAGTCACCGGTATCGGCTAATCTATGGGGGCTGCAGTCGTTGAACGTACCTTGGTTGCCGCGCCCTCCACGGAGGGAGAGCCAACTTCACCCGGCTCCGCTACCTAAGCAATCAAATTTGTCGTCAGTAGGGGTAGGGGGGCTTTAGGTAGTGGTGTCCTGCGTATGTAATAATCAGTAAACAAGGCGCCACAGAACCACACCAACCGAAGTGACATACTCGGCACAGTGCAATGTGGTCTCCTCCTACACGTTGTGGGTTGCCGCATCGACGACTTAAACATAGACTGCCTACCTGTGATTGCCGGTGCCGGGCTGCGGCGTGTCCGACCGGTCGGGGCTGTGGCTGTGGACTGGGGTGTCGAAATGAGCGGCGGTGGGTGCACTGCCTCTGAGGTGGTGCTGCAGAGGTTGGCAGCAAAAAAAAAAAAAAAAAAAAAAAAAAATTCAAACAGCTTTAACTTCAATGTTCAAAAAGTACCTTTTTAGAAACTAAAATCCAAAATTTCCTCTTCGTTCGTTCAATTTTAGTTAGAGAAGGCTTTCGACTCTATCAACAAAAATATACCATGGTATCTCCTTGAGGAGATTAGGCCCCTTGAATGGGAATAAATTATCAAGCACCGAGACGAATCCATTAGGACTACCTTGGCTTGTTATAACGCGAATATAAATGTTTTATAATCCCAATTTTTTTTTGTTTTTTCTCGATTGCCCAAGAGGAATTAAGCAAGGTTGGGTGTGCTAAAAACCCACAATTCTTATCATTTCTATTGAAAAAAACTGGCGTCGAGTTGTCCACACGAGAGAGAGAGAGATAGAGAGAGATAGAGAGAGAGAGAGAGAGAGAGACAGACAGACAGACAGACAGACAGACAGACAGACAGAGAGAGACAGAGAGAGAGAGAGAACAACAGCAACAACAGTGAAAATTACAAACAATTCAAAAGTACTTCATGTGCAAAAAGCGACAGGGGCACTTGCCTTTATTGACTTACGTTCAATGTGTAATGAGAGGGGGTGGGGTGGGGGGTGGGAGAAGAAAGGGATGAGAGGAAAGCGGCGGAGAGCGGAGAGAAGGCTTTCCCAGCGTGCGTTCGGTTTTCACGGAGCATGTCTCTTTAGCAGGTCGTATTTCACAGACAGACCGCTTTTAGTCTACTGGCCTTTCGTCACGTACGCGTTTTAGTCCAAACTTGTTCTAAATAGTCGTCGTCGTGTTGCACTGTCATAACTGCAGATGTTTATTTTATTTTACACTTTGAGTCTAGATTTTGTTTCAATTTGCTCTTGAAATTATTTGATTGTAATAGCAAAGCACATTGAGAATGAATTGGAGTTTTCTGGTGTCTGTTACTATTGAAACAAGTAAGGCAGTTTAATTAAAAGCATAAGCGAGACTTACCTTGGTAAGTTGAAGGTCATGCTGGATTCCATAGAGGATGGGTTACGGATATGGAGGGAGGTATGAGAGAGCCGTGCATGCACAAGACCGCCATACTTCAGAGTGAGAAATACACCATCTATATAAAAATGGTCTAAAATCTTTTGTTAACAATAACATTGCACG
The DNA here is from genome assembly GCA_018398815.1 of Conus ventricosus. Taxonomy (NCBI): domain Eukaryota; kingdom Metazoa; phylum Mollusca; class Gastropoda; order Neogastropoda; family Conidae; genus Conus; species Conus ventricosus. Next base: position 68,880,153 of record CM031611.1, read on the forward strand.
CATCTGTCTGAATCTTGAAGTCCACTTACTTTACCAATACTATAGTTATTAGCTGTAATGTTTTTCACTTCAATCATATTATATACAAACAAAAAGCAGCCTATTTTAATTTGATAGAATAACACCTTCTAAACTGGGTTGGGAGGGTGGGAATATCTCCTTCCATATCAGTACACCATCCTCTATGCAATCGAGCATGATATTCAACTTACCAAGGTAAGTTTCGCTTATGCTTTTAATTCCATTTCGTATGGTTTACGGATATTCCGGAAGATATGAGACTTCAGAGTAGGCTGTTTTTTGTGTGTGTTTTTTTTTGTTATTATCAAAATAAACATGAAATATTCAAAAGGCCTAGGAGCAGGCAATACAAATAGATGTGCTTTCAAGAGGGATTACGATGATCCCCCAGGCAGCCAGTGAAGGGGTTCCATATTTATAATATATTCCCCCCCCCCCCCCCCCCCCCCCCCATTTTCTTCATCTTCAATTTTTTTTTTTTTTTTAAGTTCAAATCTTTGCCAAGTCATTACTATAACGACTGAAGAAGTTAACCTGCACTTGTTTTCCCCCACTACTTAAATTTTTCAGCATTCTATTGTTTGGTCAAAATTTTGGGAGATTGCATCTCCTAAGAGTCCCAAATAAAGGGTTGTTCTGTACAATTCTTAGCCACTCACAATGCCTTGGGTTATTGAACAGCAGGCTGACCACTCAGACTGTTCCATATCTTTTATCTCCCTTGTATCCTTTAATGGATCCTCAAGCATAGGGCTCAAAGATTGTCTCCTTTTTTTATATTGTTTGAATAATGCTTTTAGTTTTTCAGCAACTTTTTTCATCTCACACTTGTGTTTTGTTCCATTTACTACCTTCCCCTGGCTGGTTTGGGGTGCTGTTGGATTCTTTTTTGAACCCTTGGTGGTGAGAACACCACAGAATTATGGACTGTGGGGTGTCTCTATTTGACACCCAAAAGCCTGACACAATCAGCCGTGTCTTCCTGATGAGTCCGATCCAGCGGACGAAAGGCCTAGGGGCAGGCAATACAAATAAATGTGCTTTCAAGAGGGATTACGATGATTCCCCCAGGCAGCTTAGTGAAGGGCTTCTCATATTTATAGTATATTCCCTCCCCCCCCCCCCCCCCCCCCCCCCCCCCCCCCCCCCCCCCCCCCCCCATTTTCTTCATCTTCAAATTTTTTTTAAATTTTTTTTTTAAAGTTCAAATCTTTGCCAAGTCATTACTATAACGACTGAAGAATTGTTAACCTGCACTTGTTTTCCCCACTACTTAATTGTTCAGCATTCTATTGTTTGGTCAATCAGTGGGAGATTGCATCTCTTAGGAGATCCAAGTAAAGGTTGTTCTGTACAATTCTTAGCCACTCGCAATGCTTGGGTTATTGAACAGCAGAGCTGACCACTCAGACTGATCCATATCTCTTTATCTCCCTTGTATCCTTGAATGGATCCTCAAGCATAGGCTCAAAGATTGTCTCCTATATTTTATATGTTTGAATAATGCTTTTAGTTTTTCAGCAACTTTTTTCATCTCCACACTTGTGTTTTTGTTCCATTTACTACCCTTTGCTGCCTGCTTTGAGGGTGCTGTTGGATTCTTTTTTGAACCCTTGGTGGTGAGAAACCACAGAATTATGGACTGTGGTGTGTCTCTATTTGACACAAGAGAGAAGGGCTTCTCATATTTATAATATATTCCCCCCCCCCCCCCCCCCCCCACCATTTTCTTCATCTTCAAAAAAAAATTTTTTTTTATTTTAAAGTTCAAATCTTTGCCAAGTCATTACTGTAACGACTGAAGAATTGTTAACCTGCACTTGTTTTCCCCCACTACTTAATTGTTCAGCGAAATATTCAATGTACAGTTTTGAACACATTCATAAGAATGTCACTTCATTTGACACATCACACTTTGCTGGTTTCTTGATTATTGGGATTTCATTCAAAATTTTCATTCAGATAACCTTTGTCAAATTTAAAAGGTAAATATAATTACAAATACACTGAGTATTGTTCACATGTTCACATGTGTACCAGACAAACTTTTCAATAGACTAGAAAAGACACATTTATACCAGACAGAAATGCTGAAAAATGAAAATGTTCAATGTCTGGTCTGTACATTATGAGTATTACTTCATAATACAGCATGGTAAAGCACCATCTTTCATCCTCAGTCTATATGCACATAGCATGAATGTCTATTTTCACTTCATTTCTTCTTATGGAAGTATTTTCCAATTTTTTTTATGACAACAGAGTCTACGGAAATAAAATTTTCTAAAGGTAGACTCATTTGGCCTTCCAGCTTTCTTCAAAATGTCATCCAATGAAACACCAGATTTTGCCATTGCTGAAGCAGCAGCACCTTTGAAGCTGTGTGGAGCAAAATCTTGAATTCCAGCATCCCTAAGTACACACTTCATCCACCTCCTCACTGTGTTATGAGAACCTGGGTTATGAGGTTTGACAAATGGTGGTAATAGTTGTTCTTTATCTCCCCTGATCTGTTCAGTTTTTGCTATGTAATATTTCATTGCCTGTACAACACACAAGATTTTGTCTTAAAATGTTTTGAGTTCTAATGCATTGTGGTGATGTCCTTTCCAAGTATGTTTCAGTTTTTATTATACCAAAATAACACATCCCTGAACACTGAACTACAACCACTGCAGATTTATTAAGTGAATTGTTTGAATTCTCTGTGCTGTTGTTAACAACAAAAGCGCACACAGTTTCAATGTCAATTCCTTAAGAGTAAGTTCTGAATTGGCTTTCTTCTACTTGAAATAAGCTAATAAAATGTTCACATCCCATGTTTCAACGTACTTTGGTACTGGTGTTCTCAATTCAAAAACACCTTTCATAAATCTAATTACAGAGGGATGTGAACCTACTGACCTGTCTTCTTCTGTTTTCACAACTGCTGATATTGCATACGGGCTGTGTTTATAGCTCTATAGCCCAAACCATCTGTGTATAACTGTGTTAAACATTCTAAAGCTACTGCTACAGGAGAGGTGCCGTTTCGCCGCTTCCTGTTTTGCCGCTTGGCGGCGAAATGGGAATAAAGGGGACACTTTCTAATTGGTTTCGTTTCACCGCCGCGCTGAGTTAATACACCCGTTTCGCCGCTTCAAAAACTTCGTGATAGGGAAGATAATGGATTGAATCATGTTCACTGCGTGAAAATGTGAGTTCTTTTAAAGCTGGATAACTTCCTTTAACTGTCTATGTCATCTTCTCCTGAGTGTCACTCCGAGTCATACCCAAGTCATGGAGCTGGTTAAAACAAAACGAGGAGGCGTGAGCCTCAATAGCGAAGGGTTTTCCTACAGAGTAGATAAGAAGTTAGAGGATAGAGTGAGATGGAAATGCAAGAACCAAAGCTGCAAAGCAAGATGCATCACAAATGCAGCAATGGATTCATGGATGAAGGTAAATTTTCTCTCTCTCTCTCTTTAACTATCTCTCTAACTCTCTTTCTCTCTCTCTCTCTCTCTCTCTCTCTCTCTCTCTCTCTCTCTCTCTCTCTCTCTCTAACTCTCTGTCTGTGTGTGTGTCTGTTGCAGCAGCTTTTATTGTTGTGGTTGGGTGGGTGAAAAATTATTGAGGCTGGGTAATTAGAATAAAATTAGAATTAGAATAAAAAAAGGTATGCTGAAACCATCTTCCTGTTGAAAAAAGAAACGCAACATTGATACAATGTGTGAAAATGTGGCATTCAACTTTCAGTGGTCAAAACTGTGATTGGCTGAAGTAGACATTGCGAGCCCGTGAGGTCGATGAGTACTGTCTGTCTGTCTGTCTGTCTGTCTGTCTCTCTCTCCCTCTCTTTCACAATTATACCCCGTTCACAAACATACAGACACATACACTTACACACACTGTGTCTCTCTGTCTGTACCAGCAACCTGTGGTGGGTGCCCACACACACGCTCCAAACCAAGCTGCTATTGAAGCTGAGAAGATTGTGGCGCAGCTGAAAAGGAAATGCACGGAAGAACCAGAGCGTCCGGCCAAAATGCAATATGATGGAGTCTTCAGGGAGCTCAACGCGCATGAACAAGCGGACGAAGTTGCTGCTTATCTTCCACAGTTTCATCAAATTAAGTCTTCGCTGTACCGAGAGAAGAGAAAATCCCTCCCAAGATTGCCTCAACAATGACGGGAGGTTGCAATTTCACCACCTTTTTCAGACACAAATGATGGACGAAGATTTCTTCTTGCTGATGACGGAGAAGACGACAAGATTCTCTTGTTTGGAACGGGTGAAAACATCACTAGAATGTGCCAGGCCCAGAAGGTATATATGGATGGAACTTTTTGGGTCACTCCTAGACTTTTTGCACAACTATACACTGTGCACGTCTACCATCAAGAGATGATTTTTCCAGTGGCGTTTGCATTATTACCAGAAAAAACGCGGGCCACCTATGTTCGGCTTTTTCAGCTCTTGCAAAACTGTGCCACTGCAAGAGATCAAACGTTTGATCCTGCTGAAATCTCTGTGGACTTTGAACTTCCCTGCCATCAAGCAATTCAGCAAGTGTTTCCACGGGCTTCAATAAATGGCTGTCTTTTCCATTTCAGCCAAAGTATATGGCGAAAGGTACAAAGTCTGGGTCTTGCTTTCGAGTACAGGGAGAATGCAGACATCAGAAAGTACATCCGACGTCTCGTCGCCTTGGCATTCGTACCGACAGGCAGACTGGATGAAGCTTGGATCCTGATCGCCAGCGAAGCACCAAACCATGAAGGAGCAGAGCGCCTAGCAGACTACTTTATTCGCACATGGTTTGACGACATTGCTCCCATGTTTTCCAGGCATGTCTGGAACCAGCACAGAAACATGGTGCCCGGGTGATCGAGGACAAACAACGCTGTGGAGAGCTTCCATTCAGCACTCAACAAGAAAACCAGTGGTGCCCACCCAAATGTGTTCCGCCTCATCCAACTCTTGAGAGACGAATAAGAGAAGACTGAAGGACTACTTCGCTTGCGACAGGCTGGTCAGCCCCTGCCCCGGAAAAAAAAGAGCCGTTATCGGAACTACGCGAAAACTTGCAGAACTTAAGTCTGAGTTTGACAACGGCACTCGGGATATTCTGAACTTTATTGATGCTTCTTCCATGGCAATCAATCTTGGTTGACATTGAGAAAGGGATGGGGTGAGTTTTTAATCTGTGTTTATTTTCAAATAAAATTAATTGGTTTTCAATAAAATTAATTTGTATTCAAGTAGATCTAGCTTTGAGATGTAGCTTTGAATGGTTGGTTTACGTGCAGTGAGAATTCCTTAAATCATGTCAAAGTTCGGACCCAATTGATTAAGCGGCGAAACAAGAAGTGGCAAATTGGGAAGCGGCGAAACGAGAAACAGCAAAACGGGAAGCGGCGAAACGAGAAACGGCAAAACGGGAAGCGGCGAAACGGGATGCCCCCCTGCTACAGAGGTCTGAAAAGGATCAATGTTTCTCACAAGATAGAACCTTTTCTATCTTTCCAAGTATGTTGCATACTGTTTCTTTGTTGATTCTCTCCATGAAGCGCACATGATTTTGCAAGTTTCTCCGTGTATGCCCTGTGCTTTGATGGATTCCCTGAGAGTCTGGCTGCCACTAACTGCAACTTTCTGTGAAGGGTGTGTGGCTGCTTTGAATGAGGTAACTGCAGCACAGATTTTCTTTTTGGTAGAAGACTTGACTGTTGAATCAACATGCGTAGCATCTGAGGAAACCAGCAGGCTGTTGGCCATAGTGATAGGATTTTTGGCCATAGTGGTAGGATTAATAATCCTTCTTCCTCTTCCTTCTCCAGCTTTTTCAACACCTTCTGGATCTGGCTGAAAGGTGGGAACAGATAAATGATATTCTGGGTCCATTTGACAGTAACCGCATCTGTTGCAAAAGCTTCTGGATCTGGATGCCAGGAAACAAAAGGCTTAAGCTGATAATTCAAGCGAGATGCAAACATATCAATGTCAGGCTTTCCCAGAATATTCGACACCCTTTGAAAAATGTTATGGTTTAATTTCCATTCTGTATCATTACTAAATTTTCTTGACTTCATGTCTGCATCTTTATTCAAAATTCCTGGGATATGTGCTATTGTTAATCAGATATTGTTTTCTTTGCGCCAGATCCAAATCTTTCTTGCAATAAGTTACATTCTTCAGAATGGGATCCCCATGTTTTTCACAAATGCAACAGCACAAGTATTGTCAGTGAATATTTTCACATATCTGCCTATCACTTCATTTCTGAAACTTTTCAGAGCATATCCAATGGCAAGCAATTCAAGCACATTGATATGCAGATTCTGTTCATTTTCTGCCCATCTGCCTCCTGTCTGCTTTGATCCATAAACTGCTCCCCAACCACCAGAGGTTGAAGCATCTTTGCAAATTTCTACAACAGGATCTTCCCTATCCAAATGAAAACAACCATGTTTAATGTTCTCAATCCACCATTGAAGTTCTAAGTTTCCTTCATGTGACAGCTCCATGACTGCCTCAAAAGTTGCCTTTATGCTTTTTAAGAGCAATGCATTTGGCTTTTTCCAGTGATCTGTAGTACAGTGGTCCCCGCTGTACTGAAGGAGAGGCTGCAACTAGCTGGCCTTTGACCTGAGCTACCTCTCTGATTTTGACAGTGCGCTTGCTTTCCAAATCAATGCAGGCGGCCAGAATTTTCTCCTGTCTATCTGTTGGAAGAGTGACAGTCATGTTTTCTGAATTTAATACAAATCCTAAATATTTTATGCTTTTCTTAGGTTTTAACACAGACTCTTCTTTATGAACCACAAAACCAAGTGGTGTGAACTACAGTTTCATCAATATTCTTTTGACATCAATGAAAGCTGCAGACAAGTGACCTTGGGCTCTTAGAGTTGCAAAGACTGGCTTAAGGAGTTTTGTGAAAAAACTTTGGACAACAGGACAATCCATTTGGCAAGCAGGTATAACAGAATAACTGACCTCTCCATTCAAATTTGAGGAATTTTCTAAATTGAGGATCAACTGATACTGAATAATATGCATGCCTTAAATCCACAGAAGCCATGTAACAATCTTTCTTCATCAACCCAGTTGCTGATTGTAAATTTTCCATTTTGAAATGTTCATAGTCTACATTCTGATTGAAATCTTTCAAATTTAATATCAACTTATATGCACCTTTTGATTTTGGTTCTAAAAAAATAGGTGATATAACTTGTCCTGCTTCATTCTTGGAATGTTCTATCACTTTCATATTCAACCATTTCTCTGTCTGTTTCTTCAATTAAATTTCCTTGAATTTGTTTTTTTTGTGTTACATTTTGACTCTGTGGCAAAAGAGTGAGCGGAATCTTTGTACCTACAACCATTTCAGAATGAAAGGATCAGATGTCAGTTTCTCCCATTCAGGTAAATATTCTTTTAACCTGCCTGCCTGAAAAGACTCATGTCCTTCAGAATTCACCTCCTTCAGATGGCCCTCTGCACTGTTTAGACGTGTGGAGGGAACTTTGGTGGCATCCCCCTGCCAGGTCTAAACTGACCTCTGCTTCGTATGAATGCTGCCCTGCCTCGGCCCCAGTTCTGGTTTCTTCCTCGGCCTCTCTCGGTCCACATGAAGTTTTTTTAAGGGTGAGCTGGAAAAAACTTCACTACTTTTGATTGAGTGAAATCCCCACCAAGTTTTGATGCACTCTCAATGTTGCACAAGGACGCATTCAGATCATCCCCAAATAGTTGATCCGTGACTGGGACCTCAATTGACCCAAGCTTTTTGTACTTCTGATTGATATTGGGTCCACTCAAAATCTTAGTTTGTCTGTCTAACGACATTTCGTGTGAGGCTTGCAGAATCAATGCCATGGCATCTGCTGTATACTTCAGTATTTCATTGTGCACCCCAATCACCTTGTCACATATTTTGGCCAATATGCCTGCTGCTATGGCAGATCACTTACTCTGTCGCTGAATTCCAGGCTATTTCAAATTTCCTGGTTCACTATGGGAACTGACAGGTTGCAATTTTCAGGCCTGATGTGTTTTTTCCATCTTTCTTTCAGTTTATCTTCCTCCAACTTTCCCCTTGCCATTTTATTCAGAGTGCTTGTCAAGGCCTCATGTTGCAGTGGTGGTCCCACTTGTTCTTCATTTCTGTACTCCTGCTCTATCTCTTTCAGAGTGAGCGCATCAGAAGAGTCATCGTTGCCATTTCGTGATTTTGCTGATTTTTCTGACTCTTCTATAACATTCTGGATTTCGATGTCTTCAACTATTCTGTCTGCTAGATCGATGCCTTCTGAATCGGTGCGAGTCCGTTTCAAACCTTTTTCCTTTCTCCAGTTTCCAATGAATTCCAGCAATTGCTGTTGTGTTGCCCACATCTCATCCCATTCAGCCTTGGCAATGGCAACCGATTCTACTTTTCCACTCCCTTCCATTAGGAGCCCTTCTTCGTCATAAAAAAAACTTCTGACGACGAAGGCGATCTCGCCATATTGAGTAAAACCATGTGGTCAATTTACTGTGTCTCTTTTTAATTGAATTTTATCCTTAACGATTGACGATATGCTTTTTAAATTACCACCATACACTGTTACGTTCTAAGCGAGTTATATTAGAGCTTATTTGACCTTTTGAAAATGCCTGACGGTGTAGGATTTTTTTATTTTTACTCACTCCCACCTTAAAAAGAAAACATAGCATGGCGGCCTGAAGCATTTGCAATATGGCGGTCTTACGCATGCGCGGCTCTCTCATATCTTCCGGAATATCCGTAAACCATAGAAATGGAATTTGCCACTTTCATGTCGTTTCATTCGCTTTGATTCATGACAAAATATTCAAAATGTAACGATGAGGAGTCCAGTTATGTTCTAAATCCACCAGTTGCATAAAGAAAAAATGCTTGATTGAAGTTCGAAAATTGAAATTGGTAACACAGCCGGACCAGAGGGTATAATTTATGATTTCTTTAAACATGCACAAAATGAAGTGATATACTTCCTACTAAAAATGAAGTGATATACTTACTACTTCCTACTACTTCCTTCCTTCAAATATTTGAAGTCCCTATTTGAAATTTGTAAATACGCTGACAACTGGACCCAGTAATTTGTTTTACCATTATTCAAAAAGTAAAATCATGGCGATCCAAATCACCATCAAGGTGATCAATCAAGTGATGAATTATATAGTTCTATTCTAAATTTAAGACTAAAGAACGGGTTAATAAATAACATTTAAAAAAAATAACGCGTGAATACCAAGCAGGGTTTGAGAAGAAGCATTCTACAAAAGACCACATGTTTTTAGTATTATCAATTATTGGGGGAAAAAGAAAGAAAAAAAAACAGTTTTCGTGTAACAGGAAATCAAACGCAGCATTTATAGATTTTGATCGGGCCTTTAATACCATATCATGTAAAACTTTTAAGGCCCATTTTGATCATGAATGGTATGAAGGGAAAATGTTATAGGTGTTAAAGGTATGTTTGAATTTATGAAAGCAAGAATTCGTTTGGGGATTAGTTTAACTGATTATGTACACTGCACAAAGAGAGTGAAACAGGGAGATGTTTGTAGTACTCTGCTTTTCTCTTCTCTGTTCCTCAAAGAACTTGCTTTAGAATTTATGAATTATGGAAGACATGGTGTAAATTCTACTTTTGATATTATTTTTCATCCTTTCATTTGATGTCATCGCTTTGATATCCAAGACTGTATCTGGCTTACAAACACAGCTAAATGATTTATATAATGCTTTGACACGGTTACGACGCAGAGAAGATATGGAAAAGAGCCAAACTGCCCTCGATAGAAAAGGTTGCTTTCTAGCAACGATGGAGAAATGGTACTACCATGACAACCAAATGGCTAATGTTCATTCGTCTTTTTATTTGGGAATGTTGTTTTCTATTAATTTTAGTTTTAATCATTAATATCATGATTTAGCAAACTAAGGCATTGAGCTGCGTTGAGTATTATATCCACATTGTACAAATCCAATAGTAACTCTACTATTGATTTCAAATACAAGTCTACTTTACGCTGTTCAACACAGATACAGCCTGCTTTGTTATTCGAAGCCGAGGTGGTGTGGGGTCTTTAAAAAATCATCGTCAATAATAGAGTGTTCAATTATACGTTCAAGAAATATCAAAAAATCAGTTCATGTACGCCAGATAGTTTCGCTTAAGGACAACTGGACTTTCCTTGACACTAGACTCCAGTATACAATATCAACGTAAATTAATTAGAACGGAAGAGCACAGACTGCGTACAAAATGTTGGTAATAGAGAGAAAACAAGCTGCGCCTCAAAAGTCAAAGTCATTTTTGTACGCATGGTTTCCAGTATGTGCAGAAAAAATCAGAATGTAGGTCGTTTATATAGTTTCATAAAAGAGTTTAAGCAAACACTGATCGATTTTGACAGCAGAACTGGCATTTACACATTAACGCACTTGAGATGTTTTTCAAACTATAAAAAATTCAAAAGCAGTCTTAATATAGAACCCTGTTCGATTTCAGACATGAACGGATATACAAAACATGTTGTAATCAGATTTCGGTTTAGTATGTCCTGCTTAACAGCAAAATATATTTCAGGTACAAAACAAAATTAAAATGCGACATGCCCATACAGCTTTCAGGATGAAATACATTTTGTACTATGTTGTCCTTCTCTGAATGCCATAAAATTCCAGTTAATACCCCCCAAATACTACACTTATCCAAGCGATTTTAGTCTGTCATTATTAAGGGCGGTTAGGAACGAGACGACAGTCAGAAAATTTGCTAAGTATTTACACAGTCTTCAAAAGCAGATAAATTTCCCTATCCTAAACATTGATAATAGACTGTCTTATGAAATTATAGTTTCAGCTGCTATGGTACTTACACAAATAATCTGTTTGAAATGTATCGTCAAATCTATTGTGTCTGATTTCGAGGTGACTGACATTATGCTCACACCCTTTCACGTGAAACTTTTCAAAATTCTGCTTTCTGTATTCTGTAATCTGCTTTCTGTATTTTGCACTCACTGTCTCTGTCTCTGTCCCTCTGTCTGTCTGTCTGTCTGTCTGTCTGTCTGTCTGTCTCTCTCTCTCTCTCTCTCTCTCTCTCTCTCTCTCTCTCTCTCTCTCTCTCTCTCTCTCTCTCTTGTTCAACGACAGATGTTTTCCAGGGATCTTCTGAATGTGCTGTATACCATGTCCTTGATGCACATTGCGCACGAGACCCTATGCTTTTTGTCTCACCAGAAAAGCTGATACCTACATTTCGTAAGTTGGAGACATGGAACTTAACGTTCCTTCTACTGAAGAACCATCTGCGTTTTTCCATTGATGCCGCTATGTTTGTACACACTCACACCGGACCAGACAATGCATATGAAAACACAGACATCCGCTCCGTTTTCTCGCTACAGTTTGAAGGCGTAAGGGCCCAGGTTTATTACCACTACCGCCACCTCTCCCTCTCTCTCTCTCTTTCTCTCTCTCTATGTCTGTCTGATGGAGTATCACATATCCGTCTGCAAATATTAATAGTCGGCTAACCAGGTATCTATTTCCTATCGCACTGTACTTAACTTCGCTCTAACCATGATCTTTACAGTAAACTCTCTCTCTCTCTCTCTCTCTCTCTCTCTCTCTCTCTCTCTCTCTCCCACACACACACACACACACACACACACACACACACACACAGACGCACGCACGCACGCACGCACGCGCACATGCATGCACGCTCGCACAAACGCACGAACACACACACACACACACACACACACACACACACACACACACACACACACCCCATACATACGCACACAACAACAACAACAACAACAACAACACACACACACACACACGCGCGCGCGCGCGCGCACACGCACATGCACACATGCATACTTGTGCCTGCATGCACGCATACACGCATTCACACATACATACACATACTCTCTCTCTCTCTCTCTCTCTCTCTCTCTCTCTCTCTCTCTCTTTCTCTTTCTCTGTGTGTGTGTGTGTGTGTGTGTGTGTGTGTGTGTGTGTGTGTGTGTGTGTGTGTGTGTGCGAGGAGGGAAGAGAGCGAGCGAGCGAGCGAGAGAGAGGGAAAGAGATAGAGACTGGAGTAGCTAGGGAGTTGGGGTGATTGGGTGAAAGGCTAACCGCTCATTGAATCAAGGCCTAGGGTTCGGGGTCAGAGGAAGACATTAGCCTACCAGGTCAGATGGAGGCCAGGCAGATCAAGAGACACCTCCCGTCGTGCACCTTAGTTATCGCCTCCCTCAACACCTAGACAATTGTCAAAACATCTGCCTCCCTTGTCACCAGACAAGGAGGACAACGACGGGGGAGGGGTGTAGAACAGCAGATGACGGGAAAGAAACGATAAGGGGAAATAAAAGTTGAGATAAAAGAGGAAGGTATAAAGCTGTGTATGTGTTTGGAACACTCTCTCTCTCTCTCTCTCTCTCTCTCTCTCTCTCTCTCTCTCTCTGTGTGTGTATAAGGTTGTGTATGTGTATGGAACTCTGTATGTGAGTGTGTGTGTGTGTGAGTGTGTGTGTGTGTGTGTGTGTGTGTGTGTGTGTGTGTGTGTGTGTGTGTGTGTGTGTGTACGTGCGTGCGTGCGTGCGTGCGTGCGTGCGGGCGTGCGTGCGTGCGTGTGGGGTGTGTGTGTGTGTGTGTGTGTGTGTGTGTATGTGTGTGGCTCAATCCATTCAGACTATATCAGCTCCGTCCACACCTTCTCAGCCTGCTGTATCCTCATCCTTCGACCACACACACACACACACACACACACACACACACACACACACACACACACACGGGGTGTGGGGTGTGGTAATTTGTAGTCAAATAGATAAAACAGAAGCAACTGAAATATGTTAGAAATATTTTTATTCAATGTATAACAAAACAGAAAGAAAAATCAATTTGTGAAGGAAACTTGCAAAAAGAAAAAGAAAAATATGAGAAAAAAAAAGAAAATCAGGAAGGGTGAAGAAGGAAAGATAAAAAGACAACAGGAAGAATGCAATAATGAAACACAAAAAGAATCGAAAGAAAGAATGCAATAATGAAGCACAAAATGAATTGAAAGAAAGAATAAAAAGTCTCAAATTAGGAAAGAAAAAAAAGAATGAAATAAGAAAAAAATGAATAAAGAAGATGAAGTTTCTCTTGCGGATTTGAACGTGTGGGCGCGCACGCGCGCGCGCGCGCGCGTGTATGTGTGTGTGTGTGTGCGCGCGTGCGTGCGTGCATGCGTGCGTGTGAGTGTATATGTGTGAAGGGGGAAGGGGGATGCGTGTGACTATGTACCACATGCAAACCTGTGCGTGTAAGCGTGGGTGCGTTCGTGTGCCTGTGTATGTGCTTCCGCGTGCGCCAAGCAGTTACCGTCTACGTCTGTGTTTGCAGCATATACCCCGTGTAAATGCGTAACTGTACACGGTAGGGATTTACGGGGGGGGGGAAGGTTCTGCTCTGTTTGTCTCGGGATCAGTTGAAGATGAGGTGGGGGGGGGGGGGAGGAGAGAGGAGTTGCGTCACATTTTGTAAGGTTCAATTTTTTTTCATCTATAAATCACACACATCTGGCCAGTCCAACGATTCCATCCGAGAGTGTCACCCTTTCTATACTACGACGGTCCACGTTAACTTGCTGACATAAATTTGTCACGAACACACGGCACAGCGTGGACAGTAATAACGATAACAACAGGGTTTGAAATGACATGGACCTTAATGGGGGTTTTTCTGAGGGGCTTAGGCGAGGGGTTGGGAACTGATCAACGTGGATGTCTATGATGGAAATGAAGCTATACTCTTCAATTCTAGTCAAAGACTACATGACAGGACTTTTTCCTATGCTTCTTTTCACAATATTTCATTGCATCAACAAAGCCCGAGAGATACAGACACTTGCTCTTTGAGCAGAAAATTTAAGCAACACTCTCACGGACTTGTCCACTGAATGGCTGAAACTGGTCTGGTTTCAGTCTTCCCGTTTGAGCCAAAGCATACTCGGTTCTGGGTTCTGATGGGAGTCAAACCCACGACCTTCGAGCAGCCTGCGACATTAATCACCTCACCACGGTGACTGCTCCGGGCACTGTCTTAATTAATATTCTTTTTGCTTAACATCTCGCTAGAATTTGTAACAACATCATTCAATGTTTTCTCTGTTGAATTTAAGACTACCTCCCCCTTTTCTCCTCATCTTCCTCCTTTTCCTTCATCTCCTTCTCCTTCTCCTCCTCCTTCTTCTTCTTCTTCTTCTTCTTCTTCTTCTTCTTCTTCTTCTTTATTTTCTTCTTCTTCTTCTCATCAAAAACACATCTTGCTTATTTGAAATATAAAATTTCGACCACCGTTCATCTGACCGTGATACTCAAAATAAAGCAGAACGGAAGTATATCAGATGTGTGACTTCTAAGCATGAAGAGTTCTGGAAATGACCCTTACACAAACTAAGAACACACACACACACACACACACACACACACACACACACACACACACACGCACACACACACACACGCACACACACACACGTGCGCGTAGAGAGAGAGAGAGAGAGAGGAGAGGAGAGAGAGAGAGAGAGAGAGGAGAGTGAGAGAGAGAGAGAATGGTATAATGAAAAACAGTTTAAACAAAGCAAGCTCCGATTCGGCATCTCTCCGTTTAAAAATCTACATTATCTTCAATACAAACATCAAAGGTTAGAGGTTAGGGACAAAATCTCTTCTAATTACGTACCACCATTATGTTGTGTTTTTCCAATGCGATATAACTAATAACGTTCGCTGATTGGCAAACACAGTAATCTCAATATTCGTTCTCATCACGGCTTCGTCTCTGCCATTGTACGGGTCCAAAAGGGTGCTACATGCATCGTACACGTCTCGTCACCTCTGTAATAGACTATCACAGTTGTTGATGGCCACTCCCACTGTCGTTGTTGTTGCTTTTTGTTTTGTTTTGCTTTTTTGCTGGGTGAATATTCGAACAAAAAATAATTCTGCTTCGACAAAAGGCATGATACTCGACCATCCGTGCACAAGCGCACAGGTGCGCTCAGGGGAGAGAGAGAGAGAGAGAGAGAGAGAGAGAGAGAGAGAGAGAGAGACAGACAGACAGACAGACAGACAGACAGACAGGTGGGTGGATGGACATACAGACAGATGCAGGGGCTGAAAGACAAACAGGCAGACATAGAGAGAGAGACAGGGGCAGGGGTTGTAATGAAGGGGAGGGGAGAAGGGGCAGTGGGTATCGTATTTTCAGAATGTGAGAAGAAAAGGACAAATTCAATGACATCATTAACATAAACACACAGAGCACAGTAAAATGATAGGTATTGGTTTTAACGGAAGTCAACCAGTACTAGTTTTCAAGAAAGCTAACTAGGTTAAGGATTAAGCGTGTGTCTAGACATTTGTTTATTTGTAAATCAGTCAGTCAGTGAGTCAGTCAGTTAGTTAGTTTTATTAATGTATTTATTATCATTTTTATATCAAACAAAATATGCAATCTTAATGAGTTTGTACTTTTTTTTCAATGTCAGCAACAGCTTTATTTCTCTGGCACCTAGGGTTCTGTTTCTCTAATTCCATTTTACGCACAACACAATAAGAATCCTAACGTTAGCAGTTTCATGTATATTAAACAATCACTTTACAATTTCATGTATAACGAGAAAAGGAGAAAATACGAACATACTTTTACTTTAATCATGTTGATAACAGGCCACATGAATCATAAAATGTTCTAATACCACGAAAACATTATTGTCAAGTTATAAGCATAAAAGGTTGTCCATACCTTTTTTTAATAATAGTACATCACTTGATGGATAAAGTATCATTATGCGTCAGTCTGATTTCATTGACGGCATACGATTACATAGGGCCTATACAGTTTTTTGTTTGTTTTTTAGATTCAAAGGGAAACAATTTTTGTTCTGTTAAAAAAAACCCACAGTTAGAGCACTAAGAAACAAAGAGTAATACCTCCATCACAATACTGGCCAGTGAATCTCATATTAGATAAATAAGTTATCATTACACCGTCATTCTTATTTAATGGATGGCATGTGATTACATAAAATGATAAAAATTGTATTACTAAAAGAAAATTGTTTTCTGTTAGAAAAATGGTCAGAGCATTTGGAGATGGGTTCCAACACTTCCCTAGCAATACTGACAAGATAATCACATTCTTTTTACTTAAATATTTTAACACCCTATTTCATTCTCACGAGCTGAACCTGGTTTGTCTATTGGATGGAATACTGACCTTGGTCCACAGGTGCTACATTTATTCTCCTTAGGACACAGTTGATGCGGAGACCTCGACTTCTCCCAAGTCTTCGATGAGACATTATGTCCTGTGCGTGAACGCTGATGAAATGAGACAAAATCTGCCGAGTGAAGTATAGTTTTAAATGCCTCGATTTTTTTTTTTCTGTCATTCGTTTCGTTTCGTTCTTTTTCTCGTTGTGGTCTGCACGTTGAATCCAAAACATGACCACTCCACACACACACACACACACACACACACACACACACACACACACACACACACACACACACACGTGCGCGCGCACGTGGGTGCATATGTTCGAACTTAGGACACATCAATTTTACATGTAGGAAACTGAAATTCGCGCGCCAGAAGAAACTGAAGTTCGCGCACTCTCACTACTTTGACAGGGAAAATGATAACCATAAAATGTGCTTAAACGCAGAAAGTAAATTGTTCTGACACTTTTTTTTTATAATGTTCCGTTTCGAAAAGCGTTTAAATAAATTGCTCCTGAAATAGTATCTTTAAATTTAGCAGTCTGATAACCGTAAGCGACGAATTTAAAGAACAGTACTTCGTTCAGATGTGACTATGGTACTTTTGCTATGAATAATTGTTTTTCGCAAATTTCCTGTTAAAGTAAAATAATATTAGCTTATTTGTGATTTTGTACATAAAGACAGCGATAGTAAAACTGTATTTGTCCAAAGGGGAAAAATGTCCAGTTGCTCTTAATCATTATCGAAAGTAGAAGACGACCATCTCACTAGTTTTGATATAGCTGGCAAGTTTGCTAATGTTGCACGCTATGCTACATGTACGTCTTTGTTATGCTAGAATTTAGTCTGTGTTATGAGTAGTGGTAGATCAGCAAAGAAGTCACAAAAAGGATGTAACATGATCGTATAGATCAAGCATTTGAAAAGAAAACCAAAGAGGACTAAAACGCCTTAACAAACGCCATTTCTGACAGTCATAAGAGATCACATATGACCTTGAAAAACTTCTGTTCCATTCTTAAAATAACTGTTTGGAGATTAACTGAATCCGATGGAGAGACCACATATGATTTGTTTCCTCAAGAGATGAGTATGGTAATCAAAGGCTTTTCCAAAATCTATGTTAAAAAAAATTTTTAACCCAAGCAGTGAATACATTTATTTACCATTGAATGCCTCTTGCTTTCGTGAATAATAAGTATAGCACAGCGAGATTGGTTATTCTTGCACGAGTTACAAGTTTTGGCACACACACACACACACACACACACACACACACACACACACAGATCAGAGAGAGAATTATGATATCCACATAACTTTAGACTGCCAGTTGTTTGACATAACAGATCTTTGCAGCAAAACGGGTATTTCGATTTTCTGCAGATAGATCCCATCAGGAAGAACCACTACTTAAGACACCCAGGACAGCGGAATCATGGCTTCTCACGGCAATTCTGATTGGTTCATTTGCATAGCATTTCGAGCCGTCCGAGTGAAAGTTTTTTTTTCGCCGTTCTGAAAATAGTCTTCTGTGGCTTCCAACAACCTGTAGTATACATGTATTCCGACAAACATCTCTGCTATCAGCAAAGGGAGAGGTGGAGGGAGGATAGGATGGGGGAGTATCTGTATAAATTGCATCTAAGGGTTACTTCAGCTACAAAGAACAACACATCAAAAATTATCTATTTGAAGGACAGACTGACAGACAGATACACTCACCATGGACCGTAAACGAGAGCTGCAGATTCTAAGGCGAGCTTCAAGAAACGTCTTAAACATTATTAGAACACAGGTCACTGCTTTTTGGTTGCCTGAAACAAAAATAACGAACAGCATCGGCTAGGGCTTTTATCCAACCCATCCATCACCCCGCCGCCCCTTCCACAGCTCCTTCTCACGCCCCGACAAATAAAAATAATAGTCGAGTAAAGTGTCGAAAGGCTTCATCATCGGCTTTTCTTTATAATTATGGGACTTGGAGATCTCAAAGTATACTCATTTCCTGATGCTGATCTTATATTGAAAAACGAATTGAAGGTTGACTGCAGCATGTTGACACAACAGGTGAAACAGCAGAAAAGGTAATATAATTGTCAACTTACAGGTGGAAATGAAGTTAGGACGTTTCGACACTTTGTGTCTTCATCGACAGAATGAGTTTGTGACAGACAGAAAGAAAAAGACAGAAACGACAGAAGAAAAAAGTGAAGAGTGTTCACACACACCACACAAAACAAACAGGTACACAGAAGGTGAACACAACTATCAAGGATATGGGAAGAGAGAGAGAGAGAGAGAGAGAGAGAGAGAGAGAGAGAGGGAGAGGGAAAGACAGGGAGGGGGGGTGGGGAAGAGGGAGGAAACGGGGGAGGAGGCCTACTATAACACACATCCTAGTATACACATGCACCTTTCACACACACTGGCAAAGGTAACACACATACTGACAAACAAACAAACAAAAATTGTTAGGAGAAGCCTGGAAAACACTGCGGTCACTCCTTGGTGTTCAGTCCATTTGGGACGCGGGTGCCGAGGCGGGTGATGACTGTAGACTCCCTGAACAGCCTGTAAGAGCCACTTGCATGGCTCTGCCAGACCACAGCAACCCTCGAGCGCTTGAAGCTGTGTTGAGGGCTGTTGAAGTGCACGCCTACAGGGTCATTGTATCCCAGGTGCATTGACCGCAGGTGCTCTGAGAAGTGATCGTCTAGGCGACGGTATGTCTCGCCAGTGTATTTCTTGTTACATCGTGTGCACGTAAGGATATACACTGTGCCGATGATGGTCCTTGATTGGTCGATGAACGGGCATGTTTTGCAGCCTTTGATACCACAAGGACTGGTGCCTGGAGGGAGGGATGGTCTGTCTCTGGGGATAGCAGCTCGCACCAGGTGGTCCCAAAGGTTGGTGTCGCGTTTGAACGCAACTAGTAGTGGGCGGGAAAAAACTTCTTGTAGGGAAGGATCGGACTGTACGCTGTGGAAGTTGTGGGCCAAGATGTTTTTCACAGTAAGGTTGTTGGGGTGAAACGTGAGGACAGCAACAGGGCGCTCGTCTTGCCTAGAACGATCTCGAGGAGTCAGAGGCTGGGAGCTGAATCAGTGCCATTCCAAAACAGGTCAATAAACCAGGCATGTTGAAAGACGAAAAGAAATGTTGATAACAAAAAGGAGGGAAGATTAACTCAAAACACAATGATGAATACACTCAACAATGAAGTGCAAGGATGAAGTGAGGTACTCGCAAAAAGAATTGGAGGTTGATTTGCAGTCCTTGTTGAAAACTAAAAACGCACAAGCTACCGAGTCTTAGACCCTTCATCAGGCAACAGTAAGCAAGGAGGAAAAACGTCAAAGTGACGGGGGAAAAAAACATAAAAGAACAAATGACATCAAACAAAGTGATGTCATGACAGTATGATGTAACGTGCCAGTCCAAAAAAGATCGATAAACCAGGCATGTTGAAAGACGAAAGGAAATGTTGATAACAACAAAACACAACAATGAAGTACACTCAACAATGAAGTCCTAGGAAGAAGATGAAGGGCGGTAGCAGTCTCTTGAAGTGGTGCTTATTTGCAAAAAGAATTGGAGGTTGACTGCAGCATGTTGATACAACAGGTGAAACAGCAGAAAAGGTAAATTGTCAACTTACAGGTGGAAATCAAGTTAGGACGTTTCAACACTTAGTGTCTTCATCGGCAGAATGAGTTAGTGACAGACAGAAAGAAAAAGATAGCAACAACAACAACAAAAGTGAAGAGCGTTCACACACACACACACACACACACACACACACACACACACACACACACACACACACACACTGGTACACAGAAGGTGAGCACAACTAACAAGGATATGGGAAGAGAGAGAGAGGGGGAAAGACAGGGAAGGAGGGGGAGGGAGGGAGGAGGCCTACTATAAACACACATCCTAGCATACACATGCACCCTTCACACACGCTGGTCTTCTAGATTACTGTTTTGCCACAGTATCATGACAATAGGCCCCAAGGAAGCGCAATGATAAATGCTTGAGGACTCGGAGACTACAGAGGACTACATTCCTCCATCTTCAGTCAACAGGGTACAGATGTTTGTGGCCAGTCTAGGTTTCTTTTCATTCGGTCTGTCCTGAACTCCTTGGTCTGCCTTAGGACGGACTCGCTCTACTGTACCGTGTAAACCGGTGTTAGGGAGTCACTGCCAGAGACGCGCCAGTGACAGTGGAGATTATGCTACTTGATGACTGTGGAGAGAGAGAGAGAGAGAGAGAGAGAGAGAGAGAGAGACAGACAGACAGACAGACAGAGAGAGACAGACAGAGAGAGACAGACAGAGAGAGACAGACAATAACAATGATTCTTTATTTCATAACGGTAAAAATATTAGCTTAGTTGGCCATTTTTCATTCTTGCCGTACTATTTTACAAAACTAGTACCAAATGATACAACACATGCATCAAAACATGATAAAGCAAACAAACAACATCAAGCCAAATAAACAATGAACAACCACCACCAAGAAGCAAGTAGTGACATCATCAGTGAAATAACCAAATGAAAAGAAAAAAAAACAGTTTAAAGTACAACAACAAAAACAATTAAAGCAAACGAAAAAAGCAGTTTAAAGTACAACAGACACAATCAACAGCAAGAAAATAGCATATAATATTTTGAAACGTCTTTATGAGACAAACAAGAAAAAAAGAAAAAAAGAAGAAATAAAGGCAAGTACGTAGAGAGATACATTAAAAGGTTTCTATACATAGCACACACACACACACACACACACTCTCTCTCTCTCTCTCTCTCTCTCGACACTTCACCTGGCCGTCGAAGGGAGAGGTTGTACGACCTGAACTCTCATTCACTGCATTATGACCGACACAGCTTTCGCTCTCCATGAACTGTCGCCTGTCAGCCAGCAGCAGTTTGAAACCAGGTGTTCACAGATTTTACACAGCCTCCATGCTCAAGGTGTTAGTCTTAGTCGACAAATTTATGATCTTTTTTCAAATCTTCAAAACTCCTTCAAGATTTTCGAAGCTGATCTTCAAGGCGCAAAAACAGACATCAAAGACAACAGGTGGGACATAAGTGAACTTCAACAAAACAGTGTCTTTCTACATGACAGATTAAACGAAATAGAAGAAAAACTTGAAAAACTAGATGTGGCAAAACGAGAAAAGAATTTGAAATTTTTTGGAATACATGAATCAGCAGCATGGGAAGAGGCGAATGACACGGACGAAATCGTAGCAGTGCTCAATTACTTCTCCTCCGACAGATGGTGGTCAACCAGAGACATTGAGTATACGTATCGTATCGGAAGACACGAAGGTGGAAACTGGCAACGTCCTTTAATCGTATGTTTCAGCCACATGAACGACAAACTCTACATTCTGAAAAACAGAGATCTCAGAGCTTGGCTCCGACAAGAGGATATCCGAGTTGCAACAGATCTCACTGTTAGTCAAAGGGAGCAGTGCCAGCAACTGAAGCAAGAAGGTAAAATACCTATATTTAGAAACGGAAGACTGTACGTAGATGGTAGGCCACACAACTACATACCCAGGCAATCAAATGATAGCCATCAGCGGTCATTAAAAAGCGATGATGGCCCCACCAGCTACAAGAGACATGGCCCCAGGAACCAAAAAGGAAACGTGGAAGAACGCTTGCGTCGTGTCTCCCCTGATCAGCAGCAGGGGAGGGGGCGTTTTCCGTGTGTTCCCCCAGACCAACTACGGCAGGAAAGGAAATCTTCTCCATTTGTCCCATCAGATCAGCAGCAACAGGTTTTCGAACACTTCCCTTTACTAGACTCAGTGCACTGGCCACCACTTTTGAACCGGCAAAATATGGCGCATCGTGACAACCCCTCGCCTCACAGGTTTGGCTTTTCCCCTCTATCCGATAGTCCTCTGGTCACTCCACGGGAGTTCAATGCTCTTCCCACACCTCACAGGTCACCAAATGGTCAGAGAGCAGACCTGCAACGGAGAGGGGTACAAAAGGAAATCAGGGAAATACATAAAGAAAGACAGCGAGAAGAGGATCAACAACACAACAAACGATGCCTGTGGGAAAAACAGCAAAAACAGCTAGACCAGCAACGGCAACATCAAGAACAGATCCAGCAACAGCAGCATAAAGAGCTCCTAGAGAGACAGCAACAGGGCAAGAAGAACAACAGATTCAGCACAGAAACGTTCAACAGCAAGAACAGGAACAGAAAAAGCAAAAGAATCAGCAGCAAGAGAACGAACAGCTGCAAGAAAAACGACAAAAACAGCAACACCAAGAACAGTTGCAAGGAAAACAACAACAATCAAAACAGATTCAAGATGAGCAACATCAGCAAGATCAGCTGCAAGAAAAGGAGCCGCAACTGCAAAAGGAAGAAGAATGGCAGCAAAAAAAGCAGCAAGAGTCGCATCAGCAGCAAGGATCAGGTCAGCAACAGGAAAAGCCAGAACAGCAGCGGCAGTTAGAACAGCGACAACATCAACGTATGCCGGACCAATTTGAAGACAAGCAATCTGTGGAACAGCACGAAAATGATGCTAATAATGCAGCCTGCCCTCAAGTAGTGCACACAGGTCTAGGGAAGAGGACAGTACAGACTCTGACCCAAATCCTGTGTCTCGACAGTCACGCCCCAGAACTAGACTGGTGTCAGGAACCAGGACTACCGAGCAGGATGAGGAGGGGCGTGCCTTACGCTCTCGGACATGCCGGCAACGCGCCATGAGTCAGACGAACATTGTGGATGCCTTCCGCAGTGTGCGAACGAACAGTGTCTGCAGCAGGGACGGGAGTTTGCCGAGACAGCCTTCACCTCGAGGTGAAGCAGCAGCAAACACTGGTGAGAAATAGGATAGAGGCCGGGCACAAATCACAAGTGATTGTGGGTGCAGGATTCCTGACATTGACCATTCCCCACGTCAGTTTCTACAAAATATACATAAAAAACCCCATTTTCCAGTTAGTATTCTTAATTATAATGTCTGTGGACTGCAATCAAAATTAACTGATAACGAGTTTGTCGATTTTATTCAAAAGTATGATTTTGTTTGTCTGACAGAAACATTTATGGACAGTGAAATTGACAAGAGTATTTTTCAAGATTTTTATATTTACTCATCAAAAGCTAAGAAATTATCAAGACATGGAAGATGTTCTGGGGGTGTTGTGGTCTTGGTTAAAAAATGTTTTTCTGATTTTGTACAAAGAATAGACATTGATATCAATAATGTTCTAACTTTGAAAATATCAAAAGAATTTTTAAGAACAGATAAGGATGTTTTCCTTATTGCAGCCTATATTCCACCTTACGATTCCCCCTTTTGGAAATCAGAACCTAACGGATATGGTATCGAGTTATTAGAAAAATGTAATGCTTGATCTCCACGAATCCTATGACGACTTTCATGCATTGATTTTTGGCGATTTAAATTCTCGCACAGCCAACAAAAATCTTGATTTCAGTTTGTCTGATGATGGTGATTATTTGGAGGAGATAAGGAAATTCGTCAAAAGGAATTCACAGGATGTTGAAGTGAACCAGTTCGGTGAACAGCTTCTTGACTTTTGCAATATTTTTGACTGTTGCATTTTGAACGGACTTGTTGAACATGGTTTTGATGACAGTTGTAGTTTCTTATCCGATTTTGGGTCCAGCCTCGTGGATTATTTTGTTGCATCTTTTGAGCTGCTTTATCAATTTGAATGGAGATATTTAACGGTGAAAGATAGGGTGGATTCGGACCACTTACCAGTTACCTTGTCAATTTTGTTGGAATCTGATAAAAGGGTTATTAGCAATACAACTGACAGTAGTAAGACGAAAATTGTGAATAAAGTTTTGTGGGATAAAGCGAAAGAATCCGACTTTAGAACAAATTTTAACAGTAAAGATAACATAATTAAATTAGAAAATGCTGCTCAAGAATTGGACCTGGATGTTGATCACGCCTTGGAAGTGTTTAATGATTGTTTGAAGTGTGCCGCACATTGTATGGTTAAAAAATGCTATGTTTCGCCCAAGAAGAAAAAGAACGCATGGTATGACCAAGAATGTCAAGATGCTAAAGTTAAAAGTGAAAAAATGTTAAGAATTTTTAAAAGAAGCAAGAGGAATAAGAAAAAGACGCTTGAAAAGGACAGACTTGAGTACACTAAAAGTAGAAAGGAATATAAAAAACTGCTTAGAAAGAAAAAGCAGGAATTTCGCAGAAACACAGCTGAATCCTTGGCAGCTAATGCGCACAAGTCAGCTGAGTTTTGGAAAGAATTAAAGACGTTAGGTGGTGTGAGTGCACGAAAGGATTTGAGTGATAGAATTGGATTGGATGACTGATTTAATCATTTTCAAGGAGTTTTTAATGAGGGTAGTAACGATTTAGAAGGAAACGGAAGTAATGTTACTAACGATCTGGGCAATGCAAGTGATGATAGTTTAAACAAAGAAATCACAGAAGAAGAAGTAAAAGAGGCAATAAGGAAACTAAATAATGGGAAAGCAGGGGGCTTAGACGGTGTTGTTTCGGAGATGTTGAAAGCAGGAGGAGAGGTGGTCGTTAAGTTCCTAACAAAGCTTTTCAATAAAGTGTTTGACTCTGGGATCTACCCACGGGAATGGCGTAAAGCTATAGTTGTTCCAATTTTCAAAAAAGGTGATGCCGACCAGCCAGACAACTATAGAGGGATATCATTGGTTAATGTTTCTTGTAAATGCTATACATCCATTCTGAACGCAAGATTAATTTCTGGCTAGACGATACTGATATAATAGTTGAAAACCAAGCTGGGTTTCGAAAAGATTATTCAACAGCAGACCAGATATTTAATCTCTATGCTATTGTTCAGAAATACTTAAATAAGAAAAGACAGAAAATTTATGTTGCTTTTATTGATTTCAAAAAGGCATTTGACTCTGTTAACCATGCAAAACTACTGAAGGTAGTTTATAATGAGGGTATAAGAGGGAAATTTTTTGGTGCCTTGAAAAGCATGTATGATTCTTTAATCTCTTGTGTGCGCGTGAACAGTGAATTTTCAGATTTCTTTACATGTCCATCAGGTGTACGACAAGGCTGTGTCATGAGTCCCACATTGTTTTCTCTATTTATTAATCAACTGGCAAATCACATTAATAACACTGGTGTCCATGGTGTTCAACTATTACCTACTCTGATTGAATTGTTCATTTTGCTATTCGCAGATGATGTAGCTTTGTTATCAACGTCACCGGGAGGATTACAGGCCCAATTAGATTCTTTAAAAACCTGTTGTGATAAATTGAAATTATCTGTTAACAAAGATAAGACTAAGATCATGGTATTTAGGAAAGGCGGGTATTTAGGATCAAGAGAAAGGTGGTTTTTTGAGGGTAAAGAACTAGAAATTGTTAATATGTATTGTTATCTGGGTTTTTCTTTCACAACAATGCTGAGTTTAGGACGTGGTACAAATCATTTAGTTGCTAAAGGGAAAAAGGCTGTATATTGGCTTTGTCAGGTTTTTTAAAAATGTAAAGAAATGTCACCAAAGATATACCTAAAAATTTTTGATGCTAAAGTACAGCCTGTATTATTGTATTCATCAGAAATTTGGGGTTATAAGAGGTTAGAAAGTATAGAGAAAGTGCATTTATTAGCCTGTAAAAGATACTTAGGTTTACCCCTAAAGACCCCAAATAAAATGGTTTATAGTGAGCTTGGTAGATATCCCTTGTTTTTAAATTCACAAATTAGATGTATTAAATACTGGTTTAGATTGTTACAAATGGAACAAAGCCGATTACCCAAACAGGCATACATAATGATGCTATCGATGGACAACGATAATAAAAGGTGCTGGGTAACGGAGATAAGAGAAATGCTTTCTAAGGCGGGTTTTTATGAAGTGTGGATAAACCAAGGTGTTCAGAACGTTAATGCATTTTTGAAAATATTCAAGCAGCGTTTATTAGATATGTTTTTCCAAGAGTGGTCAGGCACAGTCAGAGACAGAGAAAGATATAGCTTGTATAGATTGGTTAAAGATAATTTGAATATTAGTACATATCTAAATGAAATCAATATCTTTTGTTTTCGGGTGGCATTAACGCAGATTAGATGTGGTGTGCTACCAATAAACAACAACATGAATAGATATGGAAATGATGTTGCACAGTCTTACTGTCCATATTGTGAAATGCATGTAGAAGATGAAAAACACCTTTTATATGTTTGCCCGTTGTACTCGGAATTGAGAAATAGATTTTTTCCCAATGGAATTAATGTTTCAGTTGAAAGATTGTTAGCTGGAGAACCCAAACACTTGTCCATTGTGGTCTCAAAGTTTACTTTTCACGCTGTTAGGCAGAGACAGAATTTTTTAGAAAGTAATCTATAAAACTCAAATATGCAGATATGTGATGTGATTTCTATAGCAACATGTGCATACTATAGGCAGTAAGTCGATAGTGTTTATGTCAAGGTTTAATGGATGTAATGCTGTACTTATTGATGTATGAAAGCTCCTACCCCAGCCCAATCCCATTCACCCCCCCCCCCCCTTTCCATCCTTCATGTT
>CM031611.1:68909586-68917086 GCA_018398815.1 Conus ventricosus
TTTCAGCTTGCAGGCGCAGCTGTGTGCAGACTTTCAGATCTTCAATTTGAATTGTAATAAGTTCCACAGTGTGCACACTAGAGATGACTTTCTTCAAGTTCTTTTCTCTCAAAGTAGTATTGCAATTAAGTTTTTAGGGTGATTTATTTTTTCAAATTGAACTTCGTAGAACTTCAATACTTATTTTTGCATGACATTCGTACACGCACAGCACACTTGACTATACAAGCCTTTTTTCCATTGAGCAATGTAATGATTATAGGATTTCTTCGAAGACTCACTGGCAGGAAATATTTTCAAAGAATCTGGCGGACTATTCGCCACACCCAATAAACTGCGGTTTATAGAAACTGACCGCTACCACCTCACATCTCACCTCCTAACCCCTCCTGACCCCCTCAACACCAAAAGCAACACAAAGTTGCGGCCACTTTATTCACCTGTGATTTAGTTTTTGTAACGGTCAAATGCATTTGTCATTTTGAAACCAGGATTTTTTTTTATCATCTTTGGGGTGTGGATTCAAACTTACCATGTTAAAGTCTGAGTATGCTGATACTGTTACCTGAGCAGGTATTCTATGTCTCCTGTGTCCATTTCCCATGATTTTTGGACTGAATTTAAATAAAACCCATACTTACTGTTTCCTGGTCAGCATGGTCTCTCCACACACACACACACACACACACACACACACACACACACACACATACACGCGCGCGCACGCACGCACACACACACACACACACACACACGCACGAACGCGCGCACGCACGCACACACACACACACACACACACACACACACACACACACACACACACACACACACACACACACAAATTGCTGGACTTAACTGGTGACATACTTAAAAAATATCCTGCTACGGACATTCTAAATGGTCTTCAGAACAGTGAACTTCACCACTTCCTATAATGTAATTACTCCCATAACTCACCCATCCACACCTCCACTCCCTCCCTTTTGTGTTCGCATTTATGTATACAAGCATGTTAATAGGCTTATTTTGTATGCGTAATTCTCATACGCAGTTATGTGTATAATTAATATAATTAAGAAATTTGTAGGTACAGAAGAAGAAGAATAACAAGAGAGTACAAATTATGCTAGGAGTAGGTACTCCACCGTTGAATGAAATGTGATAGATATAGAATGTCTGTATAAACCTACGGGCCTAGCCGTGGTGACAATCCAAAGATTGCATTGTGATGACTATTGTTCATGTCCGTAACAAATGCGACGTCTTATTGGCTGTGACTACTGACGGATGTAAAAAGAAAACAACATTTCACATTATTGAGGGTCGCTTTGTTTTTTATTTGTTTGTTTTTTGTTTGTTTTCCTGTCTGCCACCTTTTTCCCTCAATCCAATTGCCGCATCTCCCCATTGTATCGATTTTTTTTACAAAGACCTTTAAAACAAGAAATCGAATGGATATGAATTATACTACAGTAGAAACTTAAATCTTATTTTTCGTATTTCTCTTTAATATTAGTCGATTTTTTCCCGCAACAGTTCTCTTGGTTTACGGAAAGGTACAATCAAAGACGCGTGTATCTTCCTGTAAACTTTTTTTCTTCTTAAATCTTTGAGAAAAACTGTCATGAGACTATGCATGTACAACGCACCTATATCGTGAATATGTATTATGCAGGATCATCTTAATATTCATACCAACAATACTCTAGAACTAAGGATAACACTTTTAAGTACAAATATCATTACAATATGAATAAAACTGAACTTACTGCAAACCAAGCCAAGCAGACTGAATGTAAACTAGCCAAAGGAAGGCTGAACTACGCTAAGCTAAGCTGAGCTGAGTGAAGTAAAGGGAACATAGCGAAATGAGGTTAAACTGAACTGCAGTTATCCCAACCATGTTCAAAAGAAAAGAAATACAAATTTCATATAGTCATCTACGCTTTCAGTTTAAGATTTGCTGACCGACTTATATCTATGCTCTTTAATCAGGATACAGATCGCTGTTTGGTTCTGTTCTGAATATACATTTTTTTTATGTGTCCTGGATTTTCTGTAGATTTCATATGTGTTTTACCAACAAGCATGGCCTTTTATCTCATATAGTCCAAAGTACACTCAGAGTTTGACAGCGCAATCTTGGAAGAGAGAGAGAGAGAGAGAGAGAGAGAGAGAGAGAGAGAGAGAGAGAGAGAGAGAGAGAGATTTACAGGGTGGTAATATTGTACATCAGCCGTTATCTTTAAAAAAATGCAGAAAAAAGAACATCTCCTTCCTCCACGCACTCACAAAACAACAAGAAATAAAGACCAAATCAACAAGCAAACAAAAACGTAAGGATATTTATAACATGCCAGAGAAAAAAAAACCTGGAACAGTAAAAGTATGTAATAATCTGTCAATCCAAATTGAGATGATGGTAAAACGTGCGCGCGCGCGCGCACACACACACACACACACACACACACACACACACACACACACACACATACTGTCTTGTTCTTCAGAATTATTGTCCATTTACGTTTGACGTCTGAGGAGAACCGTCTGACCAATGACCAATCTGCTATGTGTTATAAACATAAGACACTTGGCCAGCTAAATCAGGACTCCGTATAGGTTGCTTGAATACTAAAAGCCAAAATAATAACGAAAGAATCGCAACCATCCTGCATAAACATGGAAAGGGTTTTGTCGTGAGTTTTTTGTTTGTTTGTTTTTGTTTCTTTGTTGTTTTTATGTCCCATCTTTTGTGCCACCTAGTGGCACTGCACCCACGCCGCTCAATCCCACCCCCCGTCCACAGACGCAGCCGGGCCCGGCTCGCTGCAGCCCCGGCACCGGCAATCCATAGGAGCAGTCAATGTCAAGTCGTCAAGAGGCAACCCACCGGAGGAGACACTGCACTGCTGCCGAGTCACTTCGGTGGTATTCAGTGGCGCCTGTTTTGATCCAACACGCGCAGGACACCACCTACTAAGCCCCCGGCTGACGACAGTAATTGCCTAGTCGCGGAGCCGGCGTGAGTAAACCTCTCCCCCCGGGCGCCACCACGTCCGTCTAACGACAGCCACAATGGACTCGCCAATACCTGTGACCCCGACGGAATCAGACCAAGGCCACAAACGTGGAGATGACATCGAAACTGAGGTCAACGTGATAGCAGAGCACGAAACGCCTCAGAATTTGAGACGTTTTTTATGCTGATCAATGAGAATGAAGATAATGCCACGGACTTCCATTCCGATCTGAGACTGCATGACAGGGTTGTACTCTACGCTTACTTTCATAATAATCATGTCCCGGCGTCTACCAGGCCCGAGAGATACAGACGCCTGCAGTGTTGTCAGGAAGTTTGAGCAACAACTTCAAAGACGCATCCATTGAGTGAATGAAACTCGACTGTTTGGTCCCAATATTCCAAACTGAGCCTGTAGCAAAGTCAACTCCGGGTAGGAGCCGACGGGCAGAAAAATCCCACATGACTGATAGGAATCGAACTCACGATCTCCCAGCTGCGATCCCGCGACGGTAACAACTTCACCACGGCGGCTGGTCATTAAATTTGTTTTGGTAAATGCCGTTTGTCCTAAATATTTCAGGTGGTGATATCAGCATGCAAGATACTAGACAATGCGATTGAAGCCACATAAACCCTCAAACCGGTAATTTACTATTAAGTCCTCTTTTAAAGAAGAAAACTCCAGTCTTGAAAGGTATATATAGCTGACAATAGGATTTTTATACATAAATCCATCGAAACCCATAGTGCTGCAGGACAAATGCGATGCTCTTATGGTTGAAGTAACAATGCTAACTTTTGAAACCATCGTCTTCGGAGATTTCAGCATTACTTTCTTGAAACCAAAGCCAAAGTGTATCAAAGCTTCAACGTCAATGGCTTAGAACACCTAATTAATAAATCAATACATGCACTTGAAACTTCGCAAGTATTAATACATCATATTCTCAAAACAACCCATTATTGGTGTATGCGTTCACCATGTGGATGTTGTGATAACAACCCCTATGTCTTACTCGATATAACAAATATCAGAATTCCAAAGCCTTAATTCGTATGAAAAAGTATCAGCATTCCAAAGGAAAGATATGACATCACATATGAACGAAGCGTTAGAAACTTAAAAGAAGCAAATTTTCTGCTGGACCTTGGAAAGGTACAAATGATTACACATATCAGATAAGAGACCCCGGTTATGCAGCTGAAGTTTAGATCAACACGTTTCCTTGTGAGTATAATAGACGTCCTTAAGTCCTGCAAAACAGAGTCTTCCAAGAAACAAGATCACAATGTTCAACAAAAGAATCTGACATTAAAATCAAAGAAAGAAAACATGTCAGAAGCTCTAGAACGGATGAGTAATCTGCCATACAAATGAATGAGGCAACCTTATTGAAAAACGTAAGTCTAAACGTAATTACTTTCAAAAGATGCTAATTTTTACAAGGGATTCATGTCTGGTATAGAAAGCCATCAGCATCCTAAATAATAAACAGGAATCAAATAGCGAATTGCCAAAAACATATCTGCTTATCAATCAAGCAATCGTTTAGCAAAACTCAGAGATACAATCATGTTACGTGACAGGCCGGTGAAGATGATCTCAATCATTTCAAACAATCTCTTGATTAAAGGGATATTCCTTTTCTTTTAAGTCTCCAACTAGTGGATGTCAGTTAAAGTCTGTTATTCGAAAACATTGAGAGGCGTGCATCATAGATGGTTTAGACTATCAAAAGTTTCATACTGATGATTTCTGATACTCAACATATTTGTATAGTTTCTATCTTAAAAAATGTTTTCCTTTAAAATATCAATATGAAAACTACAGTTAATCGTTTCTATGATTCTGGGGACACATTAAAACTGTAAATTTGTAGACCTTTTTTTAAATTTTTAACTGCTTTATCAAGGCGTATTAAAACCTATCTGCAAATGTCTTACAATTTTAAAAAAGCATCTACTCCGCCTAGATTAGTTTGGCTTCCGTGAAAATAATTCATGTGATACAGTGCATATGTAACTTATTTATTGCTTTTTAATCAGCATGAATAAAAATACATTTCCAGTTTTCCTTTTATAGACTTTTAAAGATGCCTTTGATGCGTAAGGTGAAATTTCATACATTAACGCCAGAATTTATGGCTCACTTTATCTCTTTCTGTCTAATAGGAAACGGTCATCAATCATTAATGACAAAGTGTCCAAATTTCTGTCTGTCAAATATGGAGTATTGCAATGATTTGTCTGAGGCCCTCTTCTGGTTATTATCTGTATCAGAATTTTACCTTGTTTTATTAAATCCTCCATTTGCAAAATGCTAGTAGAAGATAATCTCTTTGTTATGATGTCCATTAAAGTGCAAATAAACTCTATTATTACATTCAAAGACATAGCAATAGGACCCAGCTAAATCACGTCCTTCAATATAAGCAAAACCAAACGCTTCTATTCATCTGCAAGACCAAAAAAATAAATAAAATAAAATAATAGTCACAGTCATAGCCATTGTTTTCATTTGAGTACAAAAGCAAAAAGGCATACTCATATAAAATGTTAGAAGTCATCATTGACAAAGATACTTATATCTTTGAACGCCACGCCCTCGAAAAAAATATATTGGTTATACATAAATGTTATGAGACAACGCGGTGACGCCGACTTCAAAATGATTCAACAGGTGTAGAGAAAACCAGTCAAATTAGTTTTGTTGAAATCAAGCGCCAAATAGTATGACAACTTTATAAAGTAACTTTCCACAAAAGACGTTTTTCTTCAACACAGCAGCATGAAGGCACAATGTTTTACAGGGAAAAGCTCTGAAACAGATTACAAGCTTTAAAGCCACGGACATGATTGTTTTATAGTGCAGAAACTGATCTTTTTCCTTTCCTAGATTCTTGCGCATTAGTAGACATTAATTTTTAGAGAAAAAAAAGTACGCAGAACTAAAACCAGTTTTAGAAAGAAACAAAAATTGAAAAGCCCTACCTTGAACGGTTTTTCAAATATTCTTTTAATTGTTTTTGAATTAATGTTCTGTGCCTGCGGTATATATATTATATATATATATATATATATATATATATATATATATTATATATATATATATATAAACAAGTATATGTCCAGGTTACAAATAATACTTGAACAATTATCTACATAGAACTTTCCTTTAAAAAAAATGAGGATAACAACCAGCTTTCCTCCCTAAAATATCCACATTAAGAGAAATATTACCTATTTTGTGTTCCTACTCTTCTCCCTCCTCCTCCGATTCTTTCCTTCCCTCTCCTCATCATCTTCTTCTTCTTCCTTCTTTTCTAGTTCTCCTCCTCCCTTCTCCTCCTCTTACCAACATCAACAATAAGTTGACAATGTGTACCATGTGTACCGGGCCCAAACAAACAAGGACCCTTCTATCCTTCCCTTGCTAAAGATCAACAATCAACGCCTTTGTACTGGGCCAAGAAAAAAAAGGAAGAAGAAGAAAGAAGGCGAAAAAAGACTACTCTTTCCAGCCTACTCTTGCTTCCCAAGATCAGGTCCCAATTTGGTGTGTACTGCAAATGAAGAATATAAGACAACGATATGTGGATCATCGAACCCGAAAGAATCAACAAATCTCTCAGCATAACTCACCTGAGAGAGAGAGAGAGAGAGAGAGAGAGAGAGTTGAAGCAAGTCTTACCTGGCCGGTGCGTGGACCACAAAAGAAAGACACCTGCTCGTGGCGGTGTGACGTGGCTAGCTACGGGTCTTTTTCTTTCCCTTCCCGTCACAGCACACGTTGAGTCACCAGGGGTAAAGGGTAGGGAAGGTGCAGGAGGAGGGACATTGGTTGAGGTGAGAGAGAGGGTAGGGAGAAGGAGAGAGGGGAGAGCGGTGGGAGAGTGGCGGGCAAGGGTTGAAGAGCTACGAGCGTGGTCTCATCTTCTTTCCTTCGTTTTAACTTGTCTCATTTTCCAGTGCGCCCTTCTCGACATTGACTAGGCTACACGTCGTTCATTTTAGGCTCTTCATAATCAGTCGTAGCTGCAACGACCGCAGTGCACAAGGAACAATCACAATCAGGTCTTCACGTGGCACCTAACCAGAGAAGACATTGCACGTCAGTCGTGTCACCTCGGTGATGTTCAGTCACAGCTGTTCTGATGCAAAGTACGTTTGACACCACTCCTAAAGTCCCCAACTGACAGTCATATTTGCACAGTCGCGGAGCCAGCACGAGTGGGCGTTCTCCGCCAGAATGCACGATCATATCCACCAACGACAGTTCCCGTGAAGCAGGTGATGCCATTGATATGATCTCTGCAAAAACTCACTTAGGGCATCGATATGGAGATCAACATTTTAAAAACGAGGCATGCGAATCATGAAGAGCTACAGAATTTCAGATTGTGGTGAGAATAAAGATGATGATAATGCTGTGTAGTTTCATATGGGCTTCAGACTATGTGATATATTTCTTTCAT
>CM031611.1:68919586-68922086 GCA_018398815.1 Conus ventricosus
TCGAGGCCTAGTTAATATTTCCTAGCTCACATTGTTGCAGCATTATGTCGCAGGCTTCTCTGCTCAGTGTAGCCATTGGTAATCGTATTACTTTACACCAGTACCTACCTAACACACTTTACAATACATCTGATGTACAAAGGGTATCTTCCTGTTTCTCCACAAGCTATTTTGTTGGACCAGTGAATCGGATTGTTCAGAAGCCGTTTGATTGCGTCTGTGTGCACTCTTTTCATTTTTCGATTTTCTTCCAGTCCCCATATTTCAGCACCATACGTAAGAATCGTTCAATCTGGGTATCAAATAGCTTCCAAAATAATTGTTGGTCAGTAGTATTTGATTTCCTTAAAGTGTTCAACATTTCTGTCACTCCTGTTTTGCCTTTTTTACTTTTTCAGATCAACCTGAATTCTAACTTAATTTTGTTGTAAAAAAACCCCACCTAAGTATTTCTACGGATGGGTTACTTTAACCTTAGAATTACCATGCCACCAAACTTCATTCTTAGCCAAATACACAATGATATTGGTTTTATCAAGGTATACCATCAACTGTAATTTATCAGCTTCACGTTTAAGAATATTCAATTGGTTTTCCAATCATACTGCTGTAGTAGACAACAGAATTACATCATCGGAAAACAGCATCAGGAAAATCTCCACAGCACCTGCAATAATTTGAATACCGCATTTCCAGTTATTGAGAGTTCGAAAGCAAGCTCATTGATAAAAAAGAAAAAAGAAAAAAATAAAATAAAATAACTGTGGACTTAAAAAGCAACCTTGTTTGACTCCGCGTGGGCAGAATAAACACATTTCTCATCCATGCATGCCAACATAGAGTCATACATTCCACGTAATGCCACACATAACTTTCCGTTGACTGTTTTTTCAAAGAACATTCCATAGAATATTTCTATTTACGGAATTAAAATCTTTTCTGAAATCAACGAAGCGACATAAAATTTTGTATTTTTAAGAATATATTTTCGTACAAGAGTGAACAACGTAAAGATGTGGTCAGCTGTGCTGTACCTAGATCTAAATCCTGCCTGGTCTTCCACGATTTTCTCTTCCCTGTCTGTCCAACGTTTTAATCTCATATTTAAAATGTGTGTATAAACTGTGTGACAGACAGAGAGACGGGGGAGGAGGGGGGAGGTGGGAGAGAGAGAGAGAGAGAAGAGAGAGAGAGAGAGAGAGAGAGAGAGAGAGAGAGAGAGAGAGAGGAAGAGAAAGGAAGATAAAAAGAGGGAGAAAGACAGGAGGAAATGCAGACAAGCAGACCGAGTGCACGTGTGTAAACGTACAGGTATTCTTCTGCTAGAGATCTAAAGATATTTTTTTTATTCTCTTATATACAATTGTTTTATCTTTGTTATCATGTCTCTTGTTTTAAAGCTGTGATATCTTTTTTTTAACTGATGTCAGTATCACCGACAACATGTGACTTTCATTCGGTCGATCCGCAATTACATCTGTTATTTACATCGGTGCAACTAAAACCTGAACTGAATTTAATGAAGAAGATCTCATTATCCTAGGAGATTTAAATTGTGTTTTGAACAATGAACTTGATATTATATCTGGTAGACCACATGATATCAGAGAAGTTAAGGTATTAAATGAGACCATCGACAGTTTAAGTTTAACAGATGTTTGGAGAAATCACCGCCCATTTGACAAAGACTACACGTGGTGTCGATATAAGCCATTTATTGCGCGCCGTTTAGACTACTGTCTTGCTTCCGAAAGCATTCTGAGTTCATGTGTATCATGTCAACATGTACTTCCTCCCAATTCGGATCACAAGGCAATTGTACTGGATATTAATGAAAGAAATTTTATCCGTGGTCCTGGTTACTGGCGCTTCAACAATAGTTAGTTGAGGAATGAAGAGTTTGTACAGAAAATAAACAATATGTTAGATTTCTTTTGGTTAGAGAATGATCATGTTAACAGTGTAGAGAAATGGGAGTTATGTAAATTAGAAATACGGACCTTGTGCGTTGAATTTGGTAAACAAAAATTGTCTTGTAAGAAAAAAAACGAACCTCTGCAACAACAGAGTCGCCTTCAGCAAACAAAGAGAAGAATAATAGATGACCCCCAAAATGAACAGCTTCAGACAGATCTCTTGAATGTAAAAGAAAAACTAGAATTAATACAGATTGAAAAAACAAAAGGCGCACAAGTAAGAGCTAGAATTAAATGGACTGAAGAAGGTGAAAAGAATTCAAAATACTGTTTAGGCATAGAAAAATCCAGAGGCAGAAAAAATTTAATCACTCGGCTTGTTACGGACACAGGAGAAATTATCACTGTCCAGAAAGAATTAGTACGGGAACAAGTGTCATATTATAAAACGCTATATAATCAGAAAACAAATGTTGCAGTTGTAAAGGCAGCTACTGACAGTTTCTTAGAGGAAGAGACCATGGTGAGATTAGAAGAAGAAGATGCTGCATTATGTGAACGTGCAGTAACACTGAAAGAAACGA
>CM031611.1:68927086-68929586 GCA_018398815.1 Conus ventricosus
TCAGTCTAATGTTATCTAACCTTCAGCGGTCGCGTGTCATTTCTCTCTCTCTCTCTCTCTCTCTCTCTCTCTCTCTCTCTCTCTCTCTCTCTCTCTCTCTCTCTCTCTCTCTCTCTCACACACACACACACACACACACACACACACACACACACATACACACACACACGTTCGTGTTTCATCATGTTTGTTTCAGTTGTAGCGCTTCATCGTGCTCTTTTTGTTGGTTAATTGGCTGGTTCGTTTGGCCGGCTGTTTGACTGGCTGAATTGTTCGCTGATTGGTTGTATGATTCGTCAGTTATTTATTGCTTCGTTAATACATGGATAGAGGGACTGGTTGTTTCGTTTGGCTGATAGGTTGATTGTTTTCTTGTCTGCTTGGCTAGCTAGTTTGGTTGTTTTCGTTGGTTACCTGTTGTTCCTAAGGCTGACTGGATGTTGGTTGGTTCTCTCTTTCGTTTGTCGGATTGGTTGGGCGGCTGGCCTGCATCCTGCTTTGTTGATTCATTCGTTCGTTCCAGTTCACGTTCCTTCTGTCGTTGTGAAAGAATGGATGAGTCTTTGTACTTGCCACCACAAGAGAAGAGAGAGACGATTTCCTGTGCTCTCTTTTATTTCCTCTGCCCTATTCGATCCATTGTCAAGCCCTCGCTTCCCCACACACAACTTGTGTGTGTGTGAGAGAGTGAGGGAGGGAGGGAGGGAGAGAGAATGAGTGAGAGGGAGGGAAAAACAGAGAGACAGACAGAGACAGAGAGAGAGAGAGGGAAGAATGGAGAGAGAAAGAGAGAGGAGAAAGATACAGACAGACAGATAGACACAGACAGACGGACAGACAGACAAGACACAGAGACAGCAACACAATGCACACACACACACACACACACACACACACACACACACACACACACACACACACACACACACACATAAACACCACGCACACACACACACACACACACACACACACACACACACGCGCGCACGCGCGCGCGCACACGAACGAACGCAACACACACGAACACACACACACACACACACACACGTGAGCACTGCGCGCGCACGCACACACACACACACACACACACACACACACACACACACACACAACACACACACACACACACACACACACACACACACACACACACACACACACACACACACAATATATATATATATATATATATGCAATCACACACACACACACACACACACACACACACACACACACACACACACACACACACACACACACTACGTACCTACTTGCTCTAACTATCCTTGTCAACAATGTCAGTCAGCGTTTCTGACAGCAGTTCGTTTTCGGTTCTAATTGCAAGCGATGATAATAGGCCGACATCGAAATCGTGCCAGCTGCTCAGTCCCTGAGTCACTACATCATTAACCACCACTAGCACCACCGCCCTTCCCATGCCCTGCTACACCTTCGTTCCCCCCCTCCCTACCAGACTTCCTTGTCTATTTTGTTTTTAATCTCTGAAACGCAGTGACCTGTGCGCGTGTCAGCCAGTCTGCCCGATCTCCGCTAAACGACAGACAAAATGCAAATGGCATTCAGAGAGTCCATTGGATCCCTACCCTGCCCTGCATTGCCCAAGCGTGTTCTGCCCTACCTTTGTCTTGTCTTACCCTTTCCTGTCCTTTCCTATCCTGCCCTTTAGAAAATTGCCCAACTCCACTCTTCTCTTCATTACCATCGCATACCTTATCCTACCTTACCCAAAACACACACACACGCACGCACACACGCGCGCATGTACACACACACCACACACACACACACACACACACACACACACACACACACACACACACACACACTGTATACAAAGACGTATGTACATGTACACAAATTTCGGAAACTGGAATATCTCTTTTATAGGCTTAAAGTTAACGATCTTAGTACAAAATTCCACAGAAATTTACAATGCGCTTGTGGAGCAGTCGACAGTTTCAATACTCAGCATTTTCTTTTTAATTGTTCCTATTTTAACTCATCTCTCTCCCCAACTTCCGACAAAAAGATTCCCTGTGCATTTTTCAGAATCTTCATGCCTTTTTTATATTTGTAAATTCGTTGATGTTAAGCCCAGTTGGCTCGTTTGTGTAAATATTTCCAGTTGATTTGGTTTTTTTTAATGCTTTGTAATTTATCTTTTAAATTGTTACATTTAGAACAGTATTTTTATTTCAATTGTCAAAGTCGCACACACACACACACACACACACACACACACCACACACACACACACACACACACACACACACACACACGTACGTAGACCTATACTAGCATTTTGCATACACTATTTCCAGTTCTCTCATCCACTCATTTCTGCATTATTTTGTCTCATATCACTTAAAGTGAACGGACCTTTAATTGAAGAATTAATTACCTAACACACACACACACACACACACACACACACACACACACACACACCACACACACACACACACACATCACACACACA
>CM031611.1:68934586-68947086 GCA_018398815.1 Conus ventricosus
AGAGACTCTGCTGTTAATCAGTTGCTCTGTATATATAATGACATGTTTTCTCTTTTGATAATGGTATAACAACGCAAGCTGTTTTCCTTGACATCTCCAAAGCTTTTGATCGTGTTGGCCACAAAGGTATCCAGCAAAAAACGATAGCGATTGGCACATGAGGTAAATTACATGAATGGTTCACTGATTATTTATCAAATCGTACTCAAGCAGTTATCATTAAAGGCAAATAATCTTAATACAAGAGAATTCCTTCTGGTGTTCCACAAGGTTCAGTCCTGGCCCACTTTTGTTTCTCATACATATATATCAGTAATATTGTAAATGAAATCCAGTCCAATATAAAACTTTTTGCTGATGACACGAGCATGTATATAGCACTTGATAATCCCAATCTCCGAGCAGAAATACTTAATACTGACTTAGAAAAGATAAACTACTGGGCCAAAATTTGTAAAGTAGAATTTAATGTCGAAAAAGCAGAACTGTAAAATTTCACTCGCAGTAGGAATGTAATATTGACCAGCCGCCGTGGTGAAGTGGTTAGCGTTGCGGACTCCCGGCTGGGAGGTCGTGGGTTCGAATCCCATCAGAGTCATGTGGGTTTTTCTGCCCCGACCGGCTCCTACACAGAGTTGAGTTTTCTGCGGACTCAGTTGGGAAGACTGGGACCACACAGTCGAGTTTCATCCACTTAATGGATGCGTTTCTGAGAGTGTTGCTCAAATTTCCTGACCAACACTGCAGGTGCCTGTATCTCTCGGGCCTGGTTGACGCCGGGATATATTATGAAAGGAAGTGTAGAGTACAGCCCTGTCATGTAGTCTCAGACCAAAATGGAAATCCGTAGCATCATCTTAATCATCCTCATTCTCATTGATCAGCATAAAAAAACTGTCTCAAATTCTGTGGCCCTTCATGCCCTGCTCTCGTGGTGACTTCAATTTCGATGTCCTCTCCACGTCTGTGGCCTTGGTTCGGTTCCGTCGGGGTCACCGGTATCGGCGAGTCCTTGGGGGCTGTCATTGGACGGACGTAGTGGCGCCCTCCGGAGGGAGAGCTCACTCACGCCGGCTCCGCGACTAAGCAATTATTGTCTTCAGTAGGGGTCATAGTAGGTGGTGTCCTGCGTATGTTAGATCAGAACAGGCGCCACTGAACACCACCGAAGTGACTCGGCAGCAGTGCAGTGTCTCCTCCAGTGGGTTGCCTCTTGACAACTTGACATTGACTGCTCCCTGTGGATTGCCGGTGCCGGGGCTGCGGCGGGAACGACCGGGCTGTGGCTGTGGACGGGGTGTCGGAATGAGCGGCGTGGGTACACTGTCTCTGAGATGGCGCAGAGGTTGGGACAGCAAAAAAAAAAAAAAAAAAAAAAAAGGAATGTAATATTGTCTCTTACATTTGGCTCTACAATTCTAAAAAGTACTAACAAGCATAAACACTTAGGTATCACTCTTCAAAACAATCGCATATGGGATGAGCAGATAAAACATATAATGACCACTGTTACTACGCTGATTTCATGTCTAAAAACCTGTGAACATGAACTTAGTAGAAATGTTCTCAGATCTTTTACAAATTGTTTATATTGCCACATTTTGATTATGCTAACGTTGTGGATAATTGTACTGAAACGCAGTCGCGGTATTTGGAAATTCTGCACCTGAAAGCCGTAAGGATCATTACAGGCACTGTTCGTGGAACAAACCATCAAAACATATACAAGGAGTCGGGATTCTGCTAATCAAGAGAAAGAAGAAAACGACATAAATTAATACAGTATTATAAAATGGTTAATGGCCTATGCCCCGATTATTTAGCAGATCTGACTCCTTCACTATTCTCGGACAGAAACCCTTATCACAGGCAAAGGCTTCTAGAACGCACAATAATGAAATGTAACACAGAAGTATCTACAAAAAATCGTTCGTCCCATCCGCAACTCAATTAGGGAATGCCCTACCCGACTACATTAAAAATATCAACTCCTTGAGCCAACTTAAACGATCTCTGTCAATTGATGATGTTATAGTTCTACCACATTACTATTGTGGTAAAAGAAGATAAGTTATTCACTGCCCACTCAGTTCAGGTATGAATGATCAAAAGAATGATATGGTCAACCAACACCTGGATAGCAATCGGGTTTTTTTAGTTGTGGTAATGGAAGAGAAACAGCAGAACACTACTTCTTTTTGTCTCGTCTTCGATATAGTTCGTGAAAATACAATTTTGACTCTTCCACAGAGTTATGCCCAGTTACAAATTCTCTTAGAAGGTAGCCTTGATCTGAAAGCTTAAGTGAACTCATTAACATTTGAAAAAGTGCATCAGTTTATTTCTGAATCGAATCGATTTCAGCCTTGACTTTCTCATTGTCTTACTTATTCACTCATGCATTTTTATATTTTGCTTTCTACAACTACATAGAATGGGCCTTATTTATTCATTATGATCAATTTCTTTAATCTTGAAATACGAGATTGACTGACAAGTCGATTGGCCCACGACATAGTTTATAAAATAGTTTGTTTGCTAACTGATTAGCCAACGTCTTCGCTAAAATGAGTAGTTCTTTTTTTCTGCTCAAGCGATTGATGTCACAGTCTTCAGAAGGGAAGAACAACAATAACAGGAAATTAAGAAATGAAAGGGGGGAGGGGGGGGGGGGGCAAGAAAAGAGGGGGGAAGAAAAAAGGAAAAAAAGTGCATCTAAATTGAACTACCATACTTTAACATATTACTTATGGAAACATGTTTTCTACCTTAAATTACTTTACGTTTTTTGCTGTAATTTTCTCTCTTGTTCGTAAATTGTTCACACATATTCTTGCTGATGACGTGACTGTTGCTTCCCCTCCCTTCCTCCCATATTCATTTTTTGTTTTTTTTTCTGCCGTTGTTTTTATATGTACCCTTTAAAAGAAATCCGAACTATTTGAAGTGTTCGTTTCCACTAGATTGTCTAGCCAATATTTCAGCGTTGGTGACATGTTTGTGTACCGAAAACCACTGACGTCATTTTCACAAGTGTACTTTTTTGTGTGAAGTAAAGAAAATCGTTGAACTGTCGTTTGGTGCTTGCGGTTTGCTGTTGGATCTGACATGGCATCGGCAAACAAACAGCTCACAGAGGAGACGAAAAAATACATTGTGTCGTTGATAGACCAGGGGCTTTGGGTGTTTGAGGTGACAAATGTGTTGAACTTGAATAGGTCAACCGTTGGGAAAGTTTACAAGCGCTATTGTGACAACAACAAAAAACGGCAGAAAACAAACCTAGGAGTGGTAGGCCATAAGTGTACACAACAGGTGCGTGTCTGCACTGTCAAAGATCGTAAAACGGGACAGATCTGCACAGTTTCTGAAATTTCAGCCGAATTCTATGCCTCAACCTCCATTGAAGTCAGCCAAAAGACGATCAAGCGAAATCTGCATGGACTTGGCTATTCAAAGCGTCCCCCAGTGAAGAAACTAGTCATCAAGGAAGTGAACAGAAAGAAGCGGCTGCAGTACTGTAGGAGTAAACTTCACTGGACTGTGAACGATCAGTGGAAGAATGTTATTTTCAGTGATGAATTGACCATTGTGATCAAACCCAATGGACAGGTAAAACTATGGAGGAAAGTCGAAGAGAAGTGGTCAGTGCTTTCTCTGTGCAGCGTCCATCTTGGCCTGAAGACTACATTGAAATTGATGGTGTGGGGATGCATTTCGTATGACAGAGTTATACCACTGGTGTTCGTGGAAGGCAGTATGAACAGTCAGAAGTACACTGATGTGCTGGGAAACAGCTTTCTGCCATTTGTTGTCGACCACTACTCAAACAAACGTTGGTACCTGCAAGAAGACAACCCCTCTGTTCACCGCTCGGTGAAACTTCAGCGACAGCACGGAGTTCCCGTGTTTTTCTGGTCCCCTCAAAGTCCAGATCTAAATCCGATTGAGAACGTGTGGCAAGTCCCCAAGACTCACGTGAGAAAAAAGAAAAAAACACATTCGCCGCATCAGTGCTGTCGCAGATCTGCACTGTGCACCTACCACTTGCTGAAATCAACTGACTGTTGCCGACCTCCACTCCCTCTACGACTGTCTACCGAGACGCTGTCAGCATGTTTTGAGTCGGAAGGGCCACATTACCAAGTACTTGCAAGTCCAGCCTATAGGTACGAATAATAAGTTTTCAATAACAGGTGCCTGTTGGTAGTCAGCGCCGGAAGTGCCTTGAGGGGACACACTTTTGTCCCATGAGTGTGAAATGTTTAGTATACTGTAAATGTATTTAACCACCAATATATTATAAATGTATATTTGAGCTCAGTATAAGCCCAGGGCTTCTTGTTGCTCATTTGCCCTGACAACTATGAAGGTATTCTGTTTTGTTTGTTTCTTGAATAAAAGTTATTTGAACCAGATAGCGTCTCTGAAAGTAGTTTGTTCTCGGTTCAAATTGCGAGCAGTAATAATAGACCGACATTGAGATCGAACCTCCCTAAAGTCGCTACTGCATCAGCCACCACTACCACTACCAACCTTCGTTCCCCACTCCCTCCCAGATCTCTGATTTCTTTTTAATCTCTAAATCGCAGTTACCTTCACTCATGTCGGCGAGCCTATGCCCCACCTCAGCTGAACAGTAGACACAATGCAAATATCATGCAGAGTCGATTGGCCCTGCTTTGCCCAGCGAATTCTGCACAACCCTCGCCTTACTTGCTCTATACTTGCCTTCCCTGTCCTTTCCTACTCTATGCTCGGCCCTATCCTACTCTTCCCTGCCATTTTCTACCCTGCCTGCCTTATTCTTCCCTCTCCAGCTTAACTCTATCCTCTACCCAACTCTATCCTACCCATGCCTGCTGTAGGCTTATACTACCGCCTATACCCTACCCTAAGCTTCCAATTCTTCCTTTTCCAGATATCTAATGCCCCATCCTACCCTTTTTTAACCCCTCTCCT
This sequence comes from Conus ventricosus, assembly GCA_018398815.1. Lineage (NCBI taxonomy): Eukaryota > Metazoa > Mollusca > Gastropoda > Neogastropoda > Conidae > Conus > Conus ventricosus. The sequence continues at coordinate 68,939,549 of CM031611.1, forward strand.
AACCTATCTCACCTCTTCCAACCCACCCTTCCCTCTCCTTACCTCTCCTCTCCTTTGTTTCCTCCCCTTGTTTACCATCTCCTCCCCTATGTAACCACACTCTATTATCTACCCTGCTCGATCCTACCCTCCTTACACTTCCCTATATTGCCCTGGCTTTCCTCGTCTACCCTTCCAAGTCGTACTTGACAATCATTGTGGCATTTTCTGCAAGGAGTAGTGTAAACTTCAATCACCCTGTAATAAGGTCCCTGGATTTTTTTTTAAATTTACGCACACCCTTCCACGTACCACCATGATTTAATTCCCCTGTTAAAGATACAGATAGTGTCATTCTTTATAAAGGTAGAATGTAAAATATGAGAACAAAAGGAACGAAAGTGATTACAGGCCAAATGTATACACAGAAGGAACAAAACAGATCATAGTTCAAGTGCATAAACATGAGGAAGTGGAAAGAAAACGTTGCATATCAGGCATGTAAACAGGAGGAAGTTAAAAAAAAAAATAAAAAAATAATTTAAAAAAAACACGCAAACCACGTGTGTAAACAGAAGTTAGATACTAAATGCGCATGTGCACACACACACACACACACACACACACACACGCACGCAGCAGCCTAATCTAAACTGTCCATTTGTACAACATCAAACAGCATGTCTGGAAGAAGTTTGTTCTTGGTTCTAATTGTGAGCGATAAAAATAGACCGGCATCAAAATCATACTAGTGGCTCTGTCGCCAAGTCGCTACTGCATCAACCACCACCACCACATCCTCTATCCCACACACCTCCTCATCTTCGTTCCACCCTCCCTCCATGCCTTTCTCTCTATGTTCTTTTTAGTGTCTGAAACGCAGTGACCTGTACGCGCGGCAGCAAGCCCTTGCCATACCTCTGCTGAACGGCGGAGTGAAATGCAATTCACATGCAGAAGGTCGACTGTGTTCCTGCCCTGCATTGCCCCAGAAGATTTCTGCTCTATCTTTGCCTTACTTGTCCTACTCTTCCCTGCTTTTTCGTACCCTGCCCTCTATTTTATGTCAGTTTCTCTGTCATTTTCTGCCATTTATTCCTTATCCTACCCAACTCTGCCCGAACCCACTCTGCCCTTCTGTATCTAACTCTGTTCTACACATCCTTCCTCTACATTACCTTTCCTCCACCCTTCCTCAAGTTTCTCCACCCTTCCTTTCCCCGTCATTCACTGCCCTATCCTTCCTACTCTACCCCTTTTAACCTATCTTACGCAATCCAACTCCAGCCATCCCTCTCCTCTCCTCCCCTCCCTCACCTACTTGCCAACACTCCCTAATCTACCCTGCTTCAGCCTGCCCTACTTACCTTCCTTACCCTGCCCTGGCTGCCTTGCCTTACCTCACAAACATGGTGGCATTTTCTGCAAGAAATGATGTAGGGTTGGGCACAGCAGTATGGATTGCTGTTAGTAATGTTGCTGAACACTCAGGACTCTTGTGTGTGTGTGTGTGTTGTGTGTGTGTGTGTGTGTGTGTGTGTGTTGTGTGCAGGGATGTAGTTAAGTGTTGGCCCTTGGCAAATCACTGAAAATATTTTGAAATAAGGGGAAAAAGGTGCCGTCCAGTCGGCCTGTAGGTCAAACAGTTCATGGATTAATGGCTGAAGGTGTGATAGACAAATCAGTGCAGCGTGTGGGGGTGTATTATAATTTTTTTTAACACGAGGCTCAGCTAGGGTTGATAGAAATCAAAATAGTGACTTCACTGTTGGGACAGCCCTAAGTCTATGTGTGACATCGTAAAGTGTGTTGTATAATACTCCACCCTTCAAAAAGAAAAAAAATGTTGGAGACAAACCACCCCCCTCCTAAGTGTAAGTTGAAGTGAAGTAAGAAAACTGAAAATGTCCAAACAATTGGAGTTGCTGGCCACGGGCTGAAAATGATTTTTTTTTTTTGCTTCCACTTTGTATTCCTGAGGCGTGCTTGTTGATTCTACTTCTTTGTTTTTAATTGCTCTTTGCCAGAGACATTTTGAATCTGATTTTTAAAACAAAATATGTTTTAAAAGTAGCTTGAAAAAGAAGTAACTATGTTTACTATTTTTGTTTCTTTGAGCTTGTTAAATGAGCTAAAATATCATCCAATATACTGTATGTGTTTCAGCTTTCAACAGTCCTCAGAACACGAGAGGAAATACATTGTTTTTGAAAGCAAACTTCTTGAACAGTTTGCAACATGTTCCGGATGTTGCCAAGCCACCCTGCGAGCCATGAAGAGGGAGGTGGGTTCCATGCTACAAGTGAAGCCGGAATGTAGTGTTTGCAAGCACACCAGGATCTGGACCAGCCACCCTTCTGTTGGGGAGATACCAGAAGGAAACCTAATGACAGCAAGCATATTGTTTTCAGGTAAAGTACGTTGTTCTAATATCCTTGTCTATGGTGATCTGGGGAGAATATGGACTAGCTTTCCCATTAAAAAATAGTCTGAATGCTGTGAGAGGCATAGATGCATAAGATAAATAAGTGAAATATTTATGTAAGTTACATGTGACTGCAACCATTTTCTCTGCATTTTGGGACAGTAATAACACAGGTCTGTAAACATGATGGTTTTTTGTTGCACAGGATCCCAGCCCACAAAAACCCTCCGGTTTCTTCGTCACATGGGAGTTGCTGCTGTGTCTGAAGATACCTTCTTCTGTCATCAGAAAGCGTATCTTCATCCAGCGATTGACCATGAGTGGAACCGCTTCCAGGCTGTCTACATCAACCAGGTAAGTTACCAACTTATCAGTTTTAAAACTGTGCAAAACAGCATTTGTTCACGACAGCAGTTGATAGAGTGTTACATATGATTGTTATAAATACAAAGGTCTTTTTTCTTTCTTTCTTTTTTTTACTGATTTTCTCAAAGGCAAATATTTCTTGTGCATTACTCTGCCTGACAACTGAACTGGGTAGTCTTTAACAGGTGAAGGGACGTGAAGGCCAGCTTACGCTTGGGGGTGATGGGAGAAGCTGACACACCAGGCCACTGTGCCAAAAAATGGCACCTACACAGTCATGGATCTGGACTTCATGATGGTTGTAGATGTACAGCTCAAGCAAGTGAGTCATATCTCCAACACTCTTTTGGTGATAAGAAAATGGTTTGAAGATTTTCACAAACATGAAACTGCATGAAACAATCCTTTTGCACATATTTATGCATCATTCATTTCTTAATTTAGAAGTTTACACAAATCTTTATTTTAAAAAATGCATAATTTACAAACTTCTTGAGATATGCTACACTTTCTCCTTGAGTGGGCTTCATAACCTATACTTTACAGAGCAATCAAGTTGGAGGCAGTGCCCACACGGAGAAGGCGGGGCTCCTGAACAGCATCAAGTTCTTCACTAGCCAGAACTTGGATATTGGTGAACTTGTCACTGATCGACACCCCATGATCATCAAACATGTGCGGGAAAACATGAAGGATGTAAAGCATTCCATAGACGTCTGGCATGTTTGCGAAGGGTAAGCACTTAATTAACAACCACACAAACCCAAACCAAACCGCCTACCCTCCTCATTTTCATACTGTTTTTCCTTTCCCATGTTTGTTGTGTTCTTGTCAACGCTCCAGTTTAGGACGTATTGGGGAACATTTAATACATCCTGATGGCCCCAACAGAGATAACATTAAAGCACAGACTGACACATTACATGTATACATTAGAATATTTTTTTCAGCTGTATTTATAGAAAAGATACTCTAATATTTTAGCTGCCTTTACACTGCTGTGTGAAGTTCTGCAGACTTGCTTTTACCAATCCTTTTTGCTAAAGGTATTTCACAGGCATGGGTATCTGTTTTATGGGTAACCTATTTCTAACATGATTATAGTTTTTCAATCTTTACAATTCTTGTTTTCTTTATTAAATTTAGATTTGCAAGAGGCATAAAAAGGGTAAAAAGGTTATGGGTGACTTTTACAATGAAAAGGACAGCCTTGACTGTTAAACATGACAAGGCATTTTTTAACACATTATTTCATTTCAATTTCATGTCTAGCACTTTCAGGTTTGAAGAAAAAAACTGTTGAAAATGTCAAGTCAGAAGGAGTGCAGTGATCTGTCTCTGTGGATTAAATCCATAATAAATCACCTGTACTGGGTTGCTGCCTCTTCCAACACTGCAGCTGAGAAGCAGGGACAGGTCATGTTGGAAAAGTGGAAGAGCTTGGAAAATCATTTTCACAACAAGCATACCCACATGGCCCACTCTTTCCCGAGTGTCAACATCCTGAACTTGAAGGCCCAGAAAGGAAGAAATGGTTGAAAGGATGTATACTTTCCTCTGCTTGTTTACAATCAGTTGTACATGTCTCAACTAAGATGTCTGATACTCATGTTTGTCTGTGTCATGATGGAAGATTCATTGCACCCGATAAGTCAGAATTTGTTTTGTCAATGAAATTACACCCAAAAAAATGCTGCATGCCAGTATCGGTGTTGGATCTTCCTACTCTCAGTGCATTCAGTATTTTTCCTCAGACTATGTTCATTCACAGAGACCAAGAATGTATCATGGTTTCTGCTTTTTCTTTCTTCTGTACTTAGAGCTACACATGTGTGTGGATATATCTCTTTCACGATTTTCAATCTTTTTGACAGGCACAAAAGGCAAGGTGGCTGGTTGTCCCACTTCAATCAGAAAGAAGATTTCTGTTATCTTCCAAGTCAGTACAAGTGCAATTATGTCATTGCCTGAAGCCTCTTTCATTCACAACAATACAACATGCTTGCTGAGGACAGATCCCACAATTTATGTTCATGTTCATTGGCTCTTGGAACCACAAAGATACCATACACAGCCTTTAAACAAACCTATCTACATTGTGTAAAAGGTGGACAGCCAAATTGTATACATATGCATCTAAGTTGCAACCCACACACGGAAAGGAAAGAGTAGTGTCTTCATTTCAGTTCTTGTGTTCCAGGTACTAAACTGTCTGTGACCCTAGGAGAGGTGTTGAACAGCCGTCAGATGCTGAAAGACGTGACCATGCTGTTGACCGGGCCACAGACAGCTGCCATTGAAGGATTCCACTCCACACTGAACCATTTTGCTCCCAAAATGTTTGGCTTTTCCTTCAAGGGCATGCTGCACAGGTAAACAAATTGAAAAGCAAAAATGCCCTCCCTCCCTGTGACTTTTCTAATCAAGACTAAAAAAGTAAATTTGGCGATAAAAAGACATTAAAACATAATAAAGTACACGTGGTGATAACATACTTGCTTCTGTGTCCTGAATTCCCACAGTTATATGACATATTGTGTAGTTCTATGAACTTCAATGTTTCAAGACAATTCCTTATACATAAAACCGGTAGGTGGAAATGATATGCAGAGAATACACTTTTGTCTTGTCCTTTATTGTGTGCTCACGTTATGTTATACCGGGAGAGTTCTTTTCCAGTTAGAGCTGTTCTTCTCTCAGGCCTCTTTGCATCGTCTCTATTCAGAAGGGTGCGCATATTCCATGTGCCAAGGGTGAGAGGAATAATCCTCGTCTTTTTCTTCTTTGAATTTCGGCCGTTGTTATAGGGTCCCCTCCAGCTGCGGTGGGCTGGTTAGGGAAGAATAGAGCAGGCAATGTTTAGTACACCTTTACTAGTCCCTTCCTCATGCTATGGAGCTGCGCAGTCGCTTAGGTGAGTGCTCAACTCCACTGCTGCTCCAGTTCAGTGGAGAGCGACCCTATGGCCTGAGCCGCCTGCGTGCTGGTTTGTGGCTATAGCTGCCAGTGTACCCACACCTGCCACTTCGTCGCTTGCCCATTGCCACAGGACTTAAAAATAAGATAGGGATATAGGGATGGATGATGATGATGAAGATGAGAGAGAAGTGACTTGCGCATTTCAAGTGATGAGGAGTTGCGCTATTCGTCAACCTCACGCTGTCGTCCAAAACCATCTGAGTCCAGCAGCAAGACAGGGTCAAGACGGCTGGAGACGGAGTCAGATGCAGTGGATGATCAAATATGTTTCACCATGCTCTATGCACTCCACAATGCATTGCTGTGTGTCGCCTTTCTGTTCGTTGAATCAGTTTGTGATTTCCTCCGCATAGTCCACCCGAGTCCAGTCTTCACATGACCTAGACAAGCCCTATTCCACCGAGGGTTTCAGATCTGTCGGCTACCCTCACCTGGTTCTGCCAGCCTGCCAGCGCTGTTGCCTGTGGTATATGCATATACATACGCACACATACGTATATATATATATATATATATATATATATATATATATATATATATAGAGAGAGAGAGAGAGAGAGAGAGAGAGAGAGAGAGAGATAGATAGATAGATAGATAGATAGATAGATAGATATATATATATATACATACATACATACATACATACATCATACATACATATATACATACACAGACACGTGCACGTATAATGCATAGACACATGCGTACACACACATACATACACACATACCTACATACATATATACACACATGCATACACACATACATGCACACATACATACATACATATATACATGCGTGCATACATACATGCATGCATACATATATACATGCATGCATATAGATATACATGCATACATACATACATGTATACTGACTTCCATAAAAAACGCGAAAACAAAACAAGCTGAAGGTTGGGGGTGAATTTCATTGGTCACAATTGTACAGAGTGGAAGCGAGAATTCAACGTGATTGATTCATTACACCGGTAATGTGTGAAAATGTCATCAGCAATATGTCTTTTGTGTGGAAAATCCAAGGTCACGTGACAAACCAGCTTGAAGTCCTAATACCATGTGTGGCCACCATTTGCGTTGACAACTGCTTGACACCTGCGGCTCATTGAGTGGACCAGGTGGTTGATGCGTCCCCTTGGCACACCAGCCCACACATGGACGATGGCCTGGTGAAGTTGAGCCGCTGTTGCTGGTCGTGGACGCAGGAGGTCCAACCGTCTGCCAAGTTCATCCCAAAAATGTTCTATTGGGTTTAAATCGGGACTGAGGGCTGGCCAGGGCAGCACATTGACGTTGTTATGCTGAAGAAATTGCTGGGTGGCTCTGGCGGTGTGTGGTCTTGCATTGTCCTGTTGGAATGTCCAGTTTGGGTGTTGCGCAAAAAAAGGATCGACATGGGGTCTGAGCACCTGGTTGATGTAGTGCTGTGCATTGACACCCTGTCCGCGACCAGGACCAATGTTCTGAAAGATGACTGGTCCTATGGCGTGGTTAATGCCAATTGCACCCCATATCATAACGTTCAGGCCTCCCCAGGGGTTCTGCTCTACCACACAGGAGTCAGCATAGCGTTCACCAGGTCGACGCCATATTCTGACACGACCGTCAGCCATGTCAATACAAAAACGGCTCTCATCTGAGAACAGTATGCGTCCCCACTGCTGCCTGCGCCAGTTGATTTGGGCTTGTGCCCACTGCAGCCTGTCCTGCCGGTGTCTTGGTGTCAGTACCGGACCTCTGTGAGGACGCCTACATGCCAGCCCGTTCTCCTG
>CM031611.1:68952086-68979541 GCA_018398815.1 Conus ventricosus
ATAACTTCAAGACCCTTCAACTTTTCTACGGGCCCCGAAGGAAAAAAATTTTTGGGTTTTTTAATGAAGATCAATTTTAAACCTAACAAAAAACAAATGCTCACTGAAAAGGAGCGGCTTACTTACTTAATTTTGATTTATGATTTTAATCTGGGTTTAAAAAATAAACCCCCACGTAGTTAAACCTACAGAAATATTTGATTTTTTGGGGGTTGGGGGGCGATTAGTGCAGGATTTGATAAAGAAATTAAAGACCGGTTTTTTGAGAATTTAAACAGAACTTTTTGAAATTTTTAAAACTAACGAGAAAGCGTAAGGAAGCCATTAGTAAAATCTCGAGCTTGTCTAAACCAATTAAAAGTTTTTTGCATTTTACTTGAAAATATTGCCCCTAAAGAGCTGACTTGCATGTTGATACTTGAAGGAGTAACTTTTCCCTTTTAAACCTAACCTTTTTAAAAATTAGAAAGGTAAACTATGAATCACTAAATTTTAAAATTATTTTTTTTTTTTTTAGATTTAAAATGGCTCCCGAACTTACGAATCTTTTTTAAAAAAATGTAATAAAACATTTAATGAGACAATGAAAGCGTTAAACTTTGATTTTAGTGAACGGTTTGGAAATGATGTAAACTAAAATAAAAATCAAGTGAATTTTTTAAAAGAAGCAACTAAAGTGAAAACTTGATTTAGTGATTCAGAAAAGCTAAAATATTGGGGGATTTTATTGTAAGTTAACGTGTTTTGAAGTTTTTGCAACGCTTGGCAAGAAAAAAAAGCTGTTTTTTTTACTTTTATATAAAATTTATTTTTTTATCTCGAAATATTGGGCTTAAAAAGAGACCACAAAAAATTCGAGGACGGAAAACTATATAAGGAAGAAATATTTGATTTAAAAAAACTTTAAAACAAATGTTTAGTGAATAGACAGAATATTAACCCTACAAGTGTTCATGAAATGTGCACATCTATCTCTAAAATCCCAAAATCTCTCAACGCGAACCGCCAGTAAAAAGTCTGTTAACCGTTTCTTTGATTTATAAACGCCTGATAAGAATAGGGAAGTCGGGGTTTAAACAAACAGAAAGAAGTAATCGTATCACGATTTTAACTCTAACGGCTGACTACATGTTACCCCATTTTAAACCCTGAAGTGGGAGGCAAAGTAAGGGGCTCGGCGGGTCTGAAGGAACGGCCCTTGAAATCAAATTAAGACAAACAAATTTCTATCCTATATTTGGGAAATTCTTACCTTCCCCCAAAAAAAGATGATTAAAGAGCAGTTTTAAACATACAAATTCGAAAACATGTTTTTTGGGTGGGGTTTTAGCGCATTTACCCGTTAAAAACAGCTAGAAGTTTCTAATTTTGAACAATATAGCAAGAACTAAACTTTGAAAAACTAAACTTTCCATAACTAAAACAATCCAGGGAAGACAAAAAAACCCAACCTGTAAAACGTATACCTGGTTGAGAATGAATAGTCCTCAAAGGGTTTTTCCCAACGCCCCTACTTTGGGCAACCGCTTAACAAACTGTAACTTGACCCGTTTGCAGGGGCCCAAGAGTCATTATGTATTAACAAACAATAACAGACTGTTAGAATATACATCAAAGAAAAAATCAAAACAAGAACTTTGTAGAAGGTTTTTTAGTAGAATCCCAACTAAGAAGCAGCGCCAGCTAAAACTCATTGTAAAATTTTTGTAATGTGAAACCAAACCCTCACCCCAAAACGGGGTCAAAAGTTATTTTTAAAAGAATTTACCAAAAGCAATTCCGACGTTTTATCCCACTTTAAAATCAATACCCGCAGTATAGGCCCCACAACAGCAAAAAACAAAAAACAACCTTATTAACCCACCCGTCTGTTCTTATGCGTTTTTTTTGTTTTTAGAGATGGTCAACACACAACCCCGAAATTTTCAGAGGTCCCAACGCAGCCACAAATTTTTAGTCGATGAAACACTTCGAAATCAATTACCCAACCCAACAAATCTTTCAGCTTGTTTGACCCCTGAAGCCAAAGCTTATACCTCACCACTTTTGGTTTTGCAAAAAAGAATTATTGGCAACGCGAAAGAGACCCGTCACATGCGGGGGAATTTAGAGGGGCCCAACAACTTTTTTGTAATCTTCAGTTTAAGGTTGATCCAAAGACATGGAAACTGCATACTTCTTTCAAACCTAGGGCTACGATTTCATTCATCATGCAACTGCTTCTAAATAAAGGGGTTACCTGCTTGCACTTTCAAAAAGACATGATTTTTACTTTTGACAGTTTATCCTTTTAGACTCGCCCAAAATCATGGCCTTTGATAAGTTAGGGGGATCGCTACAAGACTTTCCAATCCTAAACAAACTTTACCCTTTTTTGTGCGTAAAGGAGTTTACCCTTTGAATACATAACTCGGGGAACAGGTTTGACGAAGACTCACTTCCCCCTAAAGGCGCTTTTTTTTCTATCTTAGAGGCAAAGACATAACTGATGCGACATGAATACGCACAGAAAGCCGGGGACAAATTTACACTGTGAAACAAGGGGGACTATCATATCAATTTTATGGCTGAGTGTTTTTTTTTACGCTCTTTCGAATTACAGATTACAGCATGAAACATTACAACTTAGACCATCACAAAAATTCTCGCCCCAGGCTACTTGGGATGCTTTTTAAATCTACAAACACCCAAATTTGTTTTAATTTTTGTTTCCCCCACATTCTGATTGAAGAGGGGCTGGGGGGAGGATTAGCAGGCCTCACATCCTTACTGAAAAGCCAACAACAATATTTGACATTATACCCCATAAACCACCCAACTACAAATGTACTTAGACCCAACAATCTGTAGGATGGGCCATGACAACCCCTTCCACTGAGAGATTTACAATAAAAAAAAGGGGCCTTTAAAATTTTAAATACTGTTTGGGCATGTTGTCACAGCTTACGCCTGAAAATCCAATAGGACTAATCTGGAAAAATTTAGATTATCCAAAAGAATTACACGATCTCCAAAACGATTCCCCCCCCTAGCCGAAAAAAAAGTTTAAAAGTAAGCCCCTCAAACCCCAAATTTTGTGCCAATCTTAAAAACACAAGACTAAATATGGGGTTCATTACAGCGTTACATTTTTAAAACCTAAGCACGGTTAAAGCTGACGCTGTTCATGAATCAGGTTTTTGATCAAGACCCTTATGAGCCATACATAAAGAAGAATCTGATCTTTGAACCCAAGCCACATGTTTCAAAAAAAGACTTTTTTAAACTGATGAAAAACAGCTTTTTGGGGGAAAAAACCATGGAAAAACGACACAATCGAAAAAGATGTTAAATTAGTTACAAAAGAAAACCAAAGAAATTTAATTTGCCTCTAAACCCAACTATCAAGACTTTAAAAATTTTAACGACATTTGGGTTGCATTATGGAGAAGAAAAAGGATTTAATGGACAAACCCGGGTTTTTATGGCTTACTGTATTAGAGTTGAAAAAAGCATTAATTTAAAATTTTCTGTACACTACTTTAAACCACTGTCCCCAAAAAAGGTACTTTCACAACCCGATTTTTTTATTCGCTCCCAACGAAGATTTTTAAAAATTAGAAACAGAAGGGCTAAAGGAACGAGGGGTTTTACCACATGTGAATCAAAAGACAGCCCTTTACCAAAACTGAAAACAAGAAAGTGTTGGAAAATGAAGGGAATCAAGGGACAGTTATAAAAGAATATGTGGTTTTGCGGTCAAGTGTACGCGTTGCCCCCAGATTTGAATGAAGAAGGCTAAAGGCATAATAAAGAAGTTGTAAAAAAAAAAATTTAAAAACTCACACAACTACAAGCAAGCTCTTTTTGAAAAAAAGTTTTTCACACAAAAAAGTTAATCTGCGCTCTACTCTCCACAAGAAAACAAAAACCCTGTTAAAAAAAATCACTAGTCCTAACAAAAACAAAGAATTTACGTCAGTTCTGACTTTAAATTTGCTGTGGACTTTGGAGAACTTTAAAAAAATAACTCGACTAACTACTTCCAGCACTATTAACCCCGCGGGACGGGGGCCCTTACTATTTTCAATACTCTTACTTCAGCTCTCAAAAAATCAGAACAAAAAGGGCTTTCCGTCTTGGGTTATTTATTTTTTACATCAATGAGTTTATATCAAAGCCTTTAAATTTTTTTAAATTTGGGTTTTTCTCCGTCAAACGTATATAATGATAATCGAAAAAACCCCGCCCAGTTGGAAAAAAACCTTTAAACTGTAGATGGGACCGGGCAAACAAATTCACATGTTTTTAACTGCTGAAATGAAATACCATTTTTTTCACGAGAAAATCAGAGGCATTACCTTAAACTCAAAATCCCCCTTCCCAAAGGCCTTGTTGCTAAAAGCTATTGTTTCCCCATATTAAAAAAGCCCAAATTCGAGCGAGGCTTCTGGGAAAACTTTACCCCCTTTTTTTTTCTTTAATTTCTGGAAAATTCAGAAATTTATAAGATTTGCTTCATTAATTTTTAACAAAATTTTAAAATTTCTAAATCTTCCCTTAAAGAAAAAAATTTGTAGTACCATCAGGTTTTTTTTAAATTGTTTTAATAAGTGCCTTGCTCGTTTTAACATTAATCCATTATTTTGACCTTTTCAGTTGTTACCCACAAACTTTAAACCCAATTTTCCTGGGGCCCCCTTAATACCGGCCATTGTCAATTGGTTTTTAAAGGGGCACGCGTTTGTTTTTTTTGGGTTTATTAGATCGCATTTTTTTTAAAATATTTAAAAAAAAATTTTAAAAAAATGAATTTTTTAAATATACAAAAGTCTATTACAATGTAGGAGCTTTTAAACCCCAAATCTTTGGACTTAGCGTCTAACCATTGCAGTAGAAAAATCAACGGCTTCCAAGAGATTTGTAAACCCGCTAACAAATTTTAAAAATCCCCAATAAAAATGATGATGCCTCACATTTTTCCCAACCCTAGGGCTTTTCCCCAAATCATTTAAAAAATTTGCATTACTCGTAACTACTGGCTTGGGGTTTCATATGCAAACCTTTTTTAAAACCACCCAAAAATTTTTAGTAAGCATAATAACTTTCATGTTTTTTACCTACAGGGGGAATACTAACTAACACAAGTCCCCTCCCTAACGACAATGCGTTTTATCCATTTAATACCCCCAATGGACAATATGCAATAAAAGAATCGCAATAAATTTTAACATTGACCCTTTCAACTGTTTTTTAGACAAAAGTTAAACCGCAATCATGGGTTAGGCACTTTGTTTTGTGGGGTGAACTAAGAATAACTTTATGCTACGGCCCGGCCCACCCTTTTCACCCAAAGCCAAGTTCAATGGGCCTAGAACAAAAACACCCTAATCCGGAAAACATTTTTTTTAATAAAAGTGAGGGCTAACAATCCCAGGAGTCAAAGACTTATGACCCCATACGGACTATGTTTGGGTCTATTAGGAGCACAACCAAACCAAGTCAGCATACAGATGGGTCTACGGGTTGTGCTAGAAAAAAAATTTCAGCTAATTTAGAAGATCATTAACTTGCGGGATTTCCCTGCCAGCATAAAAAGGTTCAAACGTTCTTGCCATGCTGTCAAGGGTTGACTTTTTTTTAGCCCTGGTTTTACAGCTGCCCCACCTTAGACTGCAGATTTTGGGAGATACGGGAATTTTTAACAATGAAAAACCTCAAGCTGGAGACGACCAAAACTTAGGGCCAATCAAGGGTTAAACACAAGAAACCCCCTCCCCTTTAAAAAAAATACCTACCCCGAAAAAAGGATCCTTATAAGGCCCCCCCCAGCCGAAAACAGCCACAGCCAGAAAAACTCCCCCCAAACAGAAAGGGACTCACTATTAAAGTGCCCCCACTGACCCCCACTAGCAAAAACAGCCCTTGTTTATTTTTAACTTTTAGGTACCCCTACTTTATTTCACTAAAAATTAATCCAGCAGCTAGCATCCCCAAGTCCCAGAGTCACCATTAACCCCAAAATTTGCCTAAATTTTGACAAAAACCCAACTAACAACGCTGCCTATTTCCCGGGAGGCACAAGGCTTTAGCGGCTAACTTCTTTAATAAGTTTTCTAATAGGGAAAGTTTTTCTATCCAAATTTTTTCAGGCTGAGCATTGGAGGGGTACTGGCCCGTTTGGCGCACTGCCGTTTAAAGTAAAAGGTGTAGAGTAGCAAACCCTACAGCGTTAAAAATAACATTGTAAACCCCTGTTTCCCTGAACAGAGCCTTTTCTTTTTGCTAGCGTAGTTTTTCATAAAGTATTCGTTTATGTTCTCTTACTTGCGGGGTTTTGAGCAGCTGGCCTGTTATAGACGCACTTCAACCTACTGACCCCTTTGTAGCATTAAAAACCCGTTTTTTTGCTTTTCTGCCTTTTCTTTTGCCCTAAAAAAAGTTACATCGCTCAGCCAGTTTTTTTTTTTCTTCTTTAAAATTTTTCCCATCCACTCGCCAAGTTTTCCAAAATTGTTTTTTTAGTTCGCCCCCTTTTTTTCGTAAAAACCTCTTAAGCCCCAGGGTTTCCGCATAGGCAATGGAGAACGTCAATTGTTTTTCTGCGCTCCTCATTAAAAATTGTTTTTAATTTCTGCTATTTGTCTTTGCTCTTTTAATTGATTTTTCTGCTTCTTGAGTTAAATTTTTAAAAGGAATGTTTTGTATTTTAATTTTGGGGTGGAACTCTTGCCCCAAAGCTCTGTAAAAGCAACGACTTCGGGTCTAAAGCTCTAAAAAGGTTTAAGTGTTTTCCTTAGCAATAGGGGGGTTTTCGCCTAAAATTTGCTTAGTTTTAAAAAATTTTTGGGTTTTGCGTTGAAGTAACTTTTTCGCGACTCCTTTCCCAGTTTTTTTAATACAATGCCCACCATCTTCCCCAAAATTTGTTTGGGGGAACTACTTCTGGAGCTCTCGTCCTATGTTTTATGAATGATTTAATTCTTCTCGCATAGTTTTTCGGGGTTTTGGGGGTGAAGAACCTACCCTTCTAGTTTTTTGACGAGCTTTTTTGGGGGAAAAACCTTTCCTTTTGGCTTTTACTCATGGCCCCTTGCTTCTTCAAGCTCTTCTTGCAATGAGGGGGGTAGTTCTTCACTTTCTTCTTTAATAGGATCAATCGCGTCAAAAACTTTCATCCTATTTTTTATTTATATTCTTTTTGTTTTTTAAAAAATGAAATATACGGTTTTTACCTTGATCCAACAGAAAAAGAAGAAACCCCATCTAAGAGGATAAGGCCCGTTTTAGTGTAAAATACTCAATCAACAGTTGACCGGGCAAGATTTAAAATCAAGTTCCCATCTTGGGCTGGCGATGTTTAATGCCGGGACCGCTAAAAATACATTCAAAATTTTTATTACATCAGGAAACCTAATGCTACCGTTTTTGCCAAATTTTGGAAGGGCAAATCGTTAAACTATGGGAAAGATGGAGGGGAGAGAAGTTTTGTACTAGGCGAGGCAAATTTTTGCCCTTTATTCTGATCTAGGGCCAAAAAGAAAGAAAAGAAAAGTTTACGGGATACAAACCCAAAAAGCCTTAACACAGGTTTAAAACGGGGATCAAAATGTTTAAAGAAGGATACAAAGCTTTGGAACGATTCTGCATCCCTCTGGATTTTGAACTGCTAAAGACGCATATGCCTATTCCAAGGCGCACAAAAGAAAAACTTCTTTAACTAACATTTTTCCTAGCATTCCGTTTTCTGTCTAAAACCCTTTACTAAATACACAGCACGACACTCTCTTGAGTTTTATGTTGTTACTAACCCCGAACTGGGTTGAACAATCTAACCCGTATAAAATAAAAAAGGTTAAAATTATAAAACGTTATACCCCATTAACAGAAAATGAAAAAACGAGCACTCTCTGGGCATACTTAAATCAGTCTTGAAGTCTTTAAAAGGATTTTGTTTTGTTTACTGAAGGGAAAAACTCCTTTTCAAGGGGAACAAAGCGTTTTATAATCCAAAAATGAAAGGGCGCCCGGCAATAAAAGGCTTTTGATATGATTTAGGGCGGGACTTTTACCTCACCAACCTTTGAGAAATAAGAAAGTTTTTTCGCGGGGGGAGGCAAAGGGGGCCGCAGTTTACGGGATGTAAAAAACTTTGCCTTTATGTTAAGACCGAAAACACTTAAAAAACAAAAATGGGCTGTGGCTGGTTTTAGACAAAATTTGACAACAGATTGTTTGGAAATGGGGAAAAGGGTAGGGGAAACGGTATAAAAATAAAAATTAAAGAAAGCAGAGGAAAAGGCCCAAAAAAAAGCCATTTTTTTTGGTTTGTGATCCCAGTTTTAAAATTAAGAAAACAGGCAAAAAATGGGGCTTTTTAAATGCAAAGAAAAATTTTTTAATAAAAAAAAATGGGTTTTGATTTCTCCCAAGTCCGCACGTTTTCTTATCGGGGGTTTTGGGTGTGGGAAAACGTCTTGACTTTATTTTTTTAAACAAAATCAGTTTCATTACGAGCACATTGTTATATTTTGCACAACCCTTAAGCACAACAAGTCTTTTCAAAAAAAGGAAGTTTATTTGGACAACGATAATATATTTTAGTTGATCCTAGCACAACTGAGCGACTGTTTTTGAAAATTACTAAGACATTTAGGGGAAAGAAACCTGTTTATTTTGATGACTGTTCAGCTGAAAGGACATTGTTAAAAAAAAAAAAACCCCCTCAAAGCTAGCCTTTTGTGGGCGCCCGCCCTATTTCTGTGTGGGTCTTTAAACCAAAATACAAGCATCTTAAAAACTTTAGATCACAGTTAAAAAAACGGTGTATTTTTTTATACTAAAGACAAAGATGTTTTGAAGAAGTTTTTAAATGAAAAAATTTTATAATAAAGGGCAAAATATTAAAAAAAATAAAAGAGCAGTTAGAAAAAAACTAACACCTAGCTAGCTTACGGATGACCCCCCCCTTAATACTTTGTTTATTTTAGATTGTTTTTTAGACTGCTTATAAAAAATTTTTTTTATTAAATTTTAATATTAAAAAGAATGTCTCGAGGGCCAAATCAAAAAATGGAGCTAGCTCCTAAATGACTGCAGTAGAGCTAAAAGCCTAGCAGACACAAAATGAGTTTATCAAAGGATGCCCGGAAAAGTTTTAGGATTTGATACACAGATGATGGGGGGTTTTCAAAAAAACACAAAATTTAAGACAAAAACTACGCAATTCCTGCCCTAGAAGAGATAAGAAATTAAACAAACGATTTGGCAAACGTGAATACAAACTTTATAAAAGAGAAAATGTTGGGGGCTGCTTCCTGAAATTGACGGGAATTTAAAGTTTGAATACAACCCCCCTGTATATAGAAAAACAACAATTTTAAAAACCTTAAATGCGGCCCCACCTTGTTGCCTGTCCCAAACACAAAAAAAAAGCAGATTGAAATAACTACGGGGCTGAAAATTTCTCAGAAAAGAATCCTTAGCTGAAGTGGGGGACACCGGGGCAATTTTCCCAAAAAAAAATCACTACCTAGGGAAATGACGATGATTTTTCGCTTTTTATTACTCCAGGGGGGGCGATACTAGTTTGCCAAAAATGCGTTTTTTTTTTGAGGCAACAAATAAAGGCTGAAAAAAGGACCCCTTTTTAAACTCGTTATTGTTATTACAAACCGGGGAGCAATAAACACCCTTTTTTCACCGACAAGGTTGCTATAAAGGTTGACAAAGACAAACTAACAGTACTCGACTTTATTTTCTTTTAAATATGTTGATTTTATTGCGTTTTACTCTGGATAAGTGCGCCAGAAGGATTACTAAAAATATTATAAGATTTAATTTTAAAAAATAATCTTTTTAAAAAGGAGGGTTTAAAAGTTTAGGTTAAAGCAATACTGAACTTTAAAAGGAAATAAAAACGACTTTTAAGTATAGGTTACTAGAAAAAAATATGCAAACCTTTTTAAAAACTCTTTTTTATGAATTACTGGCTCATCAGCTGTAGCTAGCGTAAGTGCGGGGGCTGGGATTGCGTTTTTGCTACTGGGGTTGGGGCGCCAGCCTCTTTTGATTAGGGGGTCTCGGGTTTTTTTTAGGCCCAGTAAAGGTTTTAAGTGCTGTTTTAAAAAATTAACCCTAAATTAAAAAAGCACATCCATTGTGCCCTAGCACAGCAAAAAATTTGCTCATAAGTTTAAAAATAACAAATCTACAATGAAAAAATTACGGACGAAGAATTTTAGAAGCTTAGGGTGCGGGATATTAAGCGCAGAAAAATTTAACTTCAAAAGGGGGTGGGAAAGACGTTTTTTTCACGGCAGGTAACACTGATCCCTTTTTAAAAAGAACATTGAAAAACAAACACAGATCAGTTAAACCCAAAAAGAAAAAAAAAAGTTTAACAAAAAAAAAAATAAGTTTTAACAAAACTAAAAACTATTTTTTTTGTTAACTAATGTGTTTGGCGGGACAAAATTGCAGCTTTCACGAAAAAACGACTTTAGGGCGGGCCTTTTAGACGAGTAGCCCGCAGAAGAAAGAGTTTCTCAAAAAAATACACGGGAGGGCTGTTTTTAAATTCTTTCAACTTCAAACTCTACGCTCCAATGGGTCTGTGGCTCAATTTTTAACATCGCCCTCCCTCTCCAGGGGCAACATACTTACTTTTAGCCAAAAGGCAAAAACCACAAAGCCAAAAAACCACCCAACCCAAACCACCCCCCCACCCCAACCCACCCGCCACTCAAGGGCCTAGGGCCCAAACCAAATAAAACCCCAAGACAAAAAGAACGACCCAAACCCCCCAAAAAAACAAAAACAAAAGTGGCAAGCCCAAAATTTTTAAACCTGGATTCTAGATCTTTTTTCCCCCTTTTATTTTTTTGGCCCCCCCGTTTAGCTTTTTCCTTTTAAATTCCTTTCTTTTTTCTGGCCTTTAAAAGCGGCAAACTTAACCCCTTTTTTTCCCTTTTAAAATTTTTTAGTGAAATCGAAATCCTCTTGGGGGGTTTTTTGGGAATGATAACAAATCAGCCTTTTATCTTTTTAAAGTTTTTCTTCCCGTTTGAAAAATTTCGGGGTCCCCATTTAAACTCGTTTTTTTCTTTTTTTCAAACCTTTTTTCCAAACCCCTTTAAAAAAAAATTTTTTTTTCATCCCGGGAAAATTTTTTGGTTTTTTTTTTTTTGATTTTTTTTAAAATTTTGTTAAACCCCCAAAAACCAAACGCATTTTGTTTTTAGGGGTTAAAAACAAAAGTCTGGGTGGGATTTGAAACCTTTTGTCCCAAAACCTTCAAGGCCTTACCCCTTAATTTTTTTCCCTTTTCCCCAACTTTTTTTAAAAAAGGGGGAATTCGTTTTTTTGTGGCTTTGCCTTACAAAACTTGCCTTTTTAATTTTTTCCAGGCAAATTTTTTAAAAAAAATTTTCCAAAAAGGGCCGCGTAAAAAGCTCCTCCCAATCAACACTCCCGCCCCTTTATAAATTTTTTCATAAATTTTTTTCCTTTTCAAAACCCCCTTTTAAAAAATTTTTGGCCTTCCCCGTAAATTCAAAATAATTAAATGTTTTTAACCCTTTTAAAAGTTTTTTTAAAATGTTTTTTTCAATAGTAAAAGCCTACAACCCCAATTAAAAAAAATTTTGTTTTTCTTTTTTTATTCTTTTTTTAAAATTAAAAATTCTTGGCGTTTGGCTTTTTAAAGAAATCTTTTGTTAAAGTAAAAAAAATTCCCCTTTTGGGGGTCTCACTTTCCCCCTGTTTGGGGGGTTTATTCCTCAAAAATTTTTAATAAAAAGCCAAGTGAGCAAAAAACCGCTTTCTCAGGTTTTTAAAATTTATTTTTTTTAGCTTTTTTAAAAGGGATTTAAACTAATTTGGAGGGCAAACAAATACTCCTAACAAAAATGCCCTAAAAAATATATTTCCTTGGGAAAAAATAAAATTTTTGGGAAAGTTTAAAATCCCCGGTTAACAAAAAAGCTTACGAACCGAGGGGAAAAATTAACTGGGCCCAATGTTAAACTTTTAAACCCGGTTTCAAAAAAATTAAAAAATGTTTTTGGTTTTTAAAAAGAAAAATTTGCTTAAAACTAAAAGGAAATAATTAAGCCCCCAAAGGGTAATTCTTTAAAAATTTTTTCATATTTTTTAATAAAAAAAATAAAAAAAACTAATCCCCAAAGATGTCCCTAAAAGTGCAACAGAATAACTTGTTGTTTAAAAAAAAAAATTGGAACTGTTGGGGGGGCCCTTTCGTGGCCCCCAAAAAAAAATTTGAAGTAATGACCCAACCCAACAACCCAATTAAAAAAACCCCTAAAACGGGAAAAATATTATTTTTATTTTTTTTGGTTTTTTAGATTTAAAACAAAACCCCATTTAAAAAAAGCCGCAAACCCCCCGTAAAAAAAGGGAAAACCGCCTTAAAAAAAAACCCCTGCGAAACTAGGAAAAGTTTTTTTAAAAAATAAAAAATAAAATTGAACGTAAGTACAATTAGAGTTTAGAAAATCTTTTTTGAAGGAAGAAATTAAAGTAAAATGTAAAAAAATTATAAGTTCTTGTTAAGTACTAGTTAGGTTCTTGTTATGTTCTTAAGTAAGTACTAGTTAGGTTCTTAAGTTAAGTACAAGCTAATTCAGTCAGAGCGTACTGTGAACCATTAGATTTTTCATGTCCCTGTAAGAGAATGTAAATATGTTTGTTCACGATCGCCCATGTTATTCTGCACGGAAACCCCCGTTTCAATGTGCTAATTTTGTCAATATTTGGCAATATTTGACATGTTAATTTTTTGTAAAACAGGTGTTAATTTTGGCCAAAACTGACATGTGATGGACGTGATTTGTATGTGAAAAAGGGGGTTTTCAGGCAGAATCACATGGGTGGTCGTGAACCCGCATATTTACATTCTCCACACACACACACACACACACACACACACACACACACACCACACACACACATACGCGCGCGCGCTCACATTGTACTCACGGGCTCGCCTGCAGCCACGGGTGAGTGTTTATCACTCTGTTTTGAATCGAGTTTGTTCTTTTGTTAGTTAAAGAGACATTTTGCACATGAATGCTTCTACCAGATTGATGTTAATATTAGATGTTGATGTCTTACTCATGTACAGACAACTCTCTCTCTCCTCCTCTCTCTCTCTCTCTCTCTCTCTCTCTCTCTGTGCCTCTTATTACTCTTCCTTTTTCGGCAAAGGCTGCTGTACATTGGCTGCATTGTAGGAATGAATGGTGTGTCTTTCCTATGCGGATACGAGTTTACTGCTGTTTAGTATATATTCCTTCGAAGTTTGCTACACATTTCGTTCACCAGATTTGATCTTTGATTGCATATATTTCATCTTCATATAGACTTTTTATATAGCAGTTTTTTTTTCTTTCTTGTTTAATAATGTGTCTTGTTTGCATATCTTGGTTGATATGAGAAAGAAGGGCACTCGTGGATATTGTTGCTCTCTCGAAAAAGTAGGTTGCGCTGATTATGTGTTAATACGACGTGACAAGAATGAGTAATTTAAGCATATCCTCTTTAAACTGCCAGGGGTTAGGAAACTTTCAAAAACGAAGAGACGTGTTCCAGTTTTCTTAGACAAAAACAACATTCAGTTTACTTTCTACAGGATACACATTTCACAAAAAATATTGAAAAACAAGTAAGGGCAGAATGGGGCTATGAATGTGTGTTTTCGTCTTACAATTCGAGATCAAGGGGAGTTGCTATAATTGCTAAAATAATAATTTTGATTTCAAAATGAAGAAAACGGTCACGGATAGACAAGGAAACTACGTTATACTTATTCTGAACACGTTAGACACTGAAATTGTGCTGGTAAATATTTATGGACCAAACTGCGACAGTCCCACTTTTTTAAAGAAATTCAAACAAAAATCAAGGAGACTGGTATCTCGAACATCGTAATTGGTGGAGATTGGAATTTAGTGATTAATCCTAGCCTGGACTACTACAATTATGAATCTGTAAATAATGCAAAAGCCAGAGAAATGTATTAAACATGATCAGTGAATTAGAATTGGTCGATATCTGGAGAGAATTAAACCCTGAAATTCTAAGATATACCTGAAGAAGACCCAACCCCATACAGCAAAGTCGATTGGATTTTTTTCTAATATCAGATACACTTACTGGTAATATTAGAGACACAGAAATCCTTTGGGGTTACAGAAGTGACCACTCGTTGATCAAATTAAACATAGCACTAAATACCGAACAGAAAAGAAAGACATTCTGGAAATTTAACGCCTCGCTACTTTAGGGATGCCAATTATGTAAATTTAGTAAACCAAACTATAAATGATTCAAGGAACAATATGCACATCGCTATGATGGCAAACTAAGAAAGATCCCCAATAAGAAAACAATTATGTTTTGGGATAGGTTATTTTTAGAAGTTCTACATGAAATAAGATCAAAAACGATTACTTTAGTATCAAAAAGAAAAGAGAACAAATAAACCCTAAAAAGCTTAAAAAAGGGAAATCAAGTTTTTGGAAAGAAAAAACCCACGCGATTAAGCTTTTAATTTAAAAAGAAAGAAAGATGAGTTTGCTCAGTTACTAAAACAAACGTAGATGGGATCTTCTTAGTCCAAGCAAGAGGGCTTCACAGGGTGAAAAAGTAACTAAGTATTTTTTGAAAACCTGGAAAAAAACATTTTGTTAGCAAACAGTGTTAAAAATTGTCACAAAATCAAGGGGAAATGTTTTGCTAAAAACAGATAAAGTTAAAGAGACCAGGTCAACTAGGGGCATTTGTACAAGGAAAAGAAGTAAAAGAATTAAAATTAAAGGTATATTTAAAATTTGGGCCACAACTAAAGAAGACAAGGCATAAACCCACCCCAAGAACATCAGAAACCCTGAAAATAATGCAAATGAAAAAAGCCGGTACAGGGGGATGACTTTTAAATTTTTCTTTAAGTTCTTTTGGAAACAAATGGGAGAGTTTGTAAAAAATCTTTAATGAAGGCTTTATAAAAAAAGAGAATTGGGTGTCTCAAAGAGAAGGTTAATAAGTGTCTCCCAAAACCCCGATAAACCAAGAGGTTTTAAGAAACTGGGGGCCCAATTTCATTTTTAAAATTTTTCGTATAATAGGTGGCCCCCTGAAAGCGAAAGAATAAAGGCTGTTTTACAAAAATTTAAATTAATAAAGCCCAAAGGGGTTTTTTGTTCCAGGACGATAATGGGAGAAAAAATAAAAACCTTTGAAAGACATAATGTTTTAATCGGAACAAAATTCTCTTCCTTTTTTACTGGATAGTTGACTAGAGAAGGCGTTTAAATTCGAAAATTGGACATAAAAAAATAAATATTTAAAGTTTTTGGGGTTTTGGAAAGGTAAGCTGCGGGGTTTTTCGACTTTTTATAAAAACTAAGGATCCTTTAGTTGTGAAGGGAAAAATCAAAGGGTTTTGAAATGAAAGAGGTTGTCGCAGGGTGATCCTATTTCGCCATATTTTTGTTTTTGTGTGCAGAAAATTTAGCATTAAAACAGGGGAAGACGAAGAAAAAAAGGCATTGAATACTCAATACATTTTTAAAATCACTAATTGCAGATGATACAGGTTCACATTAAAGGGATAGGGTTTCGTAAAAAACTGTTTAAAACTTTTAAAAGGTTTGAAGAAATTTCGGGGACTAAAACTAAATTAGAAAAAACTGTAAATGATGGTTAGGAAAACAAAAAAAACCAAATGGAGTATCTTTCCGAAAAAAAAATGAAAGGGAATCCATCAAAATAAGGATCCGGGTTTTTTGGTTCACGGGAGAGTTATCAAAAATGCGAAATAAAACACAGCAAAAAAATTTTTTTGAACAAACAATTTTTTTAAAATTTTTGGTCAAAACGTAAGTCCCCCCAGGCAGGATTGCAGTACTGAACCATGATTTTTTAAAGCTCATATACCTAGGTTCTGGCTTAATCCTCCGAAGGTAATAAACCCGTTCAGAAAAAAACATTTTTTTGAATTTATTGGAATAAAAAAAACCGGACAAGTAAAAAGGAAATACCAGACTTCCTGTTGAAAATGGAGGTATAGGCGTTCCACATTAACAAATATAAAAATTTTTAAACTGACCGGGTTTTTAAAAAATATACACGACAAATTCAAAAGGGAAAACAATTTTAAAAGTGTGCTTCCCAAATAGATTCTTTTGCGTCTACGGACCAAGAAAATTCTCAGCAAAAAAAAAAATTTAAAAATTTGGAAAACGTTTCATTTTGTAGTTGATTTTTTCGGGGTCAGGGAATTTTTTTTAAAAATTCGAATGGGTTTAGCAGAGCCTTTATTTGTAATGAAAGTTTAGAGTTTTTTTTAAGACGTCTTAACTTTAAAAAAGGATAGCAAAAAAAATAACCTAGTTAAAGTGTTGTAAAACAAAATGGAAATTTTTTTATTAAAAACTTTTTTGAAAAATATGTATCCTGTAAATTATCTCGAATTCATGGGCTTTTAAAAACAATAAAAAGAATTTAAGAAGTCCAAATATTTAAAAAAAGAACAATAGCTGTAATCTAAAAAAGAAACTTTCAAATAAATCAAACGTTAGAAAGGGACGAAAAACCTTTTTACAGCATCTCATTTAAAAAAATAAAAAATTTCATATAACCCTTTGCAAATTGGGAAGATAAATTAAAAATTTTTGGTAGATGGGAAACAACAATGAAACAAGTGAAACAAATTAAAGAAATAAAAAAAAATGGGTTTCCCAAATAAAATTTGTCACAATATTTTGGTTACAAACTGTATTTAAAGAAGATGGGAATTTTTTACCACGTCTGTGTACATTTTGAAATTCGAAAAAACCCATTTAGTTCAACACACTTTTGGGAGTGCCTTTGCGAAATTTTTTGGGGGGGAATAAAAAAAAAACATTTAAAAAAAAGATTGAACTTTCGCAGAATAGAGTTTAATGGAGCTGGTTCTATTCGAAATGATGAGCATACAGAAACGATGAATTTTTTAACACAAATTCTTGGGCTAAAAATTTTAAATATAATGCAAATAAATAAAAAAAAACCTACTGTCAAACATTTTTGAGAGAACTTTAAAAATAATACAGGGTTTAAAAAAAATATGCATTATTTAAAAAAAAAAGGAATTTATGAAAATTTAAAACCCTTTTTGAAAAAAATAAATTTTAGGTCATTGGGAAGATTAGACAGGAGGGAAAAAAAACAAGAACAAGCAAAAAGTAACGGGGGGGATAAAAGCTAATGAAATTTAGAAAAAACGTGTATACATGTAAAAAAATTCTGAATAACCACTTTTTTCCCATTTAAAACAGGTTACTGGCCGTATTCATTCCTCGGGTGCCTCAGAATGGAAAAGGTTTTTTTGTTGTACGTTTTTTGGCCTTTTTCCCTTTTTTTTTATTCTTCGTTGATTTTTTAATGGGCTATTGATTTTTGTTTTTTCATTGGGGTTTTACTTTTTTCCCTTTTACCCCTATCCCCTCCCTTTATTTAAAGGGACCCTTTGTATGATGTTTATTGATGTTATGCGATTATCCCCCTTTTTTATTAATGGGAAAATCATTATTTTTAATTTTTTAAAAAAAAAAAAAAAAAAAATTTGGGGGGGGGGGAGCCCTCCAGCCGTAAAATACAAAATCGAACATCGACTCATTTAAATGTGTGGTTTTTTTTTTTGTTTGTTTTTTTGTTTTTTAAGAGAATTTTTAGTTTTTAAAAATAATCAAAGTATATCAAGCGCTTTTGCTCTGAACAAAATTGTTACCAAGCAAATTTACATGCAAGCAATTTCAAAACAAATTTTCCGAATGCTGTTTGGGGCTCGGGAAAGCAAGAAAATAATTTTTAACAATTGGCACACACACACACACACACACACACACACACACACACACACACACACACACACACACACACACACACACACACACACTCTCTCTCTCTCTCTCTCTCTCTCTCTCTCTCTCTCTCTCTTTCTCTCTCTCTCTCTCTCACACTCTCTCTCTCTCTCTCTCTGCTTCTTAGGCAGGCGATACTGTTAGAACCTCTCACGCCGTTATCAGCAGGAGAAGGTGCGTAACGGTGACGTTTGATGACGTGTTCGCTTAGGACGAGGAGTAAAAAGATGGCAACCGATAAAACTGACAAAAATAAACGTATCAGAATGAGTCAGTATTGTTGTCTGAGGTATGTCAGGCTTCAAAAACCTCAAGAGTTCGAAAGCATAAATCTTCAGTTCATGGAAATCTCTCTCTCTCTCTCTCTCTCTCTCTCTCTCTCTCTCTCTCTCTCTCTCTCTCATTGTGCCCACACTTTCCACCCCTATCCTGCAAACTCCCTCATCTCCCTCACCACCACATTCATTTCCACTCTTACCTTACGTCTCCGCACATGACGTATATCCGCGGGTAAGTTCGCATGCAGTGACAAGCCTTCCAGAAAATTGTGAAACTAGCACGAAATCACAAACAATATTAATTTAATGTCAAAGTCTTATCAGTAAAAATAAATGAATGAATGAATGAATGAATGAATGAATGAATGAATGAATGAATGAACGAACGAACGAACGAATGAATGAATGACTGAATGAACATTTAGTGTAAATTGAAAACGCGACACATCTGACCATTCTTGAAATAGTTGCTGAAATACGAAAGAATGTCTCTCTGAATCTTTACAGTGCCGATTCTCCCGTATGACCTTTTCAAATGTTTGAAGTCAAAGTCAAATTTTCAAGCCGCACGAGTTAGCAGCATATTTCCTAATTGATGGTTAAACTAATGGATGTAAAATATCAAAATGGCTTTCGAGGATGCATGACCTGTTTTGCTGAGACCTGAATTCAAAGTGATAAGGTAAAATGTTGTGGAATGTCGCTCCATCATATTTGACAGCCTTGGTCCTGGCTCTTGAAATGGTCTATAAATCAAAACATAAAGACTACGTCATTTTGCCGGACTAACTTTCTGCTTTGGAGGCCATAGCAAGCCGTAACTTCGAGCACCCTCAACTGCTGAAATTATTCGAACTGTACACCTCCCTGGAATGAAATGGATACAATATACTTTTTGATTGGGTTCCCAGCATGTGGGCATTCGAGGCAACGAGGTGGTTGATCAACTTGCCGAGAGGGTTTCTTGTATTACTAAATTGCCAAGGGTTAGGTAATAATCAGAAAGGACGTAACGTATTCCAGAATCAAAAAATCTTACTCACTTTATTGTCTACAAGACACACACTTCGATATAAAAAAAAAAGATCAGAACACATCGTTGAATTGAAATGGGGCTATGAATGTGTTTTTTTCCTCTTCTAATACTTCAAATCTAGAGGTGTATCTGTTATGTTTAATAACACGTTTGAATTCGAGATAAAAAATAAAAAAGATACACGGAGACCAAGATGGTAACTTTATAATCATTCTGTATAGATATATAGAGCATGATCTGCTTCTTGTGAATGTATACGGACCTAATAGAGACAACCCAGTCTTTTATATACACCCGAAAAATACTATAAAAAGTTTTAAAACCCGTAATATAATAGCAGTTGGAGACTAGACTGGAGCTGTGACGTGCGTTAACGTGTTACGTTTGTTAACTGTAATCAGTCAGCTGACAGCAGCGTGCCGACGGCAGTAGTGAATTGTTAACTGATTGGTGTTCACTGCAAAACGTATATTGTCAGTTGTGAATCAGAGTGCATGTAGTAAAGACGTAGAAGCATTGCTCTGTCTTCTGAGTTGACAGAAGCGAGAACTAAACATGGTGTCAGAATTGTGAACAGAACCTTGGAAGAAGGAAAGAAATTTGAATTGAAGACGAAGATACAAGTTGAATCATGGAAGACGAACAAGAAGAAAGAGGAACCAGACGACGGCATGCCAGGATT
Organism: Conus ventricosus; assembly: GCA_018398815.1. Lineage (NCBI taxonomy): Eukaryota > Metazoa > Mollusca > Gastropoda > Neogastropoda > Conidae > Conus > Conus ventricosus. The sequence goes on from CM031611.1 coordinate 68,971,986, forward strand.
CCCCTTCCCCCTAAACTGGAGGTGAAGGGGGAAATCTTCAGAGTAACTGGGGAAAGTTCAAGAGGCTGTGGGACAGCTACGAAATCGTCACGAATCAGAAGGAAGAAGATCCAAAGTACAGGATAGCAGTTTTCCTTTCATGCATTGGTCTAGATGCTCTAGACATCTATGAAGGTTTGTCATTTGCTGATGAAACTAAAAGAAATGACTTAGACATAGTTCTCAGAAAATTCGAAGAATACTGTGTGGGCTCCACCAGTTAAACTTACGAAGCGTTTAAGTTCAATCGCCGACTTCAGGCAGTGAGAGAGTCTATAGAAGAGTTTGTGGCAGACCTGAGGAGACTGGTGAAGACCTGCAACTGGAAGACAGACTGCTGAGAGACCAAATCGTGTTGGGCGTGCATGACGAGACTGCGATCAAAACTACTGGAGGTGAGAAAGCTGACATTGACTGCGTGTGTTGATATGTGCATAGCGCATGAAACGAGTCAGCAACAAACCCTTCAAATGACGAGAAAGCCTCAGTGTGACGGATCGTTTCTCGTCCGGTCACAAATTTTCATGCAACCGTGCTTACCGGAAAGTAGTTGTCTGGAAGCCGGTTGGACAGTTCAGCTGACTGCAGCTCACCTTCGGACTGTTAAAGCCGGTGAGTTGAACCGGTTAGGCAGTCTCTGCAGTGATTTCAGTAAGGCTGAAGAGGGACTCAGCTGTTTTTGGGTGGCAGTCAGGTATTTATCACCACAATGTTTATTTATTAGCAAACCGAAACCGTGTTCCCGTTTAGGAGCGACTGAAACTTCCTCAGCGCACTTGTGAAGGTTTTGGTTTTTTTTTTTTTAAAAAGGTATTTGTTGTGTTCTGTTATCCTATGACTTGATAGGGTAAGAAAACGAAATGCTGTTGGAAAACATAGATGAAGTGAGTGTTAAAGGAAGTGGTCTTCAGAAAAAAAAAGAGTTTGTTTATTGTGTGACTTAACTAGTTGTGAACTTCATGATGAAAACGGGTGTTTATTCTAATATGCTTTGCGAGAAGAGGGAGAGTTTTGATGCTATGGATAATAAGCTCCCAGAGTGAGCGACAGAGACTTCATAGATAATGATTTTCATTTTGATGTGGATGAGTATTTAACTCACTCTTGATATAAATATCAATATGTGTGTTGGTAAACAAGAGTGTTGTGGAAATCTTTACCTTGCATATATTGAAGTAAATGAATCTTTTTGAAAAGAAACCTTTTTAAAAATCTGGTGATTATATGAAATGAAATGAACATTCTTGTCGTGTTACAAGATGCTTTGGTTGATAAGTAGTGCTGTGTCAATTCGCTTTATGTTGTTGTAATTCAGTGTGTGTCCAGCACAGTGAAATAAATGAACCAACTCCTTTGACCTAGTAGCCTAATGGAGAGTACTGCCCAGACCAAGGTGCTTTGGGGTCCAGTGTGTACCACCACTCACATTATATACCAAATCTTGTGCAACGCTCAAAATTCTTTTCTGGGACTTGCATTCAGTGCGTGTCATTTCTTCATTTTTTTGTTCTGACGTCTCATCTGTGACACAGTCTTCAGACTGTTGCTAAGTCTTTGTAGAAGCATTCAATTTCTGTCAAAGTGTGAAGGTATGAGGCCACTATAAGGTTTCTTGTTACTTTTTAGTGTGTTTTTAAAAATTGTTTTTGACACTTATCTTTAAATAATTTAAATCAAATGGCTGAAACAGATTTATAGCGGTAGAAAATTACAAAGCAATATTAAAGTTTAGCACAAGTGGTGTAAAACACAAGTAAGTAAGGTGTGTATGAATCAAAACCGGTTCCGTACTTTCGTTTGTCGGCCATTTTGAAAAACGTTATATTCCAGGCCATCTAAGCAATTTCAGTCTTGTCAGACAAAAGAAATGGATTCAACACATCCAAATCCATTAGAAAGTGTTGTCTGACAGCTCCTAACAAGAAATGCCTGGGGATGTTTGTTTTTCTTAAATTTGTCCTCGTCTATGTGTGAGTATTGCCCTGTGTAACTGAGCCATGAGACACAATCTGGCACCCTTGAACAGCTTCAGGTTCGGATAAATGTATTTCAGTCTTTTCTGGAGGTTCATCTAGAAATCCCCTGTCGCAAACCACAGACTTATCCAATCCTGAGATTTAAGCCTCTCTTGAAGACACATCTTCTAGCAATCCCTTGTCGCAGTCCAGAGACTGGTCCAATACTGAACTGATTTCTGTCTCTTCTGAAGGCTTGTCTTCCAGAAATCCCCTGTCCAACACTCTCGAATAATTTTCAGTTTCAACAGGTGTGCAGTCTTGATCCTCAATGGTTGAAGTTTGTTGCTCGTGGAATCCTCTGATACACTCATTTGAATCATTGAGTGAAGTGCTGGATTCTGTTGAAGTGGTTTCACAAGCAAATGGATAGACTGACTGTCTTCATAATATAGATTTGAATGTTAGTAAGACGAAGGAGATGGTAATTGATTTTCTAAGAAACCCAGTTCCTGTCCCTCACTTATATATATATATATATATATATATATATATATATATATATATATATATATATATATATGTGTGTGTGTGTGTGTGTGTGTGTGTGTGTGTGTGTGTGTGCAAGTGTGTGCGTGCGTGTGTGTGTGTGTGAGGGTGCGGGGATGGGTAGGTGTGATTCGTGATTTGTTAAATATAGATTCACAGCCATGTTTTTATGGTCACTCAATTTCTCTTTGGAGATAATAAAGTGAAGAAGACTTGACTTGACTTGACTCTCTCTCTCTGTCTCTCTCTCTCTCTCTCTCTCTCTGTCTCTCTCTCTCTCTCTCTCTCTCTCTCTCTTCTCCTCTCTCTCTCTCTCTCTCCTCTCTCTCTCTCTCTCTCTCTCTCTCTGATTATTGATTCAGGAAAAAGAGGACAACGGTCCGAAATAGTAAGAAGATTAATGTGTGACACTGACAGTGTAGACACGATGTTGAGTTTATTTTGTAATATATATATACATATATATATATATATATATATATATATATATATATATGTGTGTGTGTGTGTGTGTGTGTGTGTGTGTGTGTGTGTGTGTGTGTGTGTGTGTGTGTGTGCGTGTGTGCGTGCGTGTGTGGGTGGGGGAGGGTGCGGGGATGGGTAGGTGTGATTGGTGATTTGTAAAATATAGATTCACAGCCATGTTTTTATGGTCACTCAATTTCACTTTAGAGATAATAAAGTGAAGAAGACTTGACTTGACTTGACTTTATCTCTCTCTCTCTCTCTCTCTCTCTCTCTCTCTCTCTCTCTCTCTTCTCTCTCTCTCTCTCTCTCTCTCTGATTATTGATTTAGGAAGTCCGAAATAGTAAGAGGGTTAATGTGTGACACTGACAGTGTAGACACGATGTTGAGCTTATTTTGTAATATATATATATATATATATATATATATATATGTGTGTGTGTGTGTGTGTGTGTGTGTGTGTGTGTGTGTGTGTGTGTGTGTTAAATAGGATTCGCTGTTCATTTTGTAAACTTATAGTAGCTTTGTAATTTGTTTATGTGAAATTGGAAATGACATGAGGCAGGGAACAGTAAACAATAAATAGTAAACAAGTGAGGTAACGTTTGCTCCCATAAGAAACCCTAACACAGAGTAACTTTTATTCAAGACTGGCACAGCCTTTTAAACTTGAATAAACTCAGACAAATACATAGATTTGATTCTTTTTTGCACCCTTAGTGGTGAGAACACCACAGTATTATGGACTGTGGTGTGTCTCTATTTGACGCCAGGAGCGCAGACACAACCAGCCGTGTCTCCCTGATGAGTTCCGACCCAGCGGACGAAAGGCCTCGGAGCAGGCAATACAAATATATCTGCCTTCAAAAGGGATTGCGATGGTTCCCTTATGCAGCTAAGTGAAGAGTTTTCATATCTGTAATATATTTTCTTAATTTCATGTTCCCAGTTTGTACATCTTCAAACTCCCCCCCCCCCCCCCCCCCCCCCCCCTCCTTAAGTCCAAGTCTTTGCCAAGTCAGTACTATGAGGACAGTTCAGTTGTTGGCCTGCGCGTGTGTTTTCCCCCCACTATTAGATTGTTCGTCTATGTATTTGTCTGACTTTATTCAAGTTTAAAAGGCTGTGCCAGTCTTGAATAAAAGTTACTCTGTGTTAGGTTTTTTTATGGGAGCAAACGTTACCCCACTTGTTTACTGTTTATTGTTTATGTGAGACAAGATCTACTGTCCATTTTGTTGTTTTTAGCACTGTTCTCTTTTCACCTTTTCCATTTGTAAATTTCTTCACAAGTAAATAAAAGCGTTTGCCCTTGGAAAAGAATTAAAGTTGCCAAAAGTGCCACAAGGAAAGAGTTTAGTAGATTGTCTATCCCTTACACTGACCTGAAACCCAAAGCCCATGCTTACGTCAAAGACCTCTGGCAAGAGGAATGGAACGTGCAGACGGATAACATACTATTTAAAATCCGTCAAAACCTGAAAGAGTTTTTACCACGTTCCGAGGCGGCCGTAAAGAAAAACAAGATGCAAAGCATTGGGCCGCAACACCAGGACCAATTTGTCGCCCAGGCGACAGATTGGTCCTCAGCACCAGGACCAATCTGTCGCCCATTCTAAGTTTTTGAGGGCGACAGATTGGGTTGCACTTCACTGTCCGATCCGTCGCCCCTTGGCCAATTTGTCGCCAACTTACCTTGCTCTCAATAAGTTGATGTTGGCGACAGTTTCTCTCATTCACACACTTTCTCTCACTTTGGGAGAATGTGTGGGGGCTTGTCTTTCCTTAACATCAAACTAAGAGCCAAATGATAATAAAATCTAATAAAAAGTGTTGGAATGAGACAGGAGTTTATTGTTGTTTTTCTATTGAATGGTCACACTGAGAAATTTTTAGACTGCATAATCAATCAGAAAAATCAAACATGCAAGTGTAAGTTAGTTAAATCAACTAGTTATCAAATCCAAATAATATGATTCACGCTGGAAAGTAGGCAAACACAAAAAATGTTGCTTATGTTATTTTGGTAAGTTTATATGGACATGGTATTAAACATTGGCCATAAACGTTACCTGTCCAATACTCTCCCTATCGAATGGGGTGACCACGAAGTAGTTCAGTTTATTGTAAAATCCAAATGTTCACTGCTTAGGCTGCGTATGCTCTAATGGTAATTTTATAATATTCACAATCTAGATAACTACTGGTCAGTGCCAAACCCAGCGGTCAGCTTCATGAAAATTTCATGTTTTCATTATTTCACTGCATATTGGTGTGTTATAAATGCTTCTGTACAGTTTACAATATAGATGTACAGTGGTCAACAAGACTGACCAATGGTCAGTTTCATGTAAATGTTATATTTTCCTGAGTTCCCTCCATATTGATATGTTTAATGCTTTCTTTTTTAATGTAGAAGATCAGTGGTCTGCAAGAAAGACTAGTGGTCAGTTATATGTCAATTTCATATTTACTATCTCATTCTGTGTTGGGTGTATATACTTCTTAAAACGTAGTATGACAAGTGGTTAGCAACAATGACCAGTGACCAAATTGGGAAACGTAGCTGCTTGCTGTTTATTATACGAATATTTCTGTGCTTCTTGCAATTTAGATGACCAGTGGTCAGTGACAATGACCAGTGATCAGTTTGATGCCAATTCCATGTTAATAAAATGTTTGACAGACAGAATATTGTTGTGGTATGGGCGTTTCTCTGCTCCTTACAACGCAGATGACCGGTAATCAACAAGAATGACCAGTTTTCACTGTGATGTAAATTCCATGTTTTCTCTATTTGATTGCATATTATTGTGTGTATTATTTTCTGCCTTTCATGACGTAGCTGACCTGTGGTCACTTTGGTGCAGTATCTATCTACATATACTTTTTAATATGTACGTCTCCTCTTAACATGATGTAGGTCAAAATAGGTTGTATACATTCTTTTTTTTAATTGAACAATTTTTCATTTTTTGCAAGACATACACAACTTCATACAGAGACGTGTGCATTTTCTTCATAAGTTGTAAATGGGGAAGGAAAGAAAGCAACAACAAAAACCAAAAACAAAACAAAAGAAAAAAAAAATATCCCCCCCCCCTACATATATATCTGTATTCACATATACACATGGTGAATGACAGCACTCTTAAATATTACCCACTTTCCCCTCCCTCTCTCTTATCTCTGTGTGGGGTATAATTTCTGCCACATTTGCAAGAATAAATGAAACGAGGATGAGAAAATCAAACTAAGTATAGATACAGTTTGTACTTTACATCAGTGTCAACATACATCATACTGCACACACTGTACAGTTATAGGCAACATGTGCACACACTTTAGTATTTGGGAGTGAGGCCCGAAAGCCATGGGTAACAAACAATTACCTTATACAATAGACAATACATGTGCATACAAGACTGAAGAACAATTGGTGATACTTGTGTAATAAAATAGATATTTGTGGAATGGGAGAAAGAAGGCAATCAAGGAATTACTGTAAGATATGGGGACCAGGTTTCTTCAAACTGTCTTGCCTTATGATTTATTACAGCTGAATATTTTTCAATGTTATATCTATTTTCAAAATTGCAACAAAAGCCAACAAAGTATGATGGACATCTCGAAGTGTACATGTATAAATGTAGAATTTAGCTAACAGAAGAATGAGATCCATTACTTTATCTGTTTTTGTATCTACTTTGACCCCAAATAGAACAAATTCCTTGTTTATGTTTATATTATGACAAAGTTGGCATTTGTCTTTGAACATATTTTCAAAATCATTCCAAAATTTTTTAACAACAATACAGTCATGCATCATGTGAAGAATGATTTGTTCTTCTTGATTACAAAAGTTACAAATAGGAGAATCAGAGATTTTACACATAAATAAGTATATTTGAGTTGGGAGCAGCCTGTGTAGAAGTCTAGTCTGAAACCATCTCAGTTGGACATCTGTTGTGGTTTTAAAGCAGTGAGAAAAGATCAGTTTCCAGTTTAGATTCTCAAAAAGATTATTCCATTTAGTGACACAGGTAGGCATAGCAATGTTATCATTCAAAATATTTTGTACACATTTATTGCCTTTTCTGATAAAAAAACAAAAAACATACTTTCTGATCGAGCAATTTATATCTGTTGGTAAAGACAACATTTACTTTCCTGCCATAAGAACGAACACCACTGAGAATACCTTCATACAAAAGAAAATTAGTTCTGATTCCTGGAAAACTTGTCAGAAACTCTCTGTATGACATGAAATTGCCATCCTCATTCATTAATTGCTTTACAAAAAAGATATTGTAGTTATACCATACTTGCACAAATATAACTTTTTTATTTCTTATAATATTCACATTGTAATGGATACATTCTGACATAAAATCATGAACAGAGGAAGGCTTACATTTCAAACACAGTTTTTTTAATGTCTCGAAACATCCTTCCAAAATGGATTTTGAACATTCTGCATAACAATATTTACATATTCTGCTCCCAAATGCCGCACATCATTGAACATAGGATACATATTTAGAGTA
>CM031611.1:68979641-69049618 GCA_018398815.1 Conus ventricosus
ATATGGTACATGAAAGTTGGGGAAAGGGTTGATGAAGACACCCTTCCCCCAAAGGCCGTTCTTTTCAGCCCAAAGGGGAAAAGGACATTATGATTCTGATTACCAAAAGCTCAAGATCGTGGCAGAAGTGGTTGTAAAAACATGGGAGACTATCATGTTTCAATTTAAGGGCGATACATGTTTTGGGGAAACTTTTTGAAAAATACAGAAAGACCTGAAAGAAACTTTATAGCCGGGATCCCCGCAATACATTTCGCCCCGGGAGAGGGGGGGACCTTCCAAATTTTAACGGTACAAATTGATTTTGTCGATTTCCCAAATGCCAAGATAAAAACGATTGCGTGGGGGAAAATTAGTAGGCATCGCACTTACTTTAAAGAAAACAACAAATACGGGGACAAAAATATCCAAGAAAAAGGGTCTAACTATCTCATGAAATTTTAAATGCAAAAAACCCTGAGGGAGGGGAAAAGCGCAACACTCCTTTACTAACAAAAAAATGCACAGGCGGCGACCGAATAAATTTTCAAAAGGCTTTAAAGGGGGTTGGGGCAGTTTAACGCCTGATAAACAGCGGGGTTTTTCATTCAAAATTGACAGAAAACCCAGGAACTCCATGACCTGCAAAGCCCCCAAATAGCACGAAAGTCAAAAGAGGATCCAAGAAAACCCACCTAAACTGTGCCAATCCGAGCAAAAAAAATTATGTCTGCATTACGACCGAAAATTTTTTTTAAGAAAAGGGGTTTGAAGTTGACAGCAGTTCCATCGCATAATGTTTTTGAAAAGAACATTCAAAAAACCCAAAACATCATAAAACACGACCTCAGAAAAAATCCACAAGCATCAAAAAAAGACTTTTTCAAGCTGAGAACAACGCTGTTTTGGAAAGACAGGAAATCCGCACAAGCGAAAAGATGTCAGATTGTCACCAAGAGAACGAAGAAATTTAACTGACTTCAAAACCTATTACAGACTTTAAAAATTTTTCATGACATTTTTTGGGCATAATGATGAAAAAAAAAGAAAGTAAAATTAAAAAAACCTTTATTTTTGGGGTTTTCTGTTTTAGAATTATCAAGCTTTTGATGTAGATTTTTTCTTTATGACTCTTAAGCCCTCGTATCCTGGCCCAGAGTACTTTACACAGACACAGACAGTTTTTTTATAATATTCCTACTGAAGACACATAAAGACAGGAAACCAAAAGGGCAAAAGGGTCATGCGGATGTACACACACTGATTATCCTAAAGATTCGCCTTTGCATTAAACTGTTAACAAAAATTTTGGGAAAGTTTAAGGATAATTATCTGGAAAGGGAAAAGGAGTTTTTTGGTTTAAAAGGTCAAAAAGTACATATTTGAGCCAGGAAAAATCTTAAGAAACAAAGGGAATTTTCTCGCACTTTGTCAGCCCAAACATATCACATGACAACTACAAAAAGCATTGTTTTGGAAATAAGACTTTTCATCAGACAACGAAACCCTGCGATCAAATCTACAGAGATCAAACAACTTTTAACAAAGAAGTCATTGATAAACAAACCAAAACGGGTTTGTTAACCCAGAGTTTTCAAGAAATTTTGGGCACTGGAGCCCGTAAATTAATTAAAGGGGAACTGGTCCGGAATACTGCTTCTTCTTTCACAAAAATCTTTGAGGACTGGTTGTTTTTTTTTTTTCATTTTTCCTCGTAAAAAAAACGGGGGGATTCTTTTTTTACAATTCTTTTTATTCATATGGATCAATACCCAAAATTGGATGGGTTGCCCGATGCAGTGTCCCCTTCTCTTCCCCCGTAAAAAAGGGTCCCTTTTTACTTTCAATCCAAATGGTAATGTTTCTGGATGAAGACCTCCTTCAGCAACTTTTATTGTTTTTCTTTTGATTGCTTGTACGGGTTTTTAAACCCCCTTTAAATTCTCATTATTATTGCGCCAAAACTGAGGCAATCTTTCTAACCCATTCTGTGTTGCAAATTGTCAATCAGCCTCTGTGAACGGGTAGAAAAAAGTCTTTCAGCAACTGTTTTTTAAAATTTTTTCAACTAAACCCTGTGATCGGGAAACTCCCGAAGCCCTTTAATGGTAACTCTTTTTTTTAACAATAATTGTTTCACTTGGTTTTTAAAATTCTTTTCCATACAACTTGAATCAGCGAGGGAAAGTTAAGGGCCTCGTGGTTATCATTGTAGGGCAACAGCAACAGCAAAGCACTCTTTTGTGTTAATGGCTCCGCATCTTTGTATTTGAAAGCCATGTCAATGACTGTGAGTGCGTACTTAAATTTTTTCCAAAAATCAAAGGGGTAAATAAAGAAGACCCTTGATGATGCGTTGGTATTGTTTTCAAAAAGTGTGTCTCGGGTATTCTTTTGGGGGCCAGGTAAAAAATTTCCCAATGCTTGTTAGATAACCATCTTTTCGTTTTTCACTGACTCCCGCTGTTTGGGCTTACTTTTAATTGCTGTGATCCCCCTTCCAATTTCCCCTTTGGGGCGAATAATAGATTTTGTTCTTTTTTATTCCCAATATTAGTCAACAAAAACACCGGGCATACCCAAAGGGAATAAAAAACCCATTTCTTGCTCTTTTGTTTTTCTGATGGCGATAAAAGTCATGAATTTTTGGGGCAATTCGGGTTGGTTTCCTGTTACAATAAAAATTTTTTTATTCCTATCAACATCTTTAAATTGTAAGCGATGCCCCGTTTTTCATTGTCATTTAAAAAAAACTAACTGCTCAAGTCTCGCTTTTCATAGGCTCTTGGCGCGCTATTTTCTCCATACTTTGTTATGTCTTTTTCTCCGCCGTCTCCCCAGTTTACTAAAGCAAATTCTTCCCTAAAAGCAACGCATTTACCACACCCACCTACACATTACGATGAGGCCATTTTTTTTAAATGTATTTTTTTTTTACATATTTATACGTCTGGAAATTTTTCCTTGCTTTTCTAAAAAATCTTTTGGGCAAACAACTGCAATGAAGCATTTTGCTTTTCTGAATCCCAAAGTCAGTTTGCCAAGATCTGCTGGTTTTTTTCTTTAAAACGTTTTACCAAGCATTGAGTATCCTACCTTAGGCCCCCAACAACAGCAGAATTAACAAGGTTGGAAAAATTTTTTTTGGTGCTCATTTTTTTTTAAAAAAAAATAATTTTAATTAATAAAAAAAAATGAACTGATGACAAATACACTACAAGGCAGCCTAAACCTTCCTGAACTAGAGACCAAGGTACCAAGCTATTTGCCCCCAAAAAAGGAGGGCTGTTTTTTTGGCAGCATGTAAAAAACAAAAAAGTTCCCCGGGAAATGAATTCAGCTTTAACAGATTCCAAAAATGTGCCACAAAAACATTTTAAATATCAAAACAGGGATGAACGCACTGGGGTCTAAAGTGAAAAGTGGGGGCAAACGGGTTTTTAGTTGTACACTAAACTAGTCAGTAATTTTTTTCCCCTTGATTCTGAACAAAATCTTACGTAATTTAAACCCAAAATCCGTTTTTAAAAAAAGTCATTAGAGTCTCTAAAAGTAAACTATACTACGATTTTAACATTGTTACGCCATTAACATGGATTTAAAACTTTAATCAATAGATTTTATTTCCCTTCAAAATGACGACTGGAAAATCCAAATCAAAAACCTGAACAGGTGAGAAAGTAAACCCAAACCAAAAAACGCAAAAACGCTGAAAACAGGGGGAGCCAAAAAAAATCCTGGGCGTGTTGAAGCAGGAAAAAAATTAGCGAGTGGAACAACAAAAAAAAAAATTACAGAAATATCATCATAAAACATAACACCGCCAACGCCAGAACAATTGATTCAAAGCCAGCTATAAAAAATCCCCTGTATTCAAGGCCTCAGCACCAAATCTTCATGGGATATTGAACTTTAAAAATGTTGCCTTTTTGGCGCCCTGCTGCTCTGGGGGGGGTTTTTTCGGTTTATAAAATAATAACCAATGGCAAAAAAAAAAAAAAAGAATTTTAAAAAAAACCTGAAAACCCCAAAAAACAGAAAAAGACAACTGCACGCCAAAACCGCCAACAACAAAAGATCATTTTTTATCCCTTTAAATGCAAAATATTTTTAAAAATTTTTTAAAAAAAATAATCATGGCGTAATTAAAAGATAAAGCAATAAAAAAACATGGAGTCTATAAAAAACATTTCCAAAACCAAAATTTTAAAACAATGCGGCTCTTTGGAGAAGACCTTCATTAAGATCTATCAGAGAACCTGAGCAAGACATCCCAAAGATACCGTTTTTTTGGGCGTGGGGTACAATTAGGGATCGCTATTAAATAAAAACAAGATTTTTTTTTTGATAAAATAAAAAAACTTAAAAAGAACTTGGGTTTTACTTAAGGATGACTTGTTATGATCTTTGGGTTTATTTATAAAAACTTAAATTAAAAACTTTAAACAAAAACTTATTTAAAAACTTGAAGAATTTTAAATTTAAAAAATTAATTAATTCTTAATTAAAAACTTTAAAACTTAAGTAAGAAAATTAGAGTGTGTGGGGGTGCGTGGGTGGGGGTGGGGGGTGGGGGGTGGGGCGTCGTGCGTGGGTGGGCAAAACAAACAACAAACACAAACACAAACAAACAACAGACAAACACACAATAGACAGGACAGTGCTTGTGGGAAAGTAAAGGGGGCTTTTTGTTGTCCCACACTTGAACGTCGTAAATTCAAGACAGCCACGTTGAAGCAAGTTTTCAGGAAGAATGTTTGCCAGGCGGTTACGCGTAACCGTTACTATTTTTAGAACCACGTCATACTATCGACAGTAGTCCAAAACCCGCCGCGCAGGTCTGCACGCTGTTAGGCCCACAGCTTTACATTTCCGTCCTTATTGAGACACTTAGTGAAAGGGCAAACAAACAAGGCTTTACACATTTGTAATCCAATATTTTTGTTGCTGTAGTCTGAGCAGAGGCATGTATCAAACTTGTGTACTACTTAACTATGGAAAATTAACTTCCCAGAAAGTGATGACGTCATTTTTGCACAATATTGTGTTTGTTGTCATTGTTCTAATATTGCCTGACCACTTGCGTACAAGCTTTCATGCGGCATCTATGTTATCTACAAGAAAATAAACCCAGTCGAGTTTGGTATTAAAAGAATTGTTGGGAATTCGCCAATTCAGTCATCTCAATAGTGCAGATATATTACATTTTTCATGACAATAACTAATTATCAAACCTACAGCCCCATTTGTAATGGCCGCTCAACCTTGCCGAACACATTGCTGCCAGACAAGCTATGCACAGATGACATTCAGTTGGCCGAATACAGTGCGGTTAGCTGGCTGGTGGGAGCGGCCTCCAGAAAACATTCCTTTCCCTAACCTGCATTCACAGCTTGGTCTCTGCAGCTGTAAACTCCCCTGCGACTCAAAACTAAGTAACTTGCTCTGAACAGCCGTGGGCCGTCCCTGTGGTCTCTGACTGTACAGCAGACTTCCAACACCCGCCCACCGTTGTATCGATTTCTTCCACCCAACAACCTAGCCTTCGCTGCTGGCCAGGCGGTTACGCGTAACCGTTACTATTTTTAGAAGCCCGTCACAGTAGTTCAGAAAACTTAACATTCCAATCGTCATAAGAACAAAGAGTTTCATTATACTTTCCTTCTCGCACAACAAAAGTTCATCCGGGCTTAGGGCCAGCATTGGCGGAGTTAGTGTTTTTTCAAAAGTAAATACTGCTTTAGTAGAGCTTTTTTGGCGGCTCTGTGCACAGTCAGGAACCATTAATATGAGTATTTTCTCGGCCCAGTAGTTCTGAATCCCCAGCCCGAGTCGTGTTCCGTGTCGTCTGCTTTGCCGTTGTTTCAGAAACACCACAAGGTGGAGAAGTTTTCTGAACTACTAGGTAGTACACCTGTCACTGAACATTTGGAGCTTTTTGAATGAAATCATTTCTTCAAAAGTTAAAAGCTTTTCAAAGTTAACAACATCTCTTTCAAATATATCGGCTAAATCTTTGTCTTAAATTAACAAGCTTTCAAGGCGCTTGTGCAGTTCGTCATTAGTAGGTTCGCGTTTTTTCTTTTTCCTCACCTTCCGAAAAAGCAATACTTCTCTTTGGTTTAGAAGTTAAAGCAATAGGCCCGCCTAATTTTCTTTTGTTTAGATACTCCGCCATACAGTTGTAATAAAACACAATCACCTATAGTAAGAATTCCTCTGTGAACAAACACAACCGTCTGTATTGAAAGCCGTGAATAAACTGAGTGGCGTTGGTTGGGGGCGCTGCTTCTAAATTGTCATATCCGGTCGCATGGTAAGCACCTTGCCAGTCATAAGGCCCGACATCATAAATTAAGTTATCAGGTGTCAACCTAATGGCGGGCCTCAGCAGTATTCTGATAGTGCGGATTCCTGGGCAGGTCGACAATTAGCAATTAAAGGCTTAACTGCTCTGCTGTTTGTGTATGAGGCGCGTTCAGAGACTGCCGCTTTTCCCCTACGTTGCTCTATGGGGATGTGTTCAGCCACTGTTAATTTCCCCTACGTTACTCTCTAGAAAGTTTGTAGATAAACGTTATTTTTTAGTTATTGAAGTCTTACTTGCAGAGAACAGGAAAACCTTTATTCTGGGCCACTTTCGCCCGAAACTGGTTGAGGGCGAAAGTGCCCAGAATGAAGGTTTTCCTGTTCTCTCACACACACACATTCGAAACATGGACAGCCAGGCAACAAGTCAACGTTTTCTTTTTTATGCTGCCCGAGCCATCAACACACAAGTATCAAAGACACAAGATCAATAACGCAAAATACTAACATACGCCGTAACTCTAGGCGTACAACACATGAGGCACACCTCTCTCTCTCTCCTCTCTCTCCTCTCTCTCTCTCTCTCTCTCTATATATATATATATATATATATATATATATATATATAATATATATATATATATATATATAACACATTAAAACAAGTTAAAAGAGGAGTCTTAAAACTATTTAGTTTTAAGACTCCTCTTTTAACTTGTTTTAATGTTGCTCCCCAAGGGGTTGAGCACTCAAAAAATTATTTTAGGCATTTTAAATTTACTGATCTATATAATATATATATATATATATATAATATATATATATATCAGTATATTTAAAATGCCTAAAACAGTTTTTTAAGTGCTCAACCCCTTGGGAGCAACATTAGCGCAACACGCTTGAAACAAATTTGCAGATAGTTTTAAGATTCCTCTTTTAACTTGTTTTATCTATATATATATATATATATATATAATATATATATATATATTATATATATATAAATGCTGAAAATTAAGTAGTGGGGGAAAACAAGTGCAGGCTAACAATTCTTCAGTCGTTGTAGTAATGACTTGGCAAAGATTTGAACTTTAAAATAAAAAAAATGAATAAATAATTGAAGATGAAGAAAATGGCGGGGGGGGGGGGGGATATATTATGAATATCAGAAGCCCTTCACCAGCTGCCTGAGGGAACCATCGTATCCCTCTCAAAGGCACATTGATTTGTATTGCCTGCTCCTAGGCCTTTCGTCCGCTGGATCGGACTCATCAGAGCGACACGGCTGATTGTGTCTGTGCTCTTGGTGTCAAATAGAGACACACCACAGTCCATAATTCTGTGGTGTTCTCACCACCAAGGGTTCAAAAAAAGAATCCAACAGCACCCCCAAAGCAGCCAGCGAAGGGAAGTAAATGGAACAAAACAAAAGTGTGGAGAGGAAAAAAGTTGCGAAAAACTAAAAGCATTGTCCAAACAGTATCAAATGTAGGGGACAATCTTTGAGCCTATGCATATATATATATATATATATATATATATATATATATATATAATATATATATATATATATATATATATATATATATATATATATATATATATATATATATACATATAACAGAGAGTTTAAAAAACCACAACAGACAAAATAAAAAGATTTCATATATATATATATATATATATATATATATATATATATTATATATATAAATATATACATATATATATATATATATATATATAAAATCAGAGTTAAAAAGCCACTCAGGACGTAAAAAGTGCTCAACCATGTAGGAGCGACATACCAGTTTAAAATAGGATTTTAAAAATGAAGAGGTTAAAACCTACAAGCTTGTTTCAAGCTGAAGCGCTGTCCTCAGGGTATACAATACAATTTGGGCACGCCACCGGTGTTATATACCGTGGTTGTGGGGGCGTGTAGTTCTGTGCGTGTAGCACGTGGCCTGCCGGTTTTTCTTTTTTGGGGCGCGTTTCAGGGGGGACGTGCCACGGAATGGTGCATTGACAAAGATTTCCATTTATGCCTGCAATTGTTTATCATTTCTACTTTAGAGTTCAGGGATGCTAGGGGGGTTTACATAATATCAGCCACTTTTCTGTAGTTACATAAGTTGCATGGGTTTAAGTCATGGAAATCGCCACCTATATAGATGAAATGAAACCTTTTGAAGAAAGCATGAAAAACTAATAGCTAATATTGATTTCAGAAAACCACATAACAATTTCCAAACAACATTGAATAATAACATAAAACAAATCCAGAATGACAAAAAGGTATTCATAAAGGCGGACAAGACAAACAATTTTCTATAAAATGGAAACTAATGAGTACTCTCAACTCCTCAACAAAAATATTCAGAAAAATTATAAAAAAGCTGATAAGACCACATATGACAACATCTGCAAAAAAAAAAAAAGAACTTGTGCACCAGAGGGATTTAGTGATAGGATAGAAGCAACAGCAATGAAAGAAGCCTTTATAACCCTTAAAGACCACAAACCTACTTTCTCAACAACCCTACTTGTAGATTGATATACCCATCAAAATCTGAATTAGGCAAAATTATAAAAAGATCCTGGAAAAAGAATAAAGGACTAAAAACAAACACTGAATACAATCTCTGGAAAAATAGTTATGAAGTTATCCAAGGGTTTAAAGAATTGAACAAACAGACTAGTACAGTGTTCACTACTTTTGACATAGTGGACTTCTACCTTCCATTGATGAGGAATTACTTACTAAAGCTCTAAGATTCGCCAAAATATACAAATATAACAGATTCTGAGATGAAATCATTCTCCACACTAAAAAAACACTTCTCCATAGCAACAGTGAAATTTGGGATTAAAAAAATACAGCAGAAATTCCACATTTCGATGTCACGATGGGATCTTATGATGGAGCTGAAACGTGGAATTATTGGCCTTTTCATGTTGTCTCATATACAGAAAATACTTGGTAAACAGGTTTGCTTATACAGAGATGACGGTCTTGCCACGTTAAACAATAAACCAAAAATCATTGAAAACAAGAAAAAAGAACTTGTAAAATTTTTCAAAGCCATAACCTAAAAATCACAGTAGAAGCCAACAAAAAACAGTAAATTATTTAGACATAACATTAGCCTTAAGGATCTACATACAAACCATATAAAAAACGTAATGACACACCCGTCTACGTAGACATAAATTTAGTAACCACCCACCCTCCATCTTAAAAACCATACCTAATGGTATAAACAAAAGATTATCTAAACTGTCATGCAATGAGAAAGAATTTAACAGTGCAGCAGCTGAATATCAAGAGGCGCTGAAAAAAAGGGGCTACAACTACAAATTACAATACAACCCAGATAACAACATGAACAGCAACAGGAAAAAAACAGGAAAAAAAAAAATTATATGGTATAACCCTCCATATGATGGAAGAAAAAAAAACTAACGGGGAAAAGAATTCCTCAGAATCTTTAAAACATCTTTCCCCAAAAAGAACATGTACTATCTAAAATATTTAACAAAAAAACCGTCAAGCTATCATACTCGTGTATGCCCAAAACCTTAAAAATATAATTGATTCTTCCAAAAAAACCAAAAAACAACACAACCAAAGAGGGTGATGAAAGGATATTTGTAATTGCCACTAAAAAGACCAGTTTCCCTTTGAATAATAAATGTCTCTACAACAAATTGGGTACCAAGCTACGGTAACAACAGACGTGATAAAGAAACATACTTTGGAATCACGGCTAAAACCCCTTTAAACCAGATATGCAAACCATAAACAGTCTTTCAAAAATGAAAATATAAAAACCAAACAGAATTAAGTAAAAATATTTGGAAGCTGAAAATAAGAAATAGATTACAACATAAACATGGAAATTTTTAAAAAGACAACACCATACAACAACATTTTCTAAAAAAATGCAACTTATGTACTACAGAAAAAGTGGCTGATATTAGTAAACCCCACCTAGCATCCCTGAACCTAAAGTAGAATGCAATCTTAAAACTGAAAAGGCAGAGGATCAAATTACCACTTTCGCGGTCACTGAGGGGAAACCCCCAAGTTTTGAAATATCGGTATATGACCAGGAGTTATATTTTATGAGTTTCGCTCCTATTGGAGGATGGGCTCCCCCCCTTGGAGAATATAAGCTTGCTGAAGGCTCATTTTGAGAAGCATTTATTTTATTTTTCCCATCCACCCACTCAAGCACATACTGTTAGTTAGGCAGAATCATCGCCACTGCAGTATGAATGCGTATCTCCCCCTATTCTTCAATCTTAGACATAAGAGCAAGCTTTGTTTATAATTCAATATTTTTTGCAGTCATTGCAACACCAAAACTGCTCTGTAAGTGCTGGAACGGTGCCCAGTACTTATCCTTGGAATTTAAATTTGTTTTTGTATATTATTATATATTTATATATAAAATATATATATAATATATAAAATATATATATATATATATATATATGAAGCTGAACAATATATTTCTTTGGCCACGCCGGCCCAACACAACAGTCTCAGACGTCACAAGTCTCTCGTGAAGAATGCTGTAGAGGGAAATCCTCTCCTGGAACTCACACAGTCAGGAGGAGCAGTTCGCGAGTCCCCACAGAACCAAAGCGACGGCTCTGTCCACAACAGGAGCGACGCCTCCACACAAAGAGCTGCGGCTCACACAAACAAGATGTTGACACCACAAAGTGACGGCCTGGTACAGCAGGAGCGACGGCTCTGGTACGACTGGCCCAACAGGTCGCCGGTTCAAATACCTCAAAGCGGCGGGTTCTGGCTCGGCTGCAGTGGCGGCTCTGGCACAACTGGCACGTCGGGTTACTGTCGACTCCCACGTCGACCTCTCCACACCCAGCAAGGTGGAGACGGGTAGATCTTGGCTGGCCGGGCACAGTGGCAGGTTGGATCACTGTCGACTCCCTCGTCGATCTCTCCACACCCCCAGCAGGGTGGAGACAGCGGTAGACTCCAGCTACGCCCAGACCCTCTAGCAGTGGCAGCCTGTTCCTGGTCACACCAGCACAACGGCTTTTCCTGGGGGAACTGATAACTACCCTTGATTATCAAGCCTACTATAACATGGCTATTCTTCATCGTTGTTATTAATCATATTCATAATCAACAGTAACTTTACATTTCACCAGAACTTGGGGGAAAATAGCCATAGCGAAATCCACAAAGTATTACCTACAATATCACAATAGAACATTCTCTTTTCCTGAATCAAGTTCTACACATTGTGGGGGGGGGGGGGGGGGGGGGGGGATTCCACATAGGCCTTTTCCAAATCACACTTTACACACTGGGGGCAAAGGATTTCCACATAGACCTTTTTGAATCATGCTTCACACATTGGGGGGGGGGGGGGGGGGGGGTCTTCCACATAGACCTTTTCGAATCATGCTTCACACATTGGGGGAAAGGATTTCTTCAATCTTCAAAATTGTAGGTCAGCCGTCATTGTTGACTATTATTGACCTTTTCGATGAACCAAGAACATAATCATTGCATATAAGAAACGATTTCCTTTCGTCTCTTTCATCAAGATAGAATGTTTTTATCATTTCATGTCTCTTCCACCACGACAAAAACGTTTTTATCATTTCACATAATCACTACATCTCGGAGAAATGATTTCCGCAAATCTTGTTTATCAACAAATAGATATTCATTATCATATGAAAGGATGGTTTAAAATTCATAATCACAACCATGAATACACGATAGTTTCCATCGCTCACTCCCGGAGCTTACTATCAATAACATCATTATAATACATTAGAATAAAAAACTTCTTTTTTATCATAAAGCCATGAACAGCTAAGCCACCTCCTTTTTCCGATCAACAATTTGTTTTCCTCTTTCTGTTCGTACCTTCTAAAAACAATTTCCTCCTATCAAGTCACAAGATATAAAAACAAAAACAAATACAGAGCGCAGGTGAGCAGCAGTCAGGTAAACTAACCAACCAGTTTTTCTGGTGAACATGTGTTCCGCCAACGCCGTTGTAAAAATTTGTGACCGGACAAAAACAGTCCGTCACACATACATACATGCATACATACACACAAACGAACGTATGCGCGTACAGAAGTAGGCCTATTTACATATATGTGTATGCATGTATGTATATATGTATGTATGTATGTGTGTGTGGGGGGGGGGGGGGGGGGGGCTTGAAACGGTTTCGTTTCAAGCGTGTCACACGATAAAATGCCATGTTCGGAGATATGCAACTATTTCCTGAAGTGCTTATGGCCAGGAACTCGAAACATAATCACTATTAGATACTACAGACAACTCGGTTTTTGTTTGGTTTTTTTGGCATAGCGGTCTCGTCCTCCGTGCCCTACAGTGACATTGTTTCCACACTGCACATCCCAGCTACATTCAGTGTCGTTCTATCGCCGCTACGACCAATTCAGTCATGTTTGAAGAAAATCAACCCTCATAATTATTGGTCACCAGCCAGTGAGACTAACAGATGTTAAACTGTGACCCGCCTAATGGGTCGGTTAAGGGCAAGTGAAAATATATTTGTGTGTGTGTTGTTGTTGTTATTCTGTTTAACGTCTGTTCACTAAAAGTGATATTAGACGAGTGTGTGTGTGTGTGTGTGTGTGTGTGTGTGTGTGTGTGTGTGTGTGTGTGTGTGTGTGTGCGCGCGCGCGCGCGCGCGTGCGTGCGCGCGCGTATGTACTTGTGCGTATAGGGCCTACGCGCGCACATGTGTTTATTTAACCACTATATTACGAAACAAAATATGGTCAGTGAATTACAAGATTTATGGCATGAGAAACCCACACAAATTTTAACTGAATTTGAAAAATTAAGAAAAAAAAAAGAAAAAAGGAAGAAAAGGAGGGGGTAAAAGATGTAAGAAACCATAAATCTCTTCGTAAAATGGGCAGTAAACTCGAAACACTCTCATCCAAGACACTACCTACCAGTTATTTCCCCTTGCACCACCATCACTCCTGTATCTGCCTCTGTCTCTCTCTTACTCTCTCTCTCTCTCTCTCTCTCTCTCTCTCTCTCTCTCTCTCTCTCACTCTCTCTCTCTTTCTCTCTCTCTGTGCTGTGTGTGTGTGTGTGTGTGTGTGTGTGTGTGTGTGTGTGTGTGTGTGTGTGTGTGTGTGTGTGTCTGTGTCTGTGTGTGTCTGTGTCTGTGTGTGTGTCTGTTGTGCCTGTGTGACAGACAGACAAACAGACAGACGGACAGACACACATATAGACAAACAGACGGACAGAGACAGAGACAAGGACAGAGACAGAGGGTTGTGTATATATGGATGGGGTGATGAGGTGTGTGGATAAGCTAGGATGGAAGAGATAGAAATAAACAATACAGACACAAACACATGCGCGCGCGCTCGCGCGCGCGCGCACACACACACACACACACGCACACACACACACACACACGCGCGCGCCACACACACACACACACACAACACACACACACACACACAACACACACACACACACACAAAGGCTCGCACGCGCACTCACGTACGTACGCACGCACGCACGCACGCACACGAGCTAGCAACAACAATAAATGAAAAAATGCCTAAGAACTGACCTAGAGGGGAAAAGGATCTGGCAGACTTGACTGAAATATCACTGTTTAAGAAAAAAGTCTTTCAACATCAAAACCATTTATCGGTTTTGCTGTTTGTAGCATTTTTGGTCTATGAGTCATGTTTTAACTCATTGTAATTGTGAAACATCAATCTTAAGATCGGTGTATACAAAGGTAAATTGAATACTCCAGAAGAATATGAAGAATATTAGGTTGGCACAAGTACATACTACATTTTGAGAGTATCAGTATTGAGAGAGAGAGAGAGATGAGAGAGAGAGAGAGAGAGAGAGGAGAGAGGGAGAGAGAGAGAAGAGAGAGAGAGAGAGAAATGAAATGAAATGAAATTTATTCAGATAGGCCACAGCCCTTTCTTACAATACCTTACATGGTGATTACAACAAACAGCAAAAAAGTAATGCATAAAAATGATACAAAAACATAAATGCGTGGAGTACAATCTGTTGTACAAGTGCACGAAGTACAATCTACTGACTCAGATACTAACGTCGACTTGACAAATTCATATAACATCGACATAACACTACATTTATTAGCTGAGCACAACAGATCGCCTCTTAAAGGCTCCATACAAATATATGCACAAATTCCTCACAATACTTTGATTTCTGTTCGTCATTAATAGACTCATACGGAACTGACATGGGTTTGCACAATATTTAGATGGAATAAATTCCTGCCGTAGATCACTGAGAGCAGGGCAGAGGAACAAAAAGTGTAGTTCGCCATCGTTTACCTTTTGACATAGTGGGCATATGAAACTGTCATCCTGAACTCCATTATACCATTTACGATGTACTGCTATATCTGAAACCCAAATCTGAACTTTGTCATGTAATTCTTAATATGTCTGTCAATATTGAGTGAAAGATACGTTTCACAATTATTAAACGACTTAAATGTTCTGTACCATGAAAACCTAACACTTTCCTGAATATGTTCATGCCAGTTTTGCCATCTGTTATCAATAAGTCTTTAACGAAATACTTGCAAAAACATTTCACATTTTCCACACCCTGGTTCAGCCATACAAATCCAAAACCATTTTGAAATAGTATCTTACGAACACCTGACGACCACGTGGATTTACCACGTGTATCTAACCAGAATAAACATTTTGTAAGCCTTCAATGGTAACCTATTATCATTCATCCGTGATATCTTCAGCCAGTATCTGATACACTGCACACGCGAATTTATATAAATAGGATGACGTCCAGTATCTCCATAAACTAAATCATTAGGTGTTTTAACGTGGACGCCTAAAAAATTTTTAGAGCATACAAATGAACTTTTTCAATATGGACAGCGGCAGCATCCAATCCCCACAATTCAGCACCATAGAGAGCAATGGGTTGCACCAGAGTATCAAATATCTGTAACAATACTTTAAGTGAATTATTCTTAAGTACGTACAATCTTTGCAGAACGCATAGAAGAGCATTTCTTGCCCTGCTTGCAAGATCTGTACAAGCAGCCACAAAACTAAGCCGTGTTGAAAAATAAATACCAAGATATTATAACAATTAACAACAGCCATTTGGTCCCATTAAAAGACCATCTCTCTCTTGCTGCAAGGAAACCCCCTTTTCGAAATACAACGATTTTGCTCTTTTTCATATTTACTTAAGATGAAGTCTTGATGCTGCATTACACAAATTGTTCAACTGGGTCTGAAGGCCCACTGGGGTTTCTGACAACAAAGCTATATCATCTGCCAATAACAAAATAAATAATTCAGCTACATCTGGAGACAGGGTTGCTCCATGCCTTCCCTTCTCTATTATTTCTTGTGCCAATTCGTTAACAAACAAGGGAAACAAAACAGGGCTACACGCATCTCCTTGCTTAACACCTTTTGTACAAACTATGTAATTTGTAAAATTTCCACCACACCTGACTTTTGCTTTCACACAATCATACATGCTCTTAATACAACGATGCATCATACCCTTTATCCCATTCTTTTGAAGTATTGGCCAAAGCAGTTTTCTAGACACTGAATCGAATGCCTTTTCGAAGTCAATAAAGGCTACGTACAATTTGCGATTCCATGAAAAACTGTTTCTGTATAATTGCCAAAAGTGTAAACATTTGATCGATAGTTGAATAACCTTTCTTAAAACCGCTTGCCACTCACCTGTACTATTATTATGTTCAACCCATTCTTGCAATCTACAATTAATTATAGAACTATATAACTTACTACTTATATCACACAGTGATATGCCCCTATAATTGTTTGGATCATTGACTTCACCTTTCTTAAATAAAAGCAGTATAATTGATTCTGTCCAGTTATCAGGAAATACCCCTTTGTCAAAAAGTGCATTAAAAAATCTGACGAAGAAATCAATTACGGCGTTTCCAGTATTTTTTATATAATTCTCCAACTATGCCATCAGGGCCTGCAGCTTTTCTGTTCTTGAGTTTTTTAATTGCAGAAATTACTTCTATTCTAGAGATCGGAAAATCGAGGAAACTTGCATCGCTATTGATATCGAGAAAAGTACCTTCTTCATCAGATTCTTCTACGTCTTCTTCAGTATCGTCTTCGAGAAGTTCTTTGAAATGCTGATACCTATCGTTTACAGAAATATTGTTACAAGTATTACTATGTCTAACTGATATTTTGACAAGTATTACTATGTCTAACTGATATTGTGACAAGTATTACTATGTCTAACTGATATTTTGCGCAACTGCTTCCAGAACTCTTGCTGATTTTGATTAAGTCAACTAAACTGCATAATAAAGTAGAATTATACTCATTCTCTTTGGTCTTTAAAAGGTTTTTATACTCTCTTCGAGCTTTAAAATAAACGTCTCTGTCTTTATCGTCTAACGTCCTTCTAGATATTCTAAGGAGTTGCTTCACGTCTTTTTGGTTCTATGACATTCATGATCAAACCAATCATCCTTCTGAATATTATTTAATCTTATTTGTTTCCTCATGCATTCTGCCTGTTCTTTTACACAAGCGTTAAATATATTTAAAGCAGCGTTAACATCATCATCGATCAAGTTGACAGCTTCCTCCAGCATTAATAATGCATGCCGACTATTTATTAGATTATGGAAAATATTAGCATATTCATCTTGCCATTTATATACACATCAAGAAGCTGTATGTTGCACTTAACGCCTTTCTCATTTCTTACTTCAGGGAGTCAGTTAATATTGAGCACTAGAGGTAGATGGTCAGACTCAATCCGTTCATTCACACAGAGGTTGCATGATAGATTGATAACAGTAAACATGTCACAGGAAGTTATGAAATAATCATTCACACTGTTCCCTGTCTCTGAAATATATGTGAAACAACCTTGACGGTCACCGTCACACACGCCATTTAAAATGCATAGATCTAACGCGGTACACATGTTTAATAACAGCTTTCCATACCTGTTCAATGTATTGTCTTCAGAACATCTGTTAACAAGGGTTCCCTTTGTAAACTGAAAGTACATTTTTCTGTTGGAAATTCTTGACAAATGTTAGAAATTCTACTATTTAGATCTCCAGCCAGAAGTACATACACATCAGGTACTCTGGCATAACATCAGAAAGGCAATTTTCCAAATCAGTTATGCCATTATCAGTATCATAGAAAGCATAGTATGGTGAATTTTCTGGAGGTACATATGTACATACAAAGAGAACATTCTTAGAAAAACCAAATACACCTTTAGAAATATTGAACATAATGGTATTATTTAGGTCAGTCGGTACCTCTTGTACGAAGGGCAAAAAATTCCTTTTGATAAGACATATAACTCCTCCCGATCGTCTTCCATGTTTTGTAAACTGAACAGCAGGTTTAGAGAAAACTTTATGATTGCTAAAAAACATTTGAATGTAGATTTTCAACGAACGTTTCTACTAAAACAAACTAAATCAAAAGACGTTATGTATGAAACAAATGCTTTATCAGACAACTTAGAAAGCAGGCCATTCACATTCCAATGTAAAAATGATACATGTTTTCCGTTCACATCAGTCAAATTCATGTCACAGCGGCTTTCTGTAAAATCATTCTCATCATTCACAGCTGCAATATTCCTTCTATTATCAGCCATTACATTAACCTTTTCATTCGCCAAACTTGGTGTCTGAATATCTGTACAAGAGGAAAAAACAATCGTTCCACGTGAAAGATGAATCATCTTCATCGCCTCTTAAATCATGTACACAAACTTCGGAAGGGACGCTTTGATTCCATGTTTGAGATGACAAAATCTTGTTATGTACAAAACCTTCTGATGAGAAACACCCATACGATGATGAGATCAAATCCTCTTCATTCACACTTTCATTCACTCTTTCATTGTGTGTTCTAAGTTTAGAAGAAAGGCACTCATTTGATGAGCCAAAAAGAGCACCTCCATTCATTCTGTCATTGTTTATGCTGACATCAGAAGATTGGCGTTCGTTCGTTAAAAGCGATGTAGCGCTTTCCACCAGTCCTTCATTGTATACGGGAGCTTTACAGGAAAAACATGTGTTCAAAAGAAGAGAGAAAGACTGTTTTCAACCACACTTTCATCATGCACACAAAAGTTAGAAGAAGGATATTCATCAATCACAAAAGGCAACACACTTTCATTCATTCTTTCATTATGTGCGAAATCAACATTCAATATGTCATCACGTACATATTTTCCGACCACAGTAAAAACATCTGAATGTGTACGGTCTAACGACACATTGCACGCACAATTTCTGTCGTGAACGTGACAGTTTACAGGGAGAGTTGACACAGCTGTGTCACCCGTCCCAACCCGAGCTGCACGTGCTGTTGCCATCCTCACCTTGCATATTTTTCTTCCCCTCAACATTTTGAATCAGGTACAGTTTTGATGAATTCCATTGTTTGGGGATTATTTTGACAGGCCGGCCATACCCTAGATAGACATTTTCAAATTACTGTCCTGGTCTAAGTAATACTTTTTACCCTCGATGACCAAGTGATCAAAGATCATTGACACTTTTTTATTTTCTTTTTTGGCAACTTTCAGATGAGGAACAAGTTTTTTGCGCACTTCTCTCACGCGCTGGGAGAAATCTTCTCCAACAAACACTTTAGTACCTTTCAACTTGTGTCTGGCACCCAGAATGGCTTCCTTATCCTTAAAAAAATGTACAACGACCAATGACTGGAGAGTCCGGTTTCCCATTCAACCTGTGGAGCCTGTCGAATTCTACATCCCTTGACAGTTCTAATTGGTCAGTCAATAAATCGTGTACAAGGCCCTCACAGTCCTGCCTGGTTTCCTGGTCTCTCCTGGGAATGCCATAAAAAATCACATTGTTCCTCTTAGAGCGACATTCTAAGTCATCAGTCTTTCGCTCAAGTTTCTGCATCTGTTCATTCAGTCTGTCATTCTCCGCTTCAAGTTTTCACTATCACGCCTTACATCGATGACCTCCTTCTTCAGGGATAAGACCTCGTCATGCAGTCCAGCATACATCTCTTTCATGTCCCTCATGTCAGCTTCCATGCCATCAAACTTACAGTTCAGGTCCTGCATGGACTGCACTCACGGAGAGTGGGCTCTGCAGCTGTACGAGACGGAGAGGTGTGGGATGCCGGTGAACCTCCGCTGGCGCTCTTCAGTCTGGTCTGCCTCAGGTGTACTGCTTTGCTGCCAGTGACAGGTCCAGGGTTTAGCTCAACGTCACCACAACGCTGTAGTAAAAGCCCGTAGTATAACAGAGAGAGGATCAACCCGACTGCGATACCGCTTTGCCACGTACGAATCCTTGATGTCCGACAGAATAAGGCGCCTTTTTCAAATCGCGTCGATGCATGAAAGCAAGAAATACGGCCACAAATCCACCACATACGACACGAAAAGAAAGAGGCACCGCTGGCATAATGCTGATTGCACACTGACACCTCGCAAAAACAACTGTAGACCTCACAATTTCCACTTGATTCCGGAGCTCCGACTATAAATGTTTGCTCGCTGCGTGCCGGAAGTGACCCCCTCATGTTTTAACTCATTGTAATTGTGAAACATCAATCTTAAGATCGGTGTATACAAAGGTAAATTGAATACTCCAGAACAATATGAAGAATATTAGGTTGGCACAAGTACATACTACATTTTGAGAGTATCAGTATTGAGAGAGAGAGAGAGAGAGAGAGAGAGAGAGAGAGAGAAGAGAGAGAGAGAGAGAGAGAGAGAGAGAGAGAGAGAGAGGCACTTTGACACTTGACGCTTTGATGGATTACTGTCATTAGCTATAAAGACAGGGGATACAGAAATGAAATGCTTATAACGACAAAGTAATAGAAGACAACATACAGTAACACCAGTTTTCACACACACACACACACACACACACACACACACACACACACACACACACACACACACACACACACACACACACACCACACCACACGACACACACGCGCGCGCGCGCGCGCGAAAAGACACTTTCTCACATACATACACACTCATATAAGCGCGCGCAGAACGTGCAATAAATCTAAGTCAACCATCCAAATATAAAATCATACATTATATTTGTATTGCCTATCAAGTTAAATACTCCTTAAAGTACTTCAACTGATAAACACATAATAGACATTAGACTATTTCATGCACTCACTTATTGTTGTTGTCTCGTTCGTCATGTCTTTAGATGGATTGCCCCGTCTCCTCGACAAAGGTGGCAGTACGTCGCAGGTCCTCCAGTCCTCCGTAGAGCTTCCGGCCACTGGTATTGGGTCGGGCCAGGTTTTCTCTCGAAGCGCTTGGTGGAGCGGGCAGGACTGCAGCAGATGTTCTGTTGTCTGGCTGCCTGTTCTGCAGGGGCACTGCTCTGTGTTGCCGATGCGGAGTTTAGAGAATAGGTGGTGTTGCAGGCGGTTGTGGCCTGTCCTGAGCCTGAAGATGACTACCTGCTCTCGTCGAGTCAGCAGGTAGTACGGGTCTGCTCTGTGTGGCGTGGATGCTGCTGCTTCCACTTGTTCTGCGGCTTGGCCTTTTTTTCTGTCACAATCTCTGCGCCACCTCAGAGGCAGTGCACCCACGCCGCTCATCCCGACACCCCGTCCACAGGGAGCAGTCAATGTCAAATCTTCAAGAGGCAACCCACCGGAGGAGACACTGCACTGCTGCCGAGTCACTTCGGTGGTGTTCAGTGGCACCTGTTCTGATCTAACATACGCAGGACACCACCTATATGACCCCTACTGACGACAATAATTGCTTAGTCGCGGAGCCGGCGTGAGTGAGCTCTCCCTCCGGAGGGCGCCACCACGTCCGTCCAACGACAGCCCCCATGGACTCGCCGATACCGGTGACCCCGACGGAACCAAACCAAGACCACAGACGTGGAGTGGACATCGAAACTGAGGTCACCATGAGAGTAGGGCATGAAGGGCCGCAGAGTCTGAAACTTTTTTTTAGGCTGATCGATGAGGATGAGGATGATTAAGATGATGCTGCGGATTTCCATTTCGGTCTGAGACTGCACGACAGGGCTGTACTCTACACTTCCTTTCATAATATATCCCGGCGTCAACCAGGCCCGAGAGATACAGGCACCTGCAGTGTTGGTCAGGAAATTTGAGCAACACTCTCAGAAACGCATCCATTAAGTGGATGAAACTCGACTGTATGGTCCCAGTCTTCCCAACTGAGTCTGCAGCAAACTCAACTCTGAGTAGGAGCCGGTCGGGGCAGAAAAACCCAATGACTCTGATGGGATTCGAACCCACGACCTCCCAGCCGAGAGTTTGCGACGCTAACCACTTCGCCATGGCGGCAGGTGCAGCTTGGTCTTGATGATGGTTCTGGATTCGGTATAGCTGGTAGATCTGTCCATCTGCTCCTTTGTAGTGCCCTCCTTTGCCAGGGAGTCAGCAGTCTCATTGCCGAGCACGTTGCAGTGGGAGGGAATCCACTGCAGGGTGACTGTGTGACTTGTGCAGAGGGAGGCGAGAGATGAGGACAGATCGTTGAGCTCTGGATCTCTGTTGGACTGAAGGGGCTGCAAGATGGACAGGGCGTCGGTCAGGAAGACAACGTTGTGGCAGGCGTAGGGGCTGACCTCGATGTGGGCTGCTGCTGTTTTCAGGGCTTCCGCTTCAGCTCTGTAATTTGTGGAGTACAGGCCGGTAGCGAGGCAGATCTTTTCTTCTCTGCCTCCTGGATATTAGACATAGACTCCTGCCCCTCCATTTCGAATGGCATCTGCTGCAGATCCGTCGGTGTAGACATGAGTCCAGGACTCTTTGGGGAACTGGGTATGGAGGTGTTCAAGGGAGAGGGACTTTCTTTCAGGGCCGCTTTGGGAATCTTTTGGGCCAACACCAGGGATGCTGCACTGGATGAGGGTAGGGGTTCCTTCCCTCCAGGGTGGGACGGCAAGACACCGGGGTATCACTTTGGGGTCATGGTCAAGGATATCCTGATGTTGCCGTTCTAGGATCCTGCTCTGGGAAGCTCCCTCTCTTCAGCCGTCCTTTTGTTGGCTGGGACAGTCTGTCTTTCATGGGGTGGCCTTGCAGCCTCTTGAACTTAGCAGCCTTTACAGTTTGGCGTCTATGCGGTCCTCAAGGGGCTGGAGCTCTGTGATAGTTTCAAGCTCCTGGATTGGCGTAGACTTCATGGCTCCTGTGGTGATACGTTCAGCTTGATTCTGAATCTTGCTGATCCGTTCAAAATTGGATTTGGCTGTAGTACCCCATGGAGTCATGCAGTCATACTCCAGCACTGGCCTGACTCTACCAGTGTACAGTCTCCTGAGGGTCGTGTTGTCTGCACCCCATGTTGTTCCTGCCAGCTTCTTCATGAGGGCAAGGCGTACTTTTGTTCTTAATTCTGTTTTCTCTGCTTGCTTCTTCCACGTCAGGCGTTTGTCAAAGGTGACTCCCAGGTACGTGGGGTTATTTTCAGCAAGCAGAGTTTGTCCATTGATGCTCAGGTTGGCCTTCTGTTCTTTGGGTGAGAGGCTGAAAACAGTGTAAGTGGTCTTCTTGGCATTAATTGTTACCAGCCACCGTTTTGCCCAGCTTTCGAGAACATTCAGCGCCTGCTGTAGCCTGTAGTTGGCAGTTGTGAGGTGCTCTTCCGAGCACCATAGGACAAGATCGTCTGCATAGATGGCTCCTTGGACTTTGCGTGGCACATCTCTGACGATGTCGTTGACAAAGACAAGGAATAGGGTAGGGTTGAGGACACCTCCTTGGGGGACTCTTTCCATTTTTCCATGTCAGTTTTGCATTTAGGATGCCATTAATCTATCTTTGAATTCAGATACAAAACCATAGTCGCATCCTACTCCCTTGCATATCCAAACAATTCCAAATCCATCTTCTGTTAAAACGTTCTTGATTTGAGATACCCAGTTTTGTTTACCCTTCTCTGCTTGAATCAACTGTATTTCGTATGCCTGTCTACACAGTCTCGACATAGGTAATCTGATTAGTTTTATCCAATATTTTATACACTTAACAAATGATTTTACATACAATGGATACCTGCATGATTCACCATACAAAACTGTATTTGAGAGAGAGAACGAACGAACGAACGAACGAACTTTATTGAACATCGGCCACAGACCATATTTCGAAAGGATTTGGGGTGCGGGGCGAGGAAAGTGGGGAAGACAGTGGGTCAAGGGCACTGGGGAGGTAAATAATGAAACCATCCACATATATCAAGATTACTTTTTACGCCTACCTTGATTCAACGCCTACCGTGCGCTGAAGAGATCAAAGCTAAGTGACAAACTCATTCATTTTGATTGTCCTATTTGTTTGTCTTGCCTGAAGAAGACCTAAGAGGTCGAAACGTGTCGTGTTTTGTCTTGTGACTCGTTTGTCGACGTTTCTCTTGGCGATTAGCTGACATTTATTTAAGATTTGTAATGTTCTTTTATTATCCCGTGGTAGAAGAATAATTGACTGTGGTAATTGTACAATATTTAAAATAAACGCTTCCCTGAAATCATTATAAAGTGAGCACTTACATATGAAGTGGTTTTCATCTTCTACAGAATTAACACAAAACGGACAATTTCAATCTTTTGAATTGTGACTATATCTGTACTAATTGTTATTCAAAGGTAAAACATTCAATCTTGCATGTGAAAAAGCTACTTTGAAACAAAACACATCAATGCTACTAAGATGAATGCCCCTTTCAAAAATGACTTTAAAGATCTATAGCTTGCATGTCTTTCCTTATCTCTAATAGTTCCTGTCTACTCTTGTATAAACATATCAATTAATCTCTGCTTGAATATGCCTAAAAAACAACGTACATTGCCAACATCCTGTTGTAACCATACAAAGTTGAAACCAGTCTCACATAACAATTCTCTTATGTTTGTTACCCAGCATTTTTTTCCATTCTGATCAAGGATTACCTGCATACTATTATGCTTGCCGTGGTAATCTGTTCTGTCCCATACTAATCAGTTTTAACCAATACTGAATCGCGCATACGTAGGAGTTGATAAAGAGGGTATCTACCCAGTTCCCCTTATACCATTTTGTTTGGGGTCTTGAGTGGAATTCCCAGAAAACGCTTGCATGCTAGCAAGTGAACTCTCTCCAAACCATCTAAACGATGTATCCCCCACACTTCATAGCGGGGAAGGAATTTTCTCAAAACTGGGACCATCGTGCACTTGGTGACAAGTTTTTGAAATTTGGCATGGTGTTAAGTATGGGTATAAGGTTTTCAAAAACCACCGCAAACAAATTGAGCTCGACCTATTTCACCCTGTTTGCGCAAAATCCAATATGGTTACCGACAGAAACTGTTCATGCCAATCACAGCCCCCATTACCATCACAGCATTGTCAAATGTCACTTAGTATACGTTTTATGGTGCAAGCAACCAACTTCTGAAGTCACTTTGGTATTCTATAGGTAATGCCAAGGTCAAAGGTCATTTTCAAGGAAAATTAGTAAGAAAAATAACAACTTTTGCACTTTATCGATTTTAACCGTGGTGAAACCGCCTGGAGTGTTTCTACAGTATCCATTTGATATACTAGAACATTCTACAAATGTTCTTGAACATTCCAGTATAT
This sequence comes from Conus ventricosus, assembly GCA_018398815.1. NCBI lineage: Eukaryota > Metazoa > Mollusca > Gastropoda > Neogastropoda > Conidae > Conus > Conus ventricosus. Next base: position 69,004,646 of record CM031611.1, read on the forward strand.
TAAATGAAAATTTTAGAAACATTCCAGACCGTTTTACCAGGATAAATGTGACATTAGGTTCTTTACCAATGTTTACATTCCTTGTTCAAGATGTAGTTTTTTACGTTCTTGAACTCCTGATTGAGCAGTTTATCAAAGAGTCCAATGACTCCAAGTTAGAAATGCAGCATAGTTTTTAAATGACTTTGACTGTTCTGGATGTTCTGAAACCTAGTGACAAGCACTGTTTGTGCACCCCCTTCACACTTGCATAGCGAAGTGCATCTCGGTGACACTTGCAGTTTCCTTTGCAAGCAACCAAGCAGCCACAGTGGAGCAACAATGAGCATCCTTTGCTGGCATGTGGCAGATCAGTCCAGTGTGGTACCCATGCCTTGGTTCTGTCATTCCACTGCCATCCCGTTCACTCGGGCTTGGAACGTTGGGAAGTTTGGAGAGAGACTCTTTCCAGATGAAAGCCGCAACGGGTAGTGCTCGCCTCACATGCTGGAACACGGCATGCTGAGTTGGTGGGACGGACTCAAGAGGTTTGAGGCCAATGGTGAACAACAGCTTTCTGACTTCATTGACAGAAGTGGATCGACAGTTTTTGATGTACATCAACACAGTCAGATGCTCCAGACGTTGCATGTGCAGTGAGTCAAGTGTGAAGCTGGCTGGATCCTGGGTGACAGCGATGAAGGTGTCAGTGACCTCAGGAAGAGCAGCCCACGCATTCCATGCTATCTTTTTCCCAATCCCAAACATTGCCGATGTTACATCACACCCCGTGAATGAATGGAAGAATAGGAGAGCCTCGGAGCGCTGAGGTCCAAGCTGTTGAGAGATGTGATGGATGGGAATGTCTCTGAATGTTTTTCCAGACCCAAATCCGATCCATAGCTCTGACAAGTTCAATCCATGGAAATGATAGATGACAAGAACCACCACATCAGTGTCCACTGTCCTGAGGTACGCCCAGTGTGTCCTTGCTCAGCAGCGTGGTGCAGGTGCAGCATCATCCGGGTGTCAGCTTCTTTTTGAGAGCAGGGAGACAAGGCCGATACATCAGTTGGTCTGTTACTGAGTACAAGGTCATCTTTCGTGGTGAAGAGATGATATTTTGTGTCAGTGGTCCTTTGCACCAGTTGCTCGTTGAGGAACTGAAACAGTTCATTCTTGTTTTCAGACTCTTTGAGAAATTTCTGCCAGTCAGCTCCCTTTGGAATAGGTATCTTTGCAGAGAGTCTTGTTCGTCGCCCTTCACAATCTCCCCGTTTTGCACGAGTTTGTGATTTGATACTTGCATCCTGATATGTATCCCAGACAGCATCTATTCTGGTGGTCTTGTTGGTCATCGAGCTTTCTAAGAAGGGTAGCAAGTACATGTGTGTATAGTCTCCAAACACTGTGGCACGCTGGGGTTTTACGATGTGAATGATGGCTGACATATCCAGCACAACCACAGAGGCTTCTTTGGCTGCAGGAAAACGTCCATGATCAGGCATACCAGGAAGACAGCCAAGAAGAGCTGATTTGGTACCTGTCGTCAGTTTTCCCCTGTCACTCAAGGAAGGAAGGCTCACGCTGATTCTCATGCCTGAAAAAGTCATCTATATCCCCATCTGGTCGTCTGGTCGTCCTTGGAGGGACAGAAACAACCTTGGGATAAGTACTGCATTTGCCTTCGCTGATCCCAACTTGTCAGCTCCCTTCTTCAAGTCCACAGGTGGCCGATTGCTGAAGGTGTACAAATTGGACCCTGGGATAACATCAGACAAGGGTTTGGAACAGGTTTCAATTCTGTCCTGCACAAACTCTGCAAACATGGCCTTGCCTATGTTGGGAGCTTCCTTCAAGTTGTTGGCAATCATCGGGTCCATAACTTCACCAGTGTCCAGTGTGACAAGCTGTGGGCCTGTCTCTTTGAATGGGTTGACAACAGTTCCCTCTTTGACAAGATAGAATAGAGCCTTGAGATCTTTCAAAAATGTGTTCTGCTCAGCAGCAGAAGACTCTGGATGTTCCAAGCTGATATCCTTGTTTGAAGCAGGGACTGGCGTTCTCAAATTCATCAGGTTTTGAAAGCTCAATGATTCCTTTTCCTCTGGCTGTCCATAGAATCCTTTTGCTCCGCTGTCCTCTTTGAGGAACTTGATGCCGTGCTCCTGGCTTTGGTCAAGTGCTATCAGACAGAATTTCTTTTCACTGCGTTGCACAACAAACTTTCCTTCCATGAAGGCTTCGTGGACACCTGGGTGGGTCTCTGGCAGACATGCCATGTCTTTCAAGAAGACAGGCATCCAGCGGGCATAGTTTGTATGTCCAAAAGCAAAGAACCATGGACACAGGTCTTCACAGGCACTCAGAGTCAGTGGCAATGACCCATTCGCTGACCTCGAAGAAAGCGGCAGCAGATCGGGAGAAGTTCTTGGACAGTTGACCAGTAGCAGACAGTTTGAGCATTTGCAGCGAGTCTCTTCTCCCACATCTCCATGGTTTCGTGAGGCCCATAGCCCGTCTGACAGTACTCATTGTACGCTTGAACCTTCTTCAGAGCATGGAGCCAGGCCAGAGTCAGCGGGTATGAATACCGTGTGCGCATTACATGACTGCTTCCTAGAAGAGATGCTGCAAACCCTTGCCAAGGAGAACATCTGCTCCCAGCCAGATCCAGCCAGCAGCTTTCCTCCACATTGTTGGGATGCCATCTCAGTGTGGAGGAACCCATGAAGCACACCATCTTGATTCACCAACCTCCTCAGGAATCTCCATGACACTTCTTCTGTTGAGCATAGAGGGGACACTGGGTATTACTACAGAGGCCATGTTGAATGTCATACTATGATTTTTCTTTTCTGATTAGGTGTTAAGAGTGATACATTTAAGGACATACATGAGCTCTGAAAATTTAGAACCATGACAGGAAACTCAATTTTTTTCTTTTGAAGTTGAGCCTTTCAGAGTTATAACAAATTTGGGCCGAAATGACCTTGGCCTTTGGCCTTCAAAATGACCTCAAAACGCTAGGTCAATGTCAAATATGGATTCCTTATCCCTAAAACAATATAAATAATGGTATTTCATAAGATTCTAGTGGTAACGAAAGCTACAATTTGACAGTCACTTTTCTGGGTAACGGCCATATTGGATTTTGTGCAAGCAGGCCCAAGTAGGTCGAGCTCGTTTGTTTGCGGTGGTTTCTGAAATCCTCATACCCATATCTAACACCATGCCAAATTTCACAAACTTGTCACCAAGTGCACGATCATCTGAAATTCACTCCATGCTATCAGATGAATATGATAAAATGGATTTGATTTTGACGTCAAACACCTTAAAATGAATATGATAACTGATATCCTTATTCTTCTGGAAGGCTCTTGTCAAAGTAACCAATGCCTTTTTCGCTTTACTAATTAAGTGTTCGGTACCAAGTCTTGGACGAATCTGAGAGAGAGAGAGAGAGAGAGAGAGAGAGAGAGAGAGAGAGAGAGAGAGAGAGAGAGAGAGAGAGAGAAGAGAGAGAGACAGAGACAGAGACAGAGATTTGACGGCACACACACACACACACACACACACACACACACACACACACACACACACACACACACACACAGCGAGAGAGAGAGAGAGAGAGAGAGAGAGAGAGAGAGAGAGAAAGAGAGAGAGAGCACAGAGAGCACAGAGAGAGAGAAAGAGAGAGAGCAGAGAGAGAGAGAGAAACAAGAGTGATGGTGGTGCAAAGGGAAATAACTGTTAGCCAGTGTCTTGGATGAGAGCTTTACGTGTTGCGAGATTACTGCCCATTTTACGAAGCGATTTCTGGTTTCTTTCATGCACAAACACACACACACACACACACACACACACACGCGCGCGCGCGCGCGCGCGCGCGCGGATGGATGAACTAAAGGTGAGACACAGGCAGACAAACAGGCAAGCAACGTAGATGAACAAACAGCAAAATAATTTAACAAGCTGACAGGCCAACCGACTGTACACACTTTTATTTGTGAAAGACCTGGACGCGTACATACACAAAAAAATACGAGATTAGGACCCGCCCATCCCTCTCCTCTCATGGACCTGCCCACGGATATGGAGGGGATTGGGAAAGCCACCATCCCTTGTTTTTATTGAAACCAAACAGAACAACAACAACAACAAAAAGGGGGGGGGGGGGGGGGGGGGATACAGCGACGACGTCCATTTCGTCCGCAAATATTTTGAAGTTGGTTATATATTTTCAGTTATTTTTTTAAATAATTCTTTATGCTTTTCATTTTGCTAAGTCCGTCGAAAATGCTGTGTATTCGTCATTCATGCGTTGCTTGGTATTACATAAGATGACGCACAAACTGTCCATTTAGCTGTCGCCACACTTGCTGAAATGATGGACTGGCTCAAAGAGGAAGCCAGTCAATTTCGATGCGAATTGGTGGCGCCGACTGGGCTCAAAACCAGGTTCCAGGATGTCTTCAGCAAGATCGTTTCAAGTTTTGTATTGAACATGAAAAGTGTGAAGATATTGTTGTGTTCAGCACGTTCATTACAAATTTTACATTGAACATGAAAACTGTGAAGTTATTGTTGTGTTCAGCACGTTCATTGCAAACTTTACATTAAACGTGAGCACTGTGAAGTTATCATTGTGTTCAGCACGTTCATTACAAATTTTACATTGAGCATGAAAACTGTGAAGTTACTCTTTATAAAATCACAATTATCCATGAATTTAAATATTTTCATACAATGTTGAAACTTTTCAATAATATGAACGTTGACCATTCGTTTCATCACAGAAACAGTAAAATCGCATGGGAACTAACTCTTTTGATCCGCACCTACTTCCTTCCTCAGTGGGGAATAATTTTGTATGGTGCTCTCCCTTATACTATTTCCTCCCGTTTTCATAGCACATCGGATGGCTGACTGTATTCTAGGCTCTGTAACGCGCAAGTATGTTTACTTCTTCCGCGTTCCAGAATGCACGGACTACTGTCAACGGCACTGACATGTCGAAGGCTGATTCATATGGGAGGTCAGAACAACCCCACTGCAGGCACCATGCATGTAATAGAGAAGTGGACAACAAAAGTTTAAGGTAACAGAAAGGTTTAAGGTAACAGAAAGGTTTAAGGTGACAGAAAGGTTTAAGGTGACAGAAAGGTTTAAGGTAACAGAAAGGTTTAAGGTGACAGAAAGGTTTAAGGTGACAGAAAGGTTTAAGGTGACAGAAAGCCAGAAATTCAATGCAGCCCACCAACCGTGCACGTGATTCCGTGACCAGAATTCTACTGATAGTTACATAAAGTTATGTACAACACAGAGAAAACCGAATAGGAGGAAGGTCAAGAGGGAGGGAGAGAGAGAGGGGGAGAGAGAGAGAGATGGAGGGAGAGAGAGAGAGTATTATACAGAAGGCGAACGTTCATTGACACACTCAAAAAAGGGAGGAAGGGGAAAGGCCGGAGCGGGGCCCGGAGATGTAGTGTGCTTGTGTGTGTGGGAGAGAGAGAGAGAGAGAGAGAGAGAGAGAGGAGAGAGAGAGAAGAGAGAGAGAGAGAGAGAGAGAGAGAGAGAGAGAGATGAATGAAAAGAGAGGGTGGACAGGGAGACAGAGAGAGAGGAGGGAGACATGGGGTGGGTGGTATGTACAGGGCGTATGATGAAAATCGGATGTTCAGAAGAAAAAAAGCAATGTATTAAAAGATCGACAATTAAAGCAACCGGTCGCAAGCGCAAAAAAAAAAAAAAGTATCTGCCAGAAAGTGGCACAACTATTCACACAATTGCGGTAAAACTCAATAAAGATGATAAAAGCCAAGAGTGAAACGTTTTCTATGTATATTTTTGCTCTCAAAATTGTGGAAAATAGTGCATCAAGACAATAAGCAAAACAACAAATGGTCTTAAGATACGCACAAATAGATATTCACACTTGGGAAACCTTTTAAAGTCATAGTCGCAAAAATGTCAATGCCTCTATTCCAGGGAGATAATTTGGAGAGAAAATTGCATTTTGTCAGAAACAAACAGGTGAACAAATTAAACGTAAACAAAACAAAACGTAAACGTAAAACCTCTCTTCGTACATAACAACGAGGGTAATACAACAGCCCACTGGGAACAAAATACAGCCACCTCGTTATCTAGAGCAAGAGTAAAAATAATAGACTAACTCGCCATTTAAGAACAATTCGTTTTGCAAACACGGGGAACACTATCATATTAGTCACACAATGAAAGGGAAGAGGGGGGGGGGGGTGGAACTTACGTTTCTTAAGAATGAAGCTTTATTTTCAATGTTTCTAGTTTTTCTGCCGTCAGCTACACCTTCAAAGCAGTTCACAATCATTTTTCTGTAAAGAAACGACTTGTAAATAGCGATAAACATTCTTTTTTCATAGATATTGTCTCTGAGGATGACATTTTCTTTTGAATATCCTGATAATGTATGTGATTGTCATCGACTCGATTTTTTTCTCTCTTTTTTTCTTTTCTTTTTTTTTTTTTTTCTTTTTTTTTTTTGCTGTAACCCAAGTAATTATTGTGAAAATGCATATTAACAATTGCCTCGTCTCTTTCAAGTGTCTCGAACTAAATGTTGCTCTGGTGAGCCCCAAGTTTTCTTTCCATCTCCCTGTCATATAAAAGCTCGAACTGCCATTTAGTTTTTTCAGCTGTAATTTCATTTGCTTATTATGAAGGAGACTGCTTTCCACTACAAAATATTTCACAGTTTAACTGAAAGAATTCATCAACAAAATCGTAATATCGTAGATTTTCAACAACAATGCACATCACCCTGTGATTTCCACTTGATCCATCTGAAGTAAACTCAAAGAATTCAATAATTTAATAGACATGAAGAAAGAAAAGCTGAAAACCTGAAAGTAATCATAAAACTCCTGCACTATCACAATTACCGTCTTTTTTTTTAATTTAAGAAGGAGGGGGGGGGGGGAGAGAGGCGGCTCGTTACCCTTCCTCCTCCCCAAACAGTACCATTTCCAACCAAATAACAGCTCAATTCAACCATCTCAGCGTCTTCCCTCCTCACGCCTCACCCCCCCCCTTCCTCGCTCTCTCCTGCTCCTCATCCTCCTTTCATTCTCCTTGTCCTGTTCCCCACGTCCTACTACTTGAAGGCATTCTTCTTCACTAGGGGTCGCTGGCTGACGCGGTTCTTCGCTCCTCTCTTGGGGCCGCCTCCAGCCCCCTTGCCACCTGAGCCCCCGCCATTCTGCTTGCCCAGCTGGCTCTTGGTGTGGCAGGCAATGACCAGGGCCGTGATGCCAAAGCAGAAGGCGCAGAATGCCATCACATAGATGATGATCTGAAGGACCGTCAAACAGGTCACCCCGACGTCCACGGCTATGGATCAGAAAACACAATCTGTTCCTTTTTACCGTATGTCATTGTGTAGGTTTGTTATCCACCATGATATTCATGTGATAGTTAGACCCCCCCCCCTCTCTCTCTCTCTCTCTCTCTCTCTCTCTCTCTCTCTCTCTCTCTCTCTCTCTCTCTCTCTCTCTTCTCATGTTTGCTGCTGTCGTCATTACTTTTATTCTTATTATGATAAAGAAAAGATAGTAAGAAGAATAAGAGGGAAAAGAACAAGAACCAAAAGAACAAGAAAAAGAAGTAGAAAAAGAATTATCATGCTGCTGCTGATGATGATCATCATCACAGTCATCATCATCATCATCATCATCATCATCATCATCATCATCATCGTCATCGTCGTCGTCGTCGTCATCATTATCATCATCACTGTTATGATGATGATAATAATGATGATGATGAAGATGATTATTGTTATTGTTGTCATGTTTGTTGTTGCTGTCGCTACAGTCATCGTCATCATCTTCTTATCATTATCATTGTTGTTATTATTATTGTTGTTGTTGTATTGTTGCTGGTGCTGCTGCTATTGCTGCTGCTTCTGTTGTTGCTGCTGTTTTCTTGTTGTTCTTGTTCTTTTTCCTTTAATGTTGTTATTGTTGAAAGAAAAATGACAACAATCGCAACACAACAAATATATTTACTCATATACAGAGAGAAAGGGGACGAGGAGAGGGAGAAGAGAGAGGAGAGAGAGAGAGAGAGAGAGAGAGATGTGAGAAGAGAGAGAGAGAGAGAGACAGAGGACAGACAGACAGACAGACAGACAGACTTACACGGCATACTGCCCTCTGCACATTTGGGGCCCGACTCACACACGTCGAATAGTACTTGTAAGCGGTGGCACCTGAAAAAGAAAGATAATTACGTGTAGAACTAGAAAAAATTACGTGCCTCACAAGAGTTCTTCACTATATAAGACAAAATGACTAGGCAGCAAGTCGACACATATTCTGACAAACAAGAACCTCTCTTCGTAGTTAACAAACGCCCTAATCTTTCTTGCTTGCTACAGGCATGTATCCATCATATCCCAACCCCCACCATCCCCCCCCCCACACACACACACAATGACGCCTTCGTCTCACCCCTCACCCCCACCCCCCACCCCCACCCCTACCCACCCCCACCCCTCCCCCTCCCAGCCCTCTTCATCTCCACTATCTAAGACCTTTCCACGGGGTTTTTAATTTTCGCCTTGTGGACTTTCGCTCCGTGTGAACTTCAACTGTTTCGGCTTTCGCCCCGCGATCATATTTTTTCACAAGAGTACAGATGTAAATATGTATGTTATGTATGTTACCTGATGGTAACCTCTTTGTTCGAAACACACTGAACATAACAGAAGACACAATACTTTGTCTTCGGTCAAAATGAAAACAAACCACCATATAAAACTATTTACCGTTGCTAAAACTTTTTTTTAATCTTTTCACATCCCCCCCCCCCCCCCCCCCCCCCCCCCCCCCCCACACACACACACACAATGGTTCCCTTATGCAGCTAGTGAAGAGTTTTCATATCTGTAACATATTTTCTTAATTTCATGTTCTCAGTTTCTCCATCTTCAAACTCTCCCCCCCCCCCTCCCCCCCCCCCCCCCCCTCCTCCCCCCCCTCCCCCCCCCCCTATTAGACTGTTCGTCTTTATGTTTGTCTGACTTTATTCAAGTTTAAAAGGCTGTGCCGGTCTTGAATAAAAGTTACTCTCTGTTAGGTTTTCTTATGGGAGCAAAAAAATACCCCACTTGTTTACTTTTCACATTGTCAAGCTCGCTGAGACTTGAACTGGAGTGGAAAGACAGAGAAATAGATCAATCGGTTCTAGCGCCCCCTTTCGCTAACTAAATGAGAAATCTTCGAACAGATTTCATTCACACGAATTTTTATTCTCTTTCATTCACACATTCATATCCAAACAAAACAACATGACGCATCATACACACCGATCACAAACATAAACCCAAGTAGCGCCACCCAAGGCGGCACCAAAGAAATATCACAATATATAATAATTCAAAACTTAAGTGCGCACAAACAATCCACAGAAGGTATTGAAGAATAACGTTCCAAAACGAAGAACACAAAGGAACGATCCACAGAAGGTATTGAAGAATAACGCTCCGAAACGAGGAATGACGTAAGTGATAGGAATGTTGTCAACGACGAAAAAAAGTATCTTGAAGTCTCCAGACTGCTTCTTTACAATCACCTCGGCCCTCATGAATTGAAGAGGAAAACATCATAGTCACACCAAATGAAGTGGGTTGCGCATGCGTTAAGGCAAGTAGCTTCCTTAGTCAGTTAGGGTTGTAATTATTTTTTAAATTTCATTTCAGAAAGTGCCTATCAACAACAAGAAACTGTATCTCACAAATCGGACAGAGAATGTAAATATGTTCGTTCAAGCTCACCCTATCTTATTTTGCACGAAAACCCCCCTTTTCACATACAAATCACGTCCATCTCATCTCAGTTTTGGCCGAAATTAACACCTTTTCACAAACAAGATTAACACCCCAAAACCTCTAAAAATTGACGTAATCGTTAATTTAAAATGGGGGCTTACGTGCAAGATAAGATAGGGTGATCGTGAACAAACATATTTACATTCTCTCCAGGGACATAAAAATCTAATGGCTTACAGTACGTTCTTCTACTTCCAGCACTATCAATAAATCTGAACAAACAACTCGTCTTCCATCTTGATTAGTTATTTTTACATCCAATGAATTTATAGGTCCCTCAATTAATTCTTTAAATTGGCTGTCTCCATCAAACCTATCTAACTGATAATCGCAAAACCCTGCCTTAATTGACGGCAGCACTCTTAGAACTGTAGATGGATAGCCCTCAAATAAATTAGTATCTGTTTTTAACTGTTGTAAATGGACATACAACATTGGGTTCACGAGAAAATCAGTTGGTCTACTGCCTACATACTCATAAAGACCGATTTTTAAGTGCATATGTGTTTTAATATGATATGTTTCACCACTATCATAAAAGCCTAAAATTCGAGCAAGACTTCTAGGAAAAACGTACTCCCTTTTTTCTTTAAGTTCTGGAAAATTCATAGTAATTATAAGATTTGCCTCATTAATTTTTAACTTAATGCTAAAATTTTTAAATACTTCTCTTAAAGAACAAAAAGTTGTAGTAACCATCGGGTATTTTTAAATGTTTTAATAGATTGCCTTGTTCGTCCTTAATATCCACCCAGTTATTCTTAGCTCTTTCAAATATGTTAATCCATTTTACTTTAAAGCCAATTTCTTTAAGGCAATCCTACAACTCCCACGCCTATTTTCAATTGGGTGCGTTACGAACACACGTTTGTTTTGTTGGGTTATATAGATGTACATCTTTTTTTATAACTATTTTAAAAACTATTTAAAAAAATGGAACCTTTTAAATATAACGAAAGTGCCACTTACAATGTAGGAGCGTTTTATAATCCCAAATCTTTGGAATTCAGTTTACTAACCATTGCAGTAGATGAATCATACGGCTTCCGGGTCAGACTTGTAAACCCACTAACTAGATATTTAAATCCGCCAATAAATAGTGATAGAGTGCCATCAGCATGGTCATCTCGCCCTTTGACGTTTTACCAGAATCAGTTAAATTTTGCCATTTACTGCTCTCGCCCTTTGACGTTTTACCAGAATCAGTTAAATTTTGCCATTTACTGCGCAACTACTGCTGCGGTGTTTCATATGCAAAACCATTTAAACCACCCCAATCTTTTAGTAAGGTCAGTATATAACTTTCATGTTTATTACCAGTACAGACGAATACTAACTGAACTACAAGTGCCCCTCCCCAGCGACAACGCGTTTAATCCATTTAAAAGTCCAATGGACAATAATGCATATGAAAGAATCTGCAACGAATTTAACATTAATCCTTCAACTGACTTTAGACAAAAGTTAGACCGCAATCATGGGTTAGGCACATTGTATTTGTGGGGTGCAAAAAGAGAATATACTTATGACTACTGGCCTGGCCACACCTCTTTTCAACCAGACAAACAAGTTCGATTAGGGTCAATTGAACAAAAACATCCTCATGCTTGGGCAACATTTATCTTAGATGAAAGTGAAGGCCTAACAATGCCAGGAGTGCAAAGACTCAATGACTCCATCCGAACATACATTTGGTGTCTATTAGGAGCACAAGCACAGACTAAGTCTAGCATAGTTGATCAATCTACAATCTTTGACGCCAGAAAACAATTTCTAGCCAATTTAGAAGATGCTATTAACTCTGCTGTTGATTTGCCTGCCAGCATACAAAGGTATCAAGACGTTCTTACACATGCTAGGTCAAAGGTTGACTTTGTTGTAGGCCATGGATTATACATGCTACCCTCTGACCTTAGACTACAGATTGGCATGATACAGAATTATAACAATGAAATCCTCATAGCTGGAGACGCCCAAAACTTAGGGAACAATCAAGGTTTAAACACAAGGCCCGCTCCATCCATTAAAAAAAGTACCTAGCCCTGAAGAAAGCGATCCAGTTATAAGCGCCCCACAGCCAGAAAGCAGCTCAGAAAGCACACCACCTGTTGATCTGCCTCGCACTGACAGTCATACTTGCGAAAAGACAGCCCTTGTTGTATTTTTAACTTTTACTGGATTAGCCATACTTTATTTCACTAAAAATTAATCCAGCAGCTAGCACTCCTAACGTCCACAGATGGTCAGCCATATAACCAGCAACTTTGCCTATAGTAGACAAAACCCAACTAACAACACTGCCTATTATGCCAGGCAGAGCATCAAGCGCTTTGGCAGCTAACTTCTTTAATAGGTTTGCTAGATGATGCAATTGTTTTCTAATCCAACTTTTACCAGGCTGAGGCGTTGGAGGAGCTACTGGCCCTGTTGGCGCACTGCCGGTTAAAGCATAAACGAGTGTAGAGATAGCAAACCCAACAGCTGTTAATATGCTAACTATTGTAATCCCCTGTTCCCTGAACAGAGTCCTTAATTCTTTCAGCTAGCGTAGTGTTTTCATAAGTATTCTGTTTATAGTTTCTCTTATTCTGCTTGTTTGTGATGCTAGCTGCGCTCTGTTAGTAGACAGCACTTCTAACCTGGCCGCCCTTTGTAGCCATAAATCCTGTATTTTCTGCTGTATTCTAGCCTTTTCTTCTTGCCCTAAATTGTTATCATCTGCATCAGCCAGTTTTATTTTTTCTTCTTCTATCTCTCTATCCAGCTCACCAAGTTTTGCTAAATTGTTTGTTAGTTAATAATAATAATAATAATGGGGATTTATATAGCGCCTTGCACGCACAAGGCGCTTTACAAAGGCAGAAAAAAAAATACAAATTGCTAAATGTAAAGAAAATGCATTGAAAAACGACTCAGAAAAGAAAAACAAAGGCTCTCTCCCATTCTCTCCCACGTGCACACACACTCTCACGCATAGACGCACAATACACAACAGTCGCAACAATCACAAACTATTTAGCGATCCACAGAGACAACAAGAGTCAGTCAACTATCAGGTAATAACTGTCTTCTTAATATTGTTTGAAAAGGTGGGTTTTCAGGGAGGTTTTGAAGGAAGAAAAGGTTTGAGAATGTCTTAAGTCATAGGGGAGTTTATTCCAGAGTTTGGGAGCTGCGTATGAAAAAGCTCGTTCACCATGCTGTTTACGATGGGGACGGTAACTGGGAAAGCGGAAGGTCTGGTGTCGGTGGAGGAGCGGAGCATTCGTGATGGGACATATACTTGAAGGAGATCGGAAAGATAGGCAGGGCATCGCCAGTGAAGATCTTGAAGCAAAGACAACAACATTTGTATTTAATTCTTTCTTCAACGGGGAGCCAGTGCAACTTTTTCAGGAGAGGGCTGCAGGGTTGGGTCCTAGGAGATTTGCAATGAGACGGGCTGCAGAGTTCTGTGCACATTGGAGTGGTTGGATGACAGTTGAGGGACAGCCAAGGAGAACACAGTTGCAGTAATCTACCCTTTGAAAGGATGTAGGATGAAACGAGAGTTTTTGTGGCGTCTTCAGTGAGATAGGGTCGAATAGCAGCAATTCGTTTAAGTTCCATGTAAGCTAACTGACAAGTTTTTGTGACATGCTGCTGTCATTGAGAGGTCACTATCAAGGAGAACACCAAGGTCACAAACAGTGTTTGAAAATTCAATAGTGCTGGAACCTAATGTCAAAGAAGAAGGAGCGGAACAGGGCCATGATGTGATGCTTTGAAAAACGGATGGCTTCAGTCTTCTCACAGTTCACCCTTATTGTCCGTAAGCCTCATTAAGTCCCAGGATTTCACGCATAGGTAATGGGGAATCTTCAATTGTTTTTATAATTGTGTTCCTCATTAAAACTCGTCTCAATTTCTGCAATTAGTTCTTCTGCTCTTCTAATTGGTTCATCTGTTTTGTTAATTGCATCATCTGCTTGATGACTTAAATCTTGAAGAGGTATGTTTTGTATTTCAATTGTGTTGGCAGCCCCCGCTCCAAGTTCTGTAAATGACTAACGACTTCGGCTCTAATCTCTAAAAGGTTTAATTGTTCTGCCTTAGCAATAGGGAGTTTTCGTCTAATTGTGCTTAGTTTTAAAACCTTGTTTGGGTTTTGCGTTGAAGTAGCTTTTACACGGTCCCCTGCACCAGTTTTTATATACAAATGCCCACCATCTTCCTCAAAATCGTTAGGATCAAGCACGCCTGGCAGCTCTCGCCCTATGCTTTTATAGAATGATTGAATTCTTTCTCGCAATAGTTCTTGACGGTGTCTAGGGAGTAAGAACCCGCTCCTTCAAGCTCTTCTTGCAATGAAGGACCTAGTTCTGTTTCATCTTCTTCTTCTTCAAAAGGATCAATCGGGTCAAAATCTTCAGCCATATTTTTTATTTATATTCTTTTTTGTTTTATAAAAAATGAACTCATACGGTTGTGACCTTGATCCATACAGAAAAGAGAAGGAACCCATGGTGTAAAAGGTATAAGGCAGACTGTAATTAGTGTAAATACTCCATCAACAGTTGAGCCTGGACAAACTTTAATAGTCAAGTTCCCTGATCTTGGCGCTGGCGATGTTATAATGCCAGGCACTGCTAAACTATCATTCAAAATAGATATTAATTCGACAGATCCTAATGCTACTGTTGTTGCTAATTTAGGCAGAGCAATCGTTAAACATATAACATCAAACTGGAGGGCAGTGAAGTCTTTGTACTAGGCGAGGCAGACATTTTTGCCCTCTATTCTGACCTATGGCTACCTAAAAAAGAAAGAAAAGAGAAAGTTTATCAGGGAATACAAAGCCCAAACGGTCTCAAGCACAGGCTTAAAGCGGGGGATGCAAAGAATGACGTTAAAGATGAGGCAGTAGCAGAAGCATTTGGCAACAGATTCTGCATCCCTTTAGATTTTGAACTGTTAACGACGCATATGCCATATTACCAAGGTGCACTAAAAAAAACACTTACTTATGAACTGACATTTAATCCTAGCGTTTTCTGTTGTTCTGTCTGAAGACCCTTTAGCTAAATACACAGTTAGCGACATTTCTCTTGAGTTTGATGTTGTTACTAACCCCGAACTGGCCAGAACAATCTTAACCCAGTATAAAAGTAAAACAGTTATTTATTATGAAAGGGTTATACACTCCATTACAGAAAATAGAAACAAGCGAGACACTCTCTGGAACATACATCTAAATCAGTCTCTGAAGTCTTTAAAAGGAATTTTGTTCTTGTTTACTGAAGAAACAACTCCTTTTCATAGAGAATCAGAAGCGTTTTATAATCCAAAAAATTGAGAAGGTTGACTGTGCAATAAATGGCAAGTCTGATCAGTTGTATTCGGGTCGCGGACTTTTACCTCACCAACACTTTGATGAAATAAGAAAGTTGTTCGCTGGAGGTAGGCAAAGGGATCCTGCAGTTGATCGTGTATGTAAAAAAACTTCGCCTTTATGATGTAAGACTTGAAGACTACTTAATAACTAAATATGGGCTGTGGTTGGATTTTAGATCTACATTTGACAACAGATTGTTTGGAAGTGGAGAAATGGTAGGACAAGATGGTATAAAAATAAATATTCACAAGAAAGCAGACGGAAACGCCCCAATACAAATGCATGTTTTTATGGTTTGTGATGCTCAGTTAAACATTGAAGAAAACAGGCTAAAGACGTGGCATATTAAAATGCAGAAGAAATATTCTAATAAAAACAGATGGATAGTTTGAAGTTTCTGCCCAAAGATCCGCACTGTTCTCTTATCTGCGGGGTTACAGGGTGTGGGAAAACTGTCTTCGTACTTGATTTGTTACAAACAATATACAGGTTTCATTACGAACACATTGTTATATTCTGCACAACCATTAACCCTCTTGTATTCAGATTCTCTGAGGCCAAATTCCCCCTAGTTTTCAGATTCGTTTGGTGCATTTAGCCTTAAAATGGGTATGTGCAGTTCAGGCTTCACCACAACCAAGAATAAACCTCTAGAGCTACGAAATTCTGCATGTATGGTCACAAGGCTTTGTTCTATACTGTGAGCAAGATTTTGTGTGTTTTCGAGGTGAAAGGTCGTGTCACTGTCACCAAAATGTCACCCCAAAGTGTCACATGCGATGGTGACAATTCTAATACAGCACACCAACATGCAGTTATCCCATGCACATGCATGTTAGTGTTGTAAAATGAACGTTGGGGCCTACCTGAGATGATCTGTCTTCTGTCCACCCGTTCAGTCCCCACAGGTAATCCACAGAATGTCACACACAACTAGTGAATTGTCACTACTGAACAGTTACTGTAAGTAAACTCAAGCACGGTTCATCATTGTTTATCTGTAACTGTTCTAAGCACTTTATACATGTCCATATGTGAGGGGTATAAACAAAAGAAATAATCGAGAGGGGTGGCAGTGTTCGGAAGTGAATGCGCAGGGCCTGTTGGCTGTTGGAATGCGGTCATGTTGGCAGGATGTGTGCCGGTCGCCATGTGGTTTGCAGAGCAGCGAACGGCACGTTGTCTTCGGGGTCACTTTCAACATTTTCCTCTCCTTCATCGGTGCCAATTTCAACATCACTCTCTCCTCCTAACTCTCCATTTTCAAACTTCTCTACTTCTTGAAAAATTTGATCCCACTCCTCCGCAGAATAATCATGAATATCATCATACTCGATGTTGTTAGCAGACGACGCCATTGTGAAATGGAAAATCGGTCAGTCTCACGCTCGACTGGTCGCTCGCATTTTCTCCTCTCTTTTTGTTGAATGGAAGTGTTGACAGCCATCCAAAAATAGTGCTGCCAACATTTACGGGGCATAGTGGGGATAATACCAACAAATAAACTCTTTTTTAGTTGGCTCTCCGAGCTTTTTCACAGGCATCAGCACGTGATGCGGGAAAAGTACCGTAAAAATGCGGCCCGCTACTCCACGTTTGCGCCCGTTATGAAATTCTAGTGCGCAGTGGAGCACTCCGTCTGCGCAGGGTTTAAAGTCTTACAAAGTAAAAGGAAGGTTTATTTTTGGACAGTCGAGAAAATATTTTTAGTTGATCCTAGCGACAAAATGATGCGGACTGTTAGCACATTACTATTGACTATTTGAGGGCCCCCCCAACTGAAACCACTGTTTATTATTGATGACTGTTCAGCTCTGTAACGAGACATTGTTTATAAAAATAAGAAAGCTCTGTCTATTAAGTAGATTTAGCGGCCCGCCACGCCTTTGTTTCTGTGGGGGCCTCTTTACTCAAAAATACAAGGCTTGTCTTATAAGACTTTAGATCGCAGTTAAATCGGTTGTATTATTTTACACTAAGGACAAAGATGTTTGAAGAATGTTTAAGTGAATATGTTATAATAAGATGAGTTAAAAAATAATCAGAGCAGTTAGAAAAATCTAAGCACGCTAAGCTATGTTTCGGATGACCCCCCAGTTCAATACGTCTTGTTTATTGTAGATTGTTTATTATTGATTGCTTTATAACAATTTGTTTATTTTAATTTTTATATTAAAACAGACATGTCTGATGGACCTGAATCAAAAGTGCAGCTAGCTCCTAAATGCTCTGCAGTAGAGTTAAAGACCTAGCAGACCAGCCGAGTTTGATCTGATTGGGAAAGTGCCAGGAAATGTTTATGGATTTGAGTTCACAGATGACGAGGTTTTACA
The DNA here is from genome assembly GCA_018398815.1 of Conus ventricosus. Classification (NCBI taxonomy): domain Eukaryota; kingdom Metazoa; phylum Mollusca; class Gastropoda; order Neogastropoda; family Conidae; genus Conus; species Conus ventricosus. The sequence goes on from CM031611.1 coordinate 69,022,212, forward strand.
AACGAACAGAAAATATTGAAGACTAAATATACGACAGCAATATCATACCTAGAAGAGATATATAAGAAATTTAAGGGCAAACGATCTTTGGCAAACATGTATACACACTTAATAAATGAGTGAAATGCTTGGGCTTTGCTTCTGCAAATTGTTGAGTATTAATAGTTTGTACTACAAACCTATGTATACTTTGTAAGAAAAACAATTTTAGAAAGGCTTGAATGCACGGCCCACCTTCTTGGTAGCCTGTTCCATGGAAAGCCACATAAAAACAGAATGAATAAAACTAGGCTGGGTTCTGAAGATATGTACAGGAAATTAGAATGTCCTTAGCGGAAGGGGGGTGGTGTCTCCGTCAGATTAGAATTTACCCCAACGCCTTACAGTCTCTACCTAGGCAAAATGACGATGATTTTTCGACGGCATTTATTACTCAGAGGGAGGGCGACCTAGTTTGCCAGAACATACGTTATAATTCAGAGAGTATACAGAGAAAGGATGAATACTTGGATGCCCCTCTTTAGCTCTTATTGCAATTACTAAAAACGGAATGAGATGAATAAACCCTAACTTGTATCATCGGACAAGGTTTCTGGGATTGTTGACAAAACCAAACTAACAGTACTCGACTTTATTTCATTAAGTATGTTGATTTTTTTTGCGTTTTGACTTGTTTATGAAGTGCTGCCAGAAGAATTAATAAGAAGGTTGTATAAGATTAATTTAACATAATTAATATTATTTAAAAATGGAGGTTCAACAGTTTAGGTTAAAGCTAAATAACTGAATATTCAAAAGAAATTATGAAAGCGTCTTGGATAGTATAGGGTTACTATGGAAAGAATTATGCTAAAGCTTTTAAATTACTCTTTCTTATGTAATTAATGGTCTCATAGCTGTAGCTAGCGTAAGTGCTGGGTCTATTGTATGCGGTTTTAGCTTATGGGGTTGGAGCGCCAGCCTCGTTTGCAGTAGGGGGCCGTTGGTTTAGGTTTAGGCACTGTTGTCTATGATTGTATGTTGCTGCTTTAATATATTTTACTCCTATATTACAAAAGCACACTGCGATTGTTGCCCTAGCGTCAGCAAAACTGTTGTTCATTAGATTAAGAATTTAGCAAATATGACAGGATGAAAATCTTTACGGACAATGAATTCAGAATCTTTTGGCTGACGGTGGGATCTACAGCATGGACAAATAAAAATTGCATCTTCAAATGGAGTGGAGAAAGACGTTTTCGTCACGCAGGTTGACACTTGATGCAATTAACTGGGTCTTTGTAAAACAAACACATGATCAGTTAAACCCAATATAGGTTAAAAAAAAACAAAAAATTCAACCACTTCAATCACCCTAACAAAAATTAATACCGCGACTGCCTGTTGCTTCTATCACCGGCGCGGCTAATTTTGATTTCTAACCCCCGCAGCACTGATTCACTTGGACCGCACTCACAGGCTGCTTGCTTAGCCTGTTACTTGATCGAAGGCCTGCGTTGTAGTCTGCTTCAGCCGAGTTTGGAGTATGCGCACTCTCATAAGGTTGTCTCGGTTCTTCCTGTGAAAAAAACTTTCTGTGAAGTAGTTAGCCGGAAGTAATTCTTTTTCTAAAATTTTGTTTATCGGAAGGAAATCTTCTTCTGAAAATTTGTTCGCCGGAAGATCCGTGACAACTTTTTCCATTGCGCATGTGCTAACCCTAGTGAAGACATTACATGTTGGAATCGAACAACCATTTGTGAAGTGCGCATGTGCTAAACCTTAGTGAATTACATTAAATGTGATGAATCGAAACATACATTTGTGAGCTGCTCATGTGTCAATATAATTAGGATAATGTAAATCGCGGTTTTGCTAGAAGCCTAGACATGGATAGACTACGGGATCTTTACAAAAGAAGTATAGAGCAACAGAAAAACGTCAGATAGATTGCGTTTACTCACAGAAATATAATCGTCCGTTACAATATTTATACAATGAGTTTGATTTCAATAATGTCCCAGTGAAGGCATTGACACGGGTTCTACGGAGAAATATTGATCTCCGTAGAAACCGCCAGGTAAGGGATTGATTTTTATCTCTGTGGCTAGCAACGAGAGCATGCGTTGGGGTGTGCGTATAAGTGTTATTTTTTGATCGTGTTGTGGATCGATGACGGGTTAACATAAAATAAAAGGTTTGGCAGATTCATTTTTATTTCATTTATTTAAATTTTTTAGATTTAAAAATGACTGTTGAACTCAGTGTAATCGTGTTTTAAAGAATATATTGAACTATTTGTCCGAAATCAATGAAAAGTGTTAAACATTGATTTTAGTGAATCTTGGTTGAGAATGATGTAAACAATATAATTAAAAGATAATAGTGATTATGTAAACGATGCAATCAAAGTGATGATCATTGACGGTTGTGATTCAGATAAAGCTAAAATATTGGCGGGGAGTTCATTGTCAGCGTTAACGTGTCTTGATTGTGTTGCTATGCTTGGTTGTGAAGAATAAATTGCGCGTTTCGCCCCGTTTTTACCTTACTTTTATCTATAGCGTATTTGGTTATTTGAAGTAAATATTTGACGTTTAATACTAGGTGCCGCACAGCGACCGTATGAGGTGAAAAAACTGAAAGGTTGAAAAAACTGCCAGCCACCTCACTGGTGAAAGGTAATGACAAACAATTAAGGCAATTTGTTTAGTGAAGTTGACATGGACTTAATTAACCCAGCAGAACGTTCATGAAAGCGTAGCACATTTTTGCTATCTCTAAAATCCCAGAGTCTCTTCAGATGGAGCCGCCAGTAAAAGTGTTGTTGGTCGTCTGATTGGTATATAAACGCTGAGATGACGGTAGCATGGGTAGTCTGGGTTTCAACCTAAACAGAAGAAGTTAGTAAGCTATCGAAACTTTTAATCTGATGTGCTTGATTGCAACTACCATGCTTGACACAGGTTTAAACATGCAAGTGAAGAAGCAAAATTGCCGCCGGTTCTGGCTGGTCTGAAAAACCATCCATCAAATCTTATCACCCCCCCCCCCCCCCGGAAACAACAAAGTTCTATCCTATAGTTTGCCAATTCTCACCTTCCTCTCCCAAAATGAGTTAGAGGTTTTAAAAACGAGCAGTCTTTAAACATAAAAAAATCCGGACAATCATGTGTTTTATGTGGTGCGTTTTGTTTAGCGCCATTTACCCCCTGTGATTAAAGATCGAGAAAGAGTATCTAATTATGAACAATATAAGAAGAGCTGAACTTTGAAACATAACCTTTCCAGTACGTATAGAAAGTATATCTCAGTTATCCTCACAAAACAAGCAATCACCGTAAAACGTATACACATGGTATGTTGAAGCCGATCTAGTGCCTCTAAGCCTCCCAATGATCCAACTTTAGGGCGAACACTTGACAAGCATTGTAGAATTGATACTGTTTTAAACGATAGTAAAAGAGGTCATTCATGTATTAATCAGAACAATAAGCAGACTTATGGGTTTTACATCAAAGAATACATGCTAAAAAAGAGCTTTGTAGAAGTGTTGTGGTTAGTTAGAATCCCTACTATAGAAGCAGCTTCCAGCCATAGAATCTCAATGTAATAGTTTTGTAGACTGTGAAACCACAACTCCTCCACCTAAACCAGGGTCTTAAAGTTAGTTTAAAAATTTACACAAAATGCAGATGAGTCCTTGCGTGGTTTATGCTGACTTTGAATCGCTCTTGCCGCCAGTACCTACGGTCCACAACAGCAAGAAAAACAACAACCTTATTAACCACCATCAGTTCTGTTCTTATGCTTTGTTGTTGTTAGGTCAGACCGGCAAACACACAACCCCGAGATTTAAGAGGCCCCAATGCAGGCTAGTAGATTTTTAGAGCAGATGAAAACTCTTCGCAATCCAGTTTCCATTGAACTGAACCTTTCTGACATTGTTTATGACTCTGAAGACCTAGAACGTTATAATTCATCTAACACTGCTGGATTTGCGCTTTGAGCTAACACCTAACAGGTAAAGACGTGACAGTATGAGACAACGATCACATTACTGGAAAGTTTTGAGGGGCCGCGCACAACATTGTAATCTTCAACTTAAAGGTTGATCCCAAAAATGGACATTGCCTATCTTCTTTCATAACCTACGAGGTTACGATTCACATTTTTATTCATGCAAGCCAGTGACTTCTGTATATAAGTGGGTTACCTGGCATTGCACAGTCTTCCAGAAAAGTACATGACTTTTATCTTGATTCGTCCCTCTTTTTAATTTCCCATTTTTTTTTTTTATGGACTCTGTCCAAACCATCTGATGGGGAGTTTAGATAAGTTTGCGGTGATCGCTACAAGACTTTTCCCAATCACTAATCAATACTTTGATCCATCTTTTGGTGCGCAAAAGGGGTTTAATCCTTATGAATACATGAAACCTCGTGGGACAGTTTGATGAAGACTCGCTTCCTCCTTAAAGGGAGGGGGGGCGCCTTTGGCTGCCTTTCTTTTCTAGTCTTAGAGGCAAGACCACTAACTGACTCTGAATTTAATCGCTCAAAGAAGTCTGGACAGATAGTAACGGTGAATTCAATGGGTAATTATTCATGAATCAATATTTATTGGCTGTCGTGTGTTTTTTAGCTGACGTCTTTCAGAATTACAGAATCTACTTGCATGATAACATTACTGCTTTGACTCCAATCACATTTCATCTATGCCCTCGGCCTTTCTTTGGGACGCTTTCTTTAAGTCCTACAAGCATCAGATCAGCTTAATATCTGATCTACCCATCACTTCAGATGATTGAAGAACGGTTTAAGGGGGAGGTATTAGCATGGCCTCTCATCTTACTGCAAGCCAACAACAAATATTTAGGACGACTAATGATCCTCTACACTAGTAACCATCCAACTATCTAATCGTCTTGACGCCAACTATCTGTATGGGGGGGGGGGATGGGCCATGAGTTCAACGCTTCCTCTGCAGTAATTTCTAAAATGATAAAAGGACCTCACGAGTTTTAATTACTGTGTGTTAGGTATGTGTCACAGTTACGCCTGATAATCCAGCGGACTAATCTTGGAAAAGTAGGACTTAGGAAATATCTAAGAACTACACGTTCTCCACAACCGATTTCCCCCTAGCCGCAGAAAGATTAAAGATGAGTCCGATCAGACCGCCTAAACTTGTGCCTAATTTAGGCCTAAATCTAAATATGTTGTGCCATTACAGACTCCTACAGTTTTACTTAAAACAAGGACTGAAACTAAGAGCTGTTCACAGAATAATTATCTGTGACTCAAAGCCTATGTATGAGGTCCATACATCAAGAGAATTCTGATCTTAGAACCCAAGCGAATCGAGGCTTCAGAAAATATGACTTCTTTAAACGGATGAAACAACAGCTGTTTTGGCAAAATATGGAACTATCGACACAAACGTAAAGGATGTGAAATTAAGTTACAAAGAAACCAAGCATTTAGTTTGCCTCTAACCTAACTATCAAGACTTTAGAAGATTCTAACGACACCTGGTTGGCATAATGTTAAGAAAAAGGATGTTAAGTTGGAACAAGCGGTGTTTTTGGCTTTAATGTTTTAGAGTTGTCAAAGTTATTGTTGTTAGAATTTCCTGTACGACTACTTTAAACCACTGCTACCCAGAAGCAAGAGTCCTTTTACACAGACACGGATCGTTTTATTCTAGGACGTCCCCCACGAAGACTTCTATAGATTAGAAACAGAATAGCTAAATGGGTGACTGGCGTGGTACGAACACATGGCGACTTACTAAAAGACAGGTCCTTTACATTCAACTGTAAACAAGAAAGTATTGGAACATGATGAAGGATGAACTTTAAATGGACAGTTTTTAAAAGATTATGGGGTTTGCGGGCGGAAGCATGTAATGCGTTGATAGCCAGACATTATGTAATAAAGAAGGCTAAAGGCATATGTCAAAGAAGTTGTCAAAAAATATAACTCAGACAACTACAAGCCAAGCTCTCTTGAAAAACAAAGTATTTTATCCACACAATGTTAATCTGCGCTCTACTCTTCATCAAGTAAACACAACTGCTGTTAACAAGAAATCACTAGTCTCTAACAATTACAATAAGAACTTACGTCATCCTGAGTTTTCATATGCTGTAGGGCATTGGAGAACTTTAAAGATTAACTTGATCTGACTTGAATTGTACTTAACTTAAGAACCTACTATTTACTTACTTAAGAAACTTAAAGTACTTACTTAAGAACCCTAACTAGTACGTACTTAAAAGAAACCTAACTAGTACGTAAAAGCTAGAACTTAATTTTTTTGCACTTAACTTGTAATTTACTTGCACTTAACTTAAAAAGTACTTTTCTATTAACTACTTAACTTGTACTTATCTAGTTTCTTAACTTGTTACTTTATCTAGTTCTTAAAAACTATTCAATAGGGGGAAAAATGGGTCTACAGCAGGAGGTTGTACTTTTTTTGCAGAAGCTGGTTCTTCTTCTTTTACTGTTTTTGTGTGGGTTTGGTGACTTTGGCTGCCTAAGTTTGCCGATTAAACAATTTTTGTACGCTTAAAAAACTTCCCCACCAACAACAACAGCAGCAAATTCATTAATAATACATTCTTCATCGTTTGGTTTGTGATTGTGTTGTTGTTTAATGGTTGTGGTTGGCGGCGGCGATGTTGTATTACTATCTAATGAATTTTTGTTTTGCTGATTGGTTTGCTTTTTCAGTCTGTTCCATTCAGCTAGTTTACGCCCTGTCTTCAAAATCACGTCCAGGGTACTTTTAGACTTAGTTACATTACTCACCGTTGGGTTACATTCACTTGCTCCTGCGGACTGTCCTGCGGCGTCTTCTCCCCCCTCTGATCGCTCATTTTTTTATTGCGATTAAAATTTAACTATGATCAAAAATTAGTTTGATTAAATGTAATTTAATCCATGAAGAATGGGCCATCAACATCGTCCCAAATCTGTAATTCATGTCACATGCAAGAGTTTCTAGGGGATCTTGTTTAAAACGGGTGGTCTTGTGATAAGTCGATTTTTAAATCTTTTCTGATTCAACCGGTCGCCATCTTACTTACCTAACTTACATATTGGCTAATCAGTGTCTGCACCACTGAATCTAACCTTTTTTGGGACCCTAACTGCGCTTCGTACCTAGGCGTAGTATTCTCAACGTCTCGAAGTAGACGTTGTTGATCTGTTCAATACTTAGTTCAGTGCCGAAATACTGTTTAGTTTTTGCCACACGCAGCAAGAGAGTATAATCTTTCTTTATGGCTGTGGTATGTGAGAACCTACGGCGTAGTCTGCTTGCTCCTCACACTGTAAAGTTCGTCAACAATCCATTTTTAAAAACAATTGAAAAATAATATATATAATTTTTAAAACCTTGTGTGTAACGTTGGTTAATTATGCAGTGCCTATCGTGGTCTATTCAACCATTGCAAAATGCTTGTTAGGAATAAAACGGCACAACATGGGAAAGAAGAGATTCGCCAAAACTAGTTGCAACTTTATTTTTAGCTTTAAAACAACAAAAGAATTATCTGATTAAAAGCACATAGACCTGTCTTTCGCTATTTGTTGATTTTAATATTTTTTAGTTACATATTAAGATGAGTGAAAAAAGGATATATCAATACGTTTTACATTCTGCTGTGATTAGCGGCCTTTGCATTGGATATAGAGTGTTAGCAAAAAAACATGTTCAAAATTATGCCGGTGGATCTAGGAAGATTAGGACATTATGGTTGGTTGTTAAGTTATAGTTTGTAATTACTGCAGGGATTGCGTCAAGACTTTTTCTTGTTACACAGGGGAGTATCCCAGACAATATTAATACATAGAAAGATTAATCTAAAAAATATTGATTTATAAAAATGTATGGTTGGTTTTGATGGTTGGAAGGAGTATTGTTAAACGCTTTGGCCTTCTTGGAAAGCAATTATATGTTTAGAAATTGAGTCCGATGAGAGAGAGAAACGTAATTACAAGGCTATAGAAGATTTAGCTAAGGCAGAACTCTTATGAAAATGGAGGATTGCTCACTTTGACTTTATTAATAAAAAGTTAATGGAGATCAGGGCCATGCTAGAGCACACATTTACAGGAAGTTGATAGATTTCAATGAATGCAGTATTAATTAGTGACAGGAAAGAATGTTTCTAACATCGCCGCCCGCCAGAACTGCCTGACTTTTATGAACCATACTTGAGGAACCAGAAGACTGCCTGAGAAAGTTTTTTTTTGTAGTTGCTGACCTCAGTCTATATTGCGCTCATTTCTTTGTGTAAAATAAAACACATTTAAAATTTGCGACAAACTATATTTATTCTCCTAAAGGGTATTGGAATGGAAGACCTGCTATTGATAAAACTGAGTAAAGTGCTAGGAGTGTCTGAATCAGATCGCGAAGACTGGCTTTCAAATTCAGGCAATTTGGCAATTATATCTTGCCTGCCCAAAAGATTAATAAGGGACCTAGATTTGTTAATTCAAGTTACAAATGACACCCCACAAATGGACAATGTTGTATCTTCCACATGACAAAGTTAGAAGAAAAATGTTTAAGTATGCTCTGACAGTTGTTGAAATTGGCTTCAAGTTTCAAAGACGCTGAAACCTTTAACAGATAAAAGCTCAACTGCTGTGGACTGTGCTTTACAACAAAAATTATACTTGCGCAGGCCCATTATAAAGTATCCTAGGATGATCTAGTGATGAATGGAAAAGGAGTTTAAAGGCTCTGTTAAACCATACTCGTTCTTTAAAAACATCATGTTATAGTTAAGAGAAGGGATCCCAAGGCAACCATCCCATCAAAGGCCTAGTAGAAAACTTTAATAAGAATCTAGCTGATCGTTAGGTGTACCTATCTATATCACAGAGAAATTTTGGCCAGAACGCGTAACACAGAATGGGTGAGGAGATTGCCAGCAGTCTTACGTGCCCCATGAACAATGAAGAATTTAAAGCAACAGCCTTAAACCAGTGAAACGCAATCAAAATTATAAAAAAATTAGCATTACGGAAGATGTGCAGGGGACTCAAAAAACTCTTGCCGTTTGGACTAAAAGTAAGATACTTGGTTTGCTCATGGAGAGGGCAGAAGGTGATGTGTAGATTATAAATGATAGATGTTAGTCTTATTATTCTTTTGGGGAAGGCAGATATATTGCCAAATTGCTAGTTTTGGAAAAGCCAGTCTTTCGCTATTCTGATTCAGACACTCTTCAGCAGCGTTACTCAGTTTTTCAATAGCAGTCTTTCCTTTCCAATAACCTTTACGCGAGAATAATTTATTTTTTCCATAAGAAAGGCATCTGTATTTTAAATGCATTTATCTTTATCATACAAGGAAATGGATGCAACAAGATAGACTGAGTCATGCCAACATGCATAAAAAACTATCTCTGCAGTTCTTCTGTTCCTCAGATGGTTCATAAAGTTCTGGACAGTTCTGGCAGGTGGCGATGTTAGAAAACTTCTTTCCTGTCACTAAGTAATACTCTTCATTGCGTCATCAACGTTTGTAATTGTGTGCTCTGCATGAACCTGTTCTCTTATCTTTTTGTTAATTAAGTCTAATGTGAGCAATTCGTCTTTTCTGTAAGCGTCTCTTGCCTTAGCTAAATCATCTATTGCCTTGTTATGTCGTTCTCTCTCTTATCGGACCTCAATTTACTAAACATATAATTGCTTCCAAGGAGAAGGCCAAAGCGGTAACAATAGCTCTCCCACCATCAGAACTAATCCAGACATCTTTTGTAAAATCAATATTTTCTTGATTTATCTTTCTATGTATTATTATTTTTCTGGGATAATCCCATGTGTAACAATGAAAGACTTTTGAGGCAATCCTGCAGTAATTACAAACATATCAACCTTAACAACATCATCATGTCTAACCTTCCTTGGTCGGCTGGCCTCATTTTAAAATGTTTTTGCTTACACACCTATAGCCTATACTAAGGCCGCCAATTACAGCAGAAGGGTAAATGTCATTGATAATCTTTTTTTCACCTCATCTTTTTATTAACTAAAAAAATAATTAAAAATAATCATAATACGAAAGGCTGTCTATATGCCTTTTAATCAAATAATCTTTTGTTGCTAATGCTAAAAAAATACGGTTTGCAACTTGTTTTGGCGAATCTTCTATCTTTCCATGTTAGGCGGTTTTATCCGAACAAAAACATTTTGCATGGGCTTGAATAAACTATAAACACCAAGATAGGCACTGCATAATTAACCAGCGTTAAACTCATGATTTTAAAAGTATATTTTTTTTTATTGTTTTAAAAATGGATTGTGACGAAAAAATTAAGTGTGAGGGAGCAAGCAGACTACTTATCGTAGGCTACTCTGTAAGCTACTCAGCAGACCACTGCATAAAGAAAGATTATACTCTCTGGCTGCGTGTGGAAAAAACTAAAACGTATTTTAGGCACTTAACTAAGTGTTGAACAATCCAACAAAACTGTCTACTTCAGACGTTGAAAAAGTTACTACGACCTAGGTACGAAGCACAGCTAGGGTAAAAAAATGGTTAGATCGGTGGGTCAGACAAATCGCATTAGTTTTATGATAAGTTAGTAAGTATGATGGCGCCAGTTGATTCAGAAGAAGATTTATCATTCGACTGATCACAAGATGCCGGTTTTTAAACAACGTCCCTAGAACTCTTGATGAGACATGTATTACAGATTTGGGACGATGTTATGCCCATTCATATGGGATTAATTACTTTTAACCCATGAGGCCTTTAGTCAGTCAGCAGACGCTGTAATAAACGTGCTTTTCCAAGTGCCTATGAGGCATCCCTGTCGTCATGCATTTTTCTTGGAATTTTTCATTCGTTACTATTTCTATCTTCGGGATCTCAAATAGAGTTTTGCGTAGACAAGCCTTATATGTCTGTAGTCTTAAAATACTATGTTTAAATGACCACACGTGAGGGAAAGCCCATTTATTCTCATCACGACTGGAAGATGACCAGCAGCACTTCGTGTCTCGCTTTGCAAAGATGGCGGCGCAACCTTCGACAAGCCCAGCGACCAACATCAACGTATTATTTACCAGCTGAGCAGGCTCTGCTGATGATTTTTGACAAACCACAATAATCGTTTATTCAAACGACACACTCGAGCATGAAGGTGAGATGATTGATATGTGGGGGAATTGCCGACCATAATTCGTCAGTATATTGAGTAGGGCTCGGTGAACTCAGGTGTGGTGTCGATGTCAGCGTCGACTAACGTGCAAAGCCTAGTGGTGTACTCTGCACCGCCGGCTGGTTGTCCGTGATGATGAAAATCATGTGAGTGAGGGGAGTGTGGCCTGCTCGCGGCGTGCTACCACGGTCGCAGACGGAAAGGTAGGGGAAGATTGAGGGGTGAAAGAGAGGGTTGAAGTCAAAGCAGTGGGTTGTGGTGGGGAGAGGGGGGGGACGTGGTCGTGGTCTGGTCAGTCTGACATCGAGTGTGAGGCGTCTTGATAGTCTTCCAAACTGTTTTACTTTCATTTAACAGGTGTAGTGTGACAATTCAAACTTGTATTTTAACTTTTTTGCTGTGTCGATTCTTGTTTTGGATGTGAAGATGTCGTGGTATATACATATGTTTTTGATCGTGCAAAAAGTTCTATCCATAATCTAAATGCCTAAATACTTTTGTATTATCAAAATTAAAACAAAAGACAAGCCACCAGATTCAAATTCTTTCATTCAATTTCCTTCAAAAAAATGATATAGATTTCATTGTTCTATCTTTTGGAGTTTATGAAGCAAGAATTTTTTGTTAATTATGACCCCCAAATCATGAGATGTCCCTGGCAACAGGGGAACACCTTTGTTTGTATTATTGTGGAGGCACTGAACGGTTTTAATCATTTCTTTTGATCTATTAAATTTAAGCGCATTAAAAAAAAAATGAGCGAGAAGTCGCCGCAGGACAGTCTGCAGGAGCAGAATGTTCCACAAGTGAGTGCTCCGCAAGTGAATGTACCACATGTGAGTAATGTTACTAAGACTAAAAATCCTGGGGTGTTGCGGCCGGCCATGGATAGTTGATTGGCACAGACTGCCAAAAAGCAAACCAACAGCAAAACAAAAATTGTTAGATAGTAATACAACATCTCCACCAACAACAGCACAATTAACAACAACACAATTAACGTCAACACAATACAATCACAATCAACAATAAGATGTTTTCATTATGTATTGGGAGCTGCTGTTGTTGGTGGTTTGTTTTAGCATACAAATACCCTAAGACCATACCTAACAACAAAGCCGCAAACCCCCTCGTAATAGAAGAAGAACGGCTTCTGCAAAAAAAGGAAACTCCTGCTGTAGATCCATTTTCTATGGAATAGTTTTTAAGAACTAGATAAAGTACAAGTTAAGAACTGTTAAGTACAAGTTAAGTTAGTATAGAAAGTTTACTTTTTAAGTTAAGTGCAAGTAAATTACAAGTTAAGTACAAAAAATTAAGTTCTAGTTTTTTTGTTCTTAAGTTAAGTTCTTGTTATGTTTCTTAAGTTAAGTTCTTGTTAGGTTTTACAGTTACGTACAAGTCAGTCAGTCAAGTAATCTTTTTAAGTTCTCATGCCCTACAGCATATGAAACTCAGGATGACGTAAGTTTCTCTTGTTATTGTGGAGTCTAGTGATTTTTTGTTAACAGCAGATTGTGTTTTTCTTGATGAAGTGTAGAGCGCAGATTAACATTTGTGTGATTAAAATACTTTGTTTTCAAAGAGAGCTTGCTTGTAGTTATCGGAGTTATATTTTTTTTACAACTTCTTTACTATGACTTTAGCCTTTTTTTCTTTTATTACAGACGTTTGGCTCGGCAACGCTCTATACACATTTGTCCCAAACAAACATTATTCTTTGATAAACTGTCCATTATAGTTCATCCTTCAATCTTTCCAATCACTTTCTTGTTTACAGTTGAATGTAAAGGAGAATCTTTTGGATAGTTCGCTTGTGTCGTTACCACCCATCAACTCCTTTAGCTACTTCTGTTTCCTAAGTCGTGTATAAGTCTTCAGTTGGGACGTCCTAGAATAAAAGAGTCAGTGTCTGTGTAAAGTACTCTTGCTTCTGGGTACCGCGGTTTAAAGTAGTTAATACAGAAATTCTAACATCAATTACTTTGACAACTCTAATACGGTTTTAAAAGCCGATAAAACACCGGCTTGTCCTACTTAACATCCTTTTTCGTCAATCATAATGCCAACCAGGCTGTCGTAAAATCTTCTAAAGTCTTGATAGTTGGGTTTAGAGGCCAACTTAATTGCTTGGTTTTCTTTTGTACTAATTTCACATCTTTACGTGTGGTGGATTTTCCATTGTTTTTGCCAAAACAGCTGTTGTTCATCAGTTTTAAAGAAGTCTATTTCGAAGCGTCAGTGGCTTGGGTTCTAAGATCTGTATTCTTCTTGCAAGGTATTGGCCTCTAAAGGGCTCTTGATCACAGTATATTAATTCTAGTGAACAGCTCTTAGTTTCAGTCCGTGTTTTAAGTAAAACTGTAGGAGTCTGTAATGGCACACATATTTAGTTTTTTGCCTAAGATTAGCACACGTTTAGGAGTTCGATGGGATCATCTTTAATCTTTCTGCGGCTAAGGGGTATAATGTTGTGGGTGATCGTTGTAATTCTTTTAGGATATTTATAAGTCTACTTCCAAGATTAGCCCTATTGGATTATAAGGGTAAGCCTGTGTAACAACATACCTAACACAGTATTAACATCGTGACGGTCCTTTGATATTTTAAAGCTTTCTCAGTGGAAGGGGTTGAATCATGGCCCATCCATACAGATTGTTGGGGTTGTTTAAGTACATTAGATAGTTGGTGGTTTAGTGGGATCATAGGGCGTCTATAATATTGTTATTAGCTTTGAAGTTAGGATTTGAGAGCCATGCTAATACCACCCCTTAGACCGTCTTCATCATCTGAAGTGTGGGTAGATCCGAATTAAGTCAATCTGATGTTGTAGGACTTTAAGAATGCATTCCCAGGAAAGGCCTGGGGCAGAGTGTAATGTGATGAGTCTAAGCTGTAATGTTTATGCATGTAGATCTGTTAATTAGGAAAGACGTCTGCTAATAAACACACGTCAGGCCAATAAATATTGTTCAGTAATTTACCCATCGTTTTGGCAGAGTTTGTCTGTCCAGGCTTTTCTGAGCGTATTCATAGTCTGAACAGTTATGTCTTTGCCGCTTAATACTAGAAAAGAAAGCGCCTTTAGGGGGAAGTGTGTCTTCATCAAACCTGTCCCACGAGTTCATGTATTTAATAGGGGTAAACTCCTTTTACGCACTAAAGATGGGTCAAAGTATTGTTTTGTGATTGGAAAGTCTTGTACGCGGATACTGCTAGTTCTATCCAAAAATCCCCCCATCAGATGCCTGAGCTGAGTATAAAAGGGATAAACAATCAAGAGTAAAAGTCATGTACTTTTCTGTGATTGTGCATTGCTAGGTAACCCGTCTTTATATTCAGAAGTCACTGCTTGCAATGATAATATGAGAATCGATCAGCCTCGTTGGTTATGAAAGAAGATAGGCAGTTCCATTTTTTGGGGTCAACCTTAAGATTGTAAGCTTACTATTGGTTTGTGGCGCGGCCCCTCTGAACTTTTCCAGTAATGTGATCGTGGTTCTCATATGTTCACGTCTGTACTGTTTGGTGTTAGCTCTAAGCCGAATCAGCAGTGGTGTAGAGGAGTTCATAAAACTTCTTGGTCTTCTGGAGTCTTAACAATGTTCTGACAGGTTCTCAGTTCATTGGATAACTGATTGCGAAGTTGTTTCATCTGCTCTAAAAATCGGCTAGCTGCTTGGGCCTCTGCAAATTCTGGGCCTGTGTGTGTGCCCCATCTGACTAACAACATGAAACGCATAAAGAACAGATCGGATGGTGGGTTTATAAGGTCGGCTTTGGGTTATTGCTGTTGTGGGCGTAGTACTGTGGCAAGATTGATTCAAAGTCAGCATAAACCACGTGCATTTTGCGTACATTCTTAAAACTATCTTTCAGACCCCGGGTTTAGTGTGAGGAGTTCAGTTTCACAGTCTAACAAAAACTTTTACAATGTTTCGTATGACTGGCAGCTGCTTTCTATAGGTAGGATTTGACCAAACAACCCTTCTACAAAAGCTCATGTCTAGCTGGATGCTTTGTAGTATAGGCTAACAGTCTGTTTATTGTTCTGTTCTAATACATATGCTCTTTAGACCGTCCTGCAAACAGTATCAAAGTCTACTGGTTTGTTAAGCGGTTCGCCTAAAGTGGGAGATGCGTTTGGGAGAATTCCTTAGACGGCACTAGATTGTCTACTACGACCATGTGTATACGTAACGGTGATTGTTTGTTTTGCTCTTCTAACTGCGATACACTTTCTAGGCTTCTGCCCAAGGTTTATGTTATCAAAGTTAGCTACGTTGTAGTGTTCATAATTAGAGGACTCTTTATGGTTCTTTTTACAGGTTGTAAATGTGCTAAAACGCGTCACATAAAACTCAATGTTGTCAGGATTTTGTATGTTTAAGACGGCTCGTTTTAAAACTAACTCTCTTGGATGAGAAGATAAGAATTGCCAACTATAGGATAGAAACGTTGTTTGTCTCAATCTGATTTCAAGGACTGTCTTAAGACCCAGCCAGAACCACCCAATTCGCTTCTTCACTTGCATGGTTATAAATGTGTAAGCATGTATTCAGCCCATCAGATTAAAGTTGCGATAGCTAATAATTCTTTCTGTTTAGTTGAAAACCCAGACTTGCATGTTACTATCATTCAGGCGCTTAATAATCAATCAGAAACAGCCACAAACACTATTACTGGCGGCTCGCATTGAAGAGACTCTGGGATTTTTGAGATAGCGTGTGCCACGCTTTCATGAAATTGGGTGGGGTTAAATGATGTCCATGTCTACTTCCTAAACATATTGCTTAATTGTTCGCCTGCTGTCAAATATTTTCTTCCATCGTATATTGTTTTCCATACTCGTATTTGACTTGTGAGCTTATTTTTTAAATCAAATATTTACGTAAATTAAAAAAATTAAATGTAAATAAAAGTAAGTTTAAAACGCGCTTTTTTTCTTCATACACAAGCGTTGCCAACACTTCAAGACACGATAACCTTACAATTCCACCTGCTAATTATTTAGCTTTTTCGGAACACTACAGTCATGCTTCATCACTTGATTGCTTCGTTAAATAGTTCACTTGATCTTTTATTATATTGTTTACATCATTCTCAAACTAAATTCACTAAAATCAATGTTTAACTCTTTCATGTTCGTCAAATAGTTCATTACAATTCTTTAAATCCGACCTTACTGAGTTCGGCAGCAGCCATTTTTAAATCTAAAAATAAATTAAATTAATTGTAAAATTCAGCTGTTATTCATGTCTTTCTAATCGTAAAAACCGATCTTCATTTTAAACGAATAGATACTCCTTCAGGTCAGTAGAAGATGAAAACAGTAGATTAAACATCCTTCAGGAGCTATATTATAAACTAAAATGGCCAAACAACTTTAATTAATGGTGGGGCCAAGAATCTGGGTAATTTACTGATAGCCTGCTTACACTTTCTGCTCCGTTACTATGCGCTCTAAAAGATCAGTAATTAAGATTCTTCAAAACTGCTTCTTTACTCCTTCTCTATCAGCCTCCGCTCCCAATCCAACTCGCTAAAGTTATATTAATAAGCTACTGTTAGTACTTCGGGCTTCATTTTTTAACTCAAATAAAAACAACAATTAAAAATAAGTAAGCCCGCGGCATGGGCCTTGTAACGCACACACTGCAACGAGCTCCACCAAACGATCAATAGGCTGCTGAGGCCTTTTTTTGAGACCTGGGTTTTCCACTCTCTAGTAGCAATTGTCTAGTATTGATTTCTACCTTCCTTGTTAGCACACGCACAGAGAAATCAATAACAATCAAAATAAGCAAAACAATGATAATGAAAGTGATTTATCTCCCTTTAATTATGCATAAAAGTAATTGTCTTCCCCTGAATAAATTATCTATTTATAGATCAGTGAGGGAGAATTGATTATTAAAAGTTGTGTTTTTGTGTTTAATTTGCTAAAGCTTTTAATATGAATATTGTACAAAGTAGCTACTAAAAAGTACTTTAAAGCACAGTTGTTGTTTAACCTTTAAAACTATTCTGCTTGAATAAAAAAACAATTTTAATAACAGTCGCACTTATGCATAAACACCATAGAATTTAAAGCTTTCAGTTTGCACAGTATACATATTAATCCAAAAAGTGTAAAGTTGGGAATATGCCTGCAGTGGTTTTGTACTTGTTTGCGCAGTTTTGAAAGTCTAAATTTTGGCCCTCTTCTCTGTCCTCTAGTGACTCTTCCCATTTTCGTGTTTCGTCTGGGTCACTGGCGTGGCTATAAACGCCCGCAAACCACAATGTGTTGTCTGGGTCACTGGGAGGCTATGAACGCCCGCAAAACCACAATGTGTGTGTGTGTCCTAAGAAGAACCACTGAAAAGGGGGTGAGAGAATTGCCCCAAATTAGACAAACTGAAAGTAGGTAACCAAGTATAAGAAATACCACTATTAGAGCATATTCCCAAAACTCTTCGCATCTGGCCATATTATCTGTGATCCTCTGGATCTGGCTTGGGGCCCTAGGGCGCCATAGGGTCTCAAGTTAGACCCAAGGGTGATCAGTAATATGGCCAGATGCGAAGAGTTTTGCACTTTTTTATATTATGCGAGTTCACGATCACCAATCCTATTTTGCACGGAAACCCCCCCATTTTAAATTGACGATTACGTCGATTTTTAGAGGTTTTTTGTGTTTAAATTTTGTTTAGAAACGGTATTAATTTTGGCCAAAACTGACTTGCATGATTTGGGATGTGAAAAGGGGGGTTTTTCGTGCAAAATAAGATGGGTGAGCTAAACAAACATATTTACATCTCTTTAAGTAAGAAAGAAAGACTGACAACAAGAACATTTAAGAACTAAAACTTTATAAAGAATTTATTTCCAGCAAACTTTATTGCGTTTTTTTTTCCTTTCTTAGGAAAAAACAGATTAGACATTGAACGTCATTTTTTTTAAATTCCAAATTGATACCTGTGTTCGAAAAAAAAAATACTTCGGAAAAAAAACATACCTTGTGTTTCATATCTATCCTGTTTTAGTAAGCTGTTTCTGTTTACACCGGGAAATTGAATTTTTTATTTGTATTTTATTATAATTACGTTTTGTGAAACATAAAACACCATCA
This sequence comes from Conus ventricosus, assembly GCA_018398815.1. Taxonomy (NCBI): domain Eukaryota; kingdom Metazoa; phylum Mollusca; class Gastropoda; order Neogastropoda; family Conidae; genus Conus; species Conus ventricosus. The sequence continues at coordinate 69,040,496 of CM031611.1, forward strand.
TATATCGCCTTATTTTTATTCATACTTAGAAATTGTTTTGTGTTTATATCTGTTGACAGTTCATTATGGATGATTTTGATAAATATGTTCAACAAGCGGAACGCTTGAATTTTAATGGAGAAAAACTTACCAACTATGTGCAACAATACATAGATAGGGCAGACAGGCTAAGAGAGAGAGGAAGGAAATCAAAGGAAACTAGAACTAGAGTTTGAAGAAAAAAGACTACAGAGGGAAGATAAATCTGAAGAAAAAGGACGCCAATTTAAGTTGAGGCAGTTAGAATTAGAGACCGATGCTGAAATTAAAAGATTACAGGCATCGAGAGAACCTCCACCAGTTCCACCAGTCTGGTTCCGCAAGCGCGCCTCAACCCCAAAACAGCATATGTTCCAAAGTTACCGCCTTTCGAGGAAAAAACGGATGACATCAATAGTTTTCTTTTCCGATTTGAAAGTCACGCAACGTCTTGTGGTTGGCCAAAGGAAAAGTGGACATTGCATCGTGTTTAAGGGTAGCGCTTGGCACTGTACCACACACTCGCGGCGAACAAAATTTAACTTGGGATCAATTGAAGAAGAACTCCTCAAGAAATTTCAATGTTCTGCCGATCGTTTTCGCGAACGTTTCCGTTCTGTGCGCCCTGACAAAGGAGAATCGTTTCCGTCGTTTCTAATTCGTATGAGTCATTGTTTAGATCGAACGGATCGATTTATCAAAAACGATACAAACTTTTCAATCACTGCGAGTCTTCTTAGAGAACAACTTTTTCCAGAGCGTGAGCAAAGATCTGGCCACTTTCCTTAAAGAAAGGCAATTTGAAAGTGTTGAGGAAATGTGTCAGATGGCTGATCATATTGTATCGCTCACCCAGATAAGGGCGTGGCTAGGAAGGAGAATTTTCCATCTTTGAGTCTCATGCGTCATGTACTATCCCATCGGGACAGGGAAATTACAGAAAAGAAATCGTGGGTCATTTCTGGGTCCTCAAGGATATACCTATCCTAGGAATGGACAGGGGTCTTTCCGCGGTTCGAGTGACTTTCGTCAGTACCAGTACTTACCACCGAAAGACCCGTTGCTCTTCAGCAACGTTCCGAGGTCGTGGACAACATCCACCGCGTAGACCTTTTGGGCCGGTTCATGGACAGAACCGAAGTTCACAAAATCAGTCAGCTGCCGATCAGACAATGCGATGTTTCTTTTGTGATGGCAAGTTCCATTTGAAAAAGAATTGCCCTTTCAAAACCAAATGATTCAAATCCGCATTAGTCTCCACTGATTGTGAAGAAGGCCTTGTTTTGGCACCACATCAATCGGTTGATGGACTGGTGTTAGAAAACGGAGCCATCAACGGATTGCAGGCTTTGGTTTTGAGAGACACTGGGTACACCACCGCTGGTGTAAGAAAATCTTCCGAGCTTCAAAAGCAGTATCTCAACACTGTCCAAAAGTGTAGGTCGTTTGGAGCAAGATTGAAACGTTTCCGCTGGCAAAAATTTCGGTCGTTATACCGTACTATTCCGGATTTTTTCACCGCCTGTGTTATCGATAACCCAGTCTGCGACTTGATCTTGGCAATTTGCCAGGTTCGCTACAGTACATGGTGGTGCTGGAGGATCGTTCATTCCTTGTCTTGTGAGTACCAGATCAGACATCATAGAGCAGGGAAAGGCTACAAAGCTGCTAAAAGTATCAAAACTGGATAAACTCCAGATTACCCAAGATGATCTAAAAGAAATGCAGCGAAAAGATGAGACGCTGACGACAATACTTTCTGCTGCTAACAGACTGTCACTGACATACCAACGGACAAACCAACGTAACATACTGGACTCTGACATTCTCTACAGGTGTGTACCTGACAGGACAACAAACAAGTTGTCGTTCCAAAGCCACTTAGAGAGATAGTACTACACACGGCTCATGATGCATTGTTCGCTGGTCATGTGGAATCAAAAGAACATTAAAGAGAGTTCTTGATTCTTTTTATTGGCCAGGTGTCACAAAGGAAAGTTACAGAATACTGCCGCTCATGTGACATCTGCCAAAAGACATCTCAGAAAGGTCACGTCCATGTGCACCTTTGCACAAAATGCCTCTCATTTCAGTCCCATTTCGGAAGGTGGCTATTGATCTTGTTGGGTCGTTTCCACCGTCTTCTTCCGGATATCGCTATATCTTAACTTTGGTGGATACAGCGACAAGTATCCAGAAGTGATTCCACTGAAGAAAATTGATACAGTGTCTGTCATTCAAGCCTTACTTGCGATTTTTTTCCAGAGTGGGTCTTCCAGACGAAATTCTCTCGGATTGTGGAACGCAATTCATTTCTGATCTCATGAGAGAAATTTACAGACTGTTGTCAATCTCTTCCATTTCAACCACGCCTTATCATCCTCAATCGAATGGCATGGTTGAACGTTTAAATGGAACATTAAAGTCCATGTTGAGAAAGGTTGCAAGGCAGGAACCCCATGAATGGGATCGTTTCATACCGGCTTTGCTTTTCGCATACAGGAAATGCCGAACGAAACGCTGGGATTCCTCACCATTCGAGCTTCTTTCAGACACTCACCAAGGGGTCCTTTGGATCTACTGATGACACAATGGACGGAAAAGACGGACATACCTGACAGTAAACAGTCTACCAATACGTTTATGAACTGCATAATCGTTTGAAGATGCATGTGAGCTTGCTTAACAGTCAGCTGATAGAAAAACAGATGTGTACAAGGTCTTTGCAAATAGAAAGCAAAGGCACGTTTCCTTCAGTGTAGGGGATAAAGTCCTTGTACTACTCACTGATGAACATAACAAGCTTCGTGTTATGTGGAAGGGTCCTTTTCAGGTGGTCGAAAAACTTTCTGCAGTTAATTATAAGATCAAAATGGCAAACACTGAGAAGGTATTCCATGTGAACATGTTGAAGAAGTATGTTGAACGTACAAATGTTGCCATCAACCGGTCAGTTGAATGGACATGTCCTATGTCAGAAACTGATGTCAACATGACAGATATTATCAGTGTAGATTTTGTACCCAATGTAACGTACAGGACAGATCAAAGGTTGTGAAAACAGCAAATGTAGGAGTGTTAACATCTACCAGTGCAGATGATGTTGTACCACATTCCTACTCTGTCTATCAAAGGTGAAACCTATGATGAGTGGTTCTATCGAATGATTTGTCTGCAAGTCAAACAGAACAGCTCCAAAGAAATTTTGAAAGACTTTCAGGATGTGTTGACAGATACCCCAGGTACAGTGACTGGTATTGAACCCCTAGTATTCAGTTAATACTGAAATACCAGTGCGAACCAGACCATACCCCCTCCCGTTTGCAAGAAAAAAGAGGTTGTCGAGAGAGAAATCAAAGTAATGCTGGATTTAAAGGTCATAGAACCTTCTACATCTCCGTACAGCTCACCAGTTGTATTGGTGGACAAACCTGATGGCTTGGTGCGGTTCTGCATCGATTGCAGGAAATTAAATAAGATCACTGTGTTCGATGCTGAGCCCATGCCCAGACATTGAAGAACTTCTGTGTCAGCTCTCAGAAGGAAATTCTTTTGTGAAAGTAGACTTGACTAAAGGGATACTGGCAGATTCCAATGGCTAAAGCTGACAAGGAAAATACAGCATTTCAAACACCTTTGGTCTTTTCCAATGGACGAAATGGCCATTCGGTTTGCAAAATGCCCCAGCTTCTTTTGCCAGAATGATGCGAGCCCTGAAACTCCATGAATGTGGTGCAGTCAGTTTTTTTTTTGACGACATTTTGTTGGCTGCAAAGTCATGGAGTGACCTCCTTTCTAACTTTACGAGCTGTTTTTCCAGACTCCGAAGTTTTGGTTTGACTGCGAGACCATCCAAAATTCGTGCCGGTTTTCAAACTCTCGAGTTTTTGGGTCACCCTATTTCAGTGGGAAAAATGATGCCAGAAGGAAAGAAAGTGGAAAAGATTTTATCTTTACACAAACCCACTACAAAAAACAGATCAGTCACTCATCGGATTGTTGTCTTACTATAGACGATATGTACCCCACTTTGCGTCCCTGACGGGCCCTTTGACTGAACTGACGAAAGGGACAAAGAACAAAAGTATTGTGTGGTCTGATGAGTGCCAGAAGGCTTTGGAGTGTGTGTTCAGAACACCCTCAACTCATTTCCTGTTCTTTTGTTACCCTCCCTCTCAGAAGACTTTATTTTGAGAACCGATGCCAGTTGAACACTGAGTATGCACTCACTTGGAGGAGGGAGGAAAGAATCAGTTTTAGCCCAGCAGATGGCCTAGAGACTCAAACCTGTCGTCCTTTGCATATATATATATAACAAATATATATATATATATATATATATATATATATATAATATTTTATATATATATATATATATATATATAATATATATATAATATATATTTGTTAAAATAGGTTTTTTAAAAATAGAATCTACAAATTTGTTTCGAGCGCGTTGCAATGTCATCAGGATGGTTTTTGGTTTGCTCCCAAGGGGTCGAGCACTATCAAAATCATTTTGGGTATTTTAACCACACTAATCTATATATATTATATATTATATATATATATATATATATATATATATATATATATAGGCAGAGGAGTCAAACTCATATATATATATATATATATATATATATATATATATATATATATATATATATATATATATATATAATAGGCAGAGGAGTCAAATTACCACTTTCCGCGGTCACTGAGGAGAAACAATCAGGTTTCAAAATATCGGTATCTGACCAGGAGTTATATGTTAGTGAGTTTTCTCCCCATTGGAGATTCTCTCCCCCCTTGGAGACTATAAGCTTGCTGAAGGCTCATTTTGAGAAGCATTTATTTTATTTTTCCCCAGTCATCCACTCAAGCACATACTGTTAGTTAGGCAGAATTATCTACCACTGCAGATATGAATGCTTATCTCCCCCTATTTCTTCAATCTAAGACATAAGAGCAAGCTTTGTTTATAATTGAATATTCTTGCAGTCATTGCAACACCAAGCTGCTCTGTAAGTTGCTGGAATGGTGCTCGGTACCTATCCTTGGAATTTATTAGTTTATTGTAATTTAGTCCCTAGTGGATTCATTCCAAGAACTGGCCCTCAGCACTTGTGTCTTAGAGGTTATCTTTTCATATTTTCTACTTTTCACAAGAAAATGTAGCTTGTTTTGCTCTTTCATATTTTCTTTTGCTCTTAGGTGGCACCTTTGGTTGGTTTTTTGAAAACTCGACAAACATACTACGTATTGCACACCAGCCTTTTTCTGGATAGCTTTCTTCTTAAAACCGAAAAGGCAGAGGAGTCAAATTACCACTTTCCGCGGTCACTGAGGAGAAACAATCAGGTTTCGAAATAACGGTATCTGACCAGGAGTTATATGTTATATATAAGTCATTACTATAACGACTGAAGAATTGTTAGCCTGCACTTGTTTTCCCCCACTACTTAATTGTTCAGCATTATATGTTTGGTCAATCAGTGGGAGATTGCATGTCATAGGAGATCCAAGTAAAGGTTGTTCTGTACAATTCTTAGCCACTCACAATGCTTGGGTTATTGAACAGCAGAGCTAACCACTCAGACTGTTCCATCTCTTTTGATCTCCCTTGCATCCTTGAATGGATCCTCAAGCATTGGCTCAAAGATTGTCCCCTATATTGTATACTGTTTGAATAATGCTTTTAGTTTTTCAGCAACTTTTTTCCTCTTCACACTTTCGTTTTGTTCCATTTACTACCCTTCGCTGGCTGCATTGCGGGTGCTGTTGGATTCTTTTTTGAACCCTAGGTGGTGAGAACCACAGAATTATGGACTGTGGTGTGTCTCTATTTGACACCAGAACACAGATACAATCAACCATGTCTCCCTGATGAGTCCGATTCAGCGGATGAAGGCCTAGGAGCAGGCAATACAAATAAATGTGCCTTCAAGAGGGATTACAATGGTTCCATCAGGCAGCTAGTGAAGGGTTTCTCATATTTATAATACATTCCCCATTTTCTTCATCTTCAACTTTTCTTTCTTTCTAAAAGTTAAAATCTTTGCTAAGTCATTACTATAACGACTGAAGAATTGTTAGCCACCACTTGTTTTCCCCCACTACTTAAAGGGTCCTCACCCCTAAATAGCATGTTTGGGTTGTTCAAAAGTATGATCGAGCGTGTTACGATGTACGTGTTACTTCCCTCTAGAACTCACTTCTATCAGTGTTTCGGCCGTGCAAGTAGCAAAATCGTGACTCGCCACGGAGATTGCCGAGCACAGTACGGAAAGAGACGAGAGTCGGGGATTCCGCAAGTGACGTATAAATGCCAAGACTACCGTGAATGAAAGACATGTCCCTAAAAGCTTTCGCTATGAGGACGTAAAACTCAACTATTTTCCGGCGATAATGGCAGATGCTCCCAGCTACGAGTCAAGTTCCAACGAAGAGGACATCGAACGTGAAATTTTCACTTAAGTGTATGGAGTTCAGCTGTACCAGTTTGAACCTACAGCTCCTTGTACAGTACCACCTCCCTCGCCATCAACGCTTGTGTTTCTTTCCAGGCATTCGACATTTTACAGGTTGACCATATTATGTACAGGTACACACATACGCACGACACAGATAGTACATGATATAAACATGCACACTCATACATCTGTTTTCACACACACACACACACACACACACACACACACACACACACACACATTACCGTAGTATGTAAATAACTTTAAAATGATTATGTGATAAACCACATTTTCTTTCAGTTGTTTAGATCTATCAGATAATGCCTTTTCCTTGAACAGAGTTTGTCAGCTACTGCATCATCACACTAATTCTCTTCCCTGCTGTAGAAATCTTTTCAATAGCTGTTCACTTTCAGCCCCCCCCCCCCCCCCCCCCCCACACACACCACACTTTTTTTACATTCCTCATTTTCAATCTCACTCTCTCCACTTAAATTCTGAAGTTCCACATGACAATTAGAATCTGAGGGGTCTTTTACAATATATTGCAGTAAAAGATTCTGGCTATTATTGTAAAAACTGATGCAGATCTAAGCAGCAGATCTAAGCTCATTATTGTCTTACCAGGGCATACATACATACCACACCTGCATATATCTTAAATCCAAATACTGATAAATAATTCACTTACTAAGCATATGGTTGTTGGGCGGAAACTTGAACTTGCAGGGTGCCTGATGTTCAGCAATGTCCTGAAAAAAAACCAACAAACTATTATTCACTGGAGTCCAACAGTTGTTATGTGTGGACATGGACACTTTCTTGTTAATAAGAATCGTAACTTCAGTTTTGTTGGAAACAGTAACAGCAGGGAAAAAATCAATCACAAACATGCAACAGTTTCAGTGCCAGCAGGCATGTGACTGTCTGACTGCCACTATGACAGTAACAATGTATGTTTCAGTTTGATGCCAACACTCAACAAAAACCAACAACTATCTTTACAACCAACCATACACTGAGAATGAAATGAAACCCAAAAGATCAAACACCCATTCCACAAACCTTACCTTCTTTACACCTCTCGTGCTCCTGACAGAATCCCTGTCACTGTTGCGTTTGAGGCTTGCACTTGCAGCTGGCGAATGAACAGAGAGTACTTTAATACATTTTTCTGTTATAATAGTTGGTGCAGCATCCTCTTTCAGCTGTCTTCGGACCCGAATTCCAGCTTCCACCTTTACTTTCCAGTGTGTTGGTCTTGGAAACTGTGCTCTTCGAAGTGACGACCGCAAATGCCATGATAACTGTCCCGAAGAACAAATCTTTCCTCGTTGTGGTGACAAAATTTATCCACAATCGCCTAAACTTGCTGGAAGCACCTGAAAAAGCATGAACGCGTACTCTTTGCTTATTTCCTGATGAAATTCCGCAACCAGACACAGCACACATATCTCACTTCAACCGAACACGAAGAGCGACTTGGCTTTTCTACGTCATCAATCGGGAAACCCCCCTATTATCGAAATCGAGGCTCTCGTTCCTGTTTCAGCCTCTGGCTTTCCCAATCCGCAGGAAATGCTGCTCTCACTGCAAAATGAGAGCACAGGCGGCTGATTCGAGGCTGGGTTTCGCAATACGACCACATACCAAAATCGTGTATTTGGTCAAAATAGATTTGTAAAAATGGGTGAGATACCCTTTAATTGTTCAGCATTATATATATATATATAAAATATAATATAATATATATATATATATATATAATATATATATATTCGAGAGAGAGAAAGAGACAGGTTATTTGTATGATGACCGAGCTGATCAAAAAATGGATAGACGGATGGATTGATTGACACTTAAATGTTAAGTTTCTTAATATGGTTCTTAAACTCTTTGTCAGAGTTCTTGAGAGGGAGGAAGCTGAGTATGGGGGTGGGGGAAAGCTTACAACACGCAATGGCTACTTTCCTTTCGTACAATGTACAATTTAAGGACAATGTCAGTCATGTTCCACAAGAGACACTCCCCTGCCAAAGGATTACCGAGGGTTTTTTTTTCCTTTTGCTCAGCAAAGCGGGTCGCGATGCTGGGCGCTAATCCTTGGCTGGGTGATTGACCCATATTGCGTGACTGGGGTGAGGAGAGGTACCACTGACTCGCTTGCGTGAACGGCGCTGCATATAATACGAGGAAGAAGGGCAGATTTGTGTGTGTGTGTCTGGGTCAAAGAAGAACATGATTATATGTGTAGAAGAGACTGCATGTCTCTCGAGGGTGAAGGAAGTAAATATGAAATGAGAAAAGGAACAGTAACAATAAACAAACAAGATGGGTAACTCTTGCTCCCGCAAGAAAACAAATACACGCCCACAACTCCAAAGGAATGCTGCTTACGACGCTGAGTCGCCTAGTAGATATGACAGCACAGAGCACACAGTAAAAGGAAGCAAGGAAACATTCCCGAAAAAAGGATTTCCAAGGTTGCCTATATACCCTGTACCGAACACATCTACACAGCAACAACATCTGGAAAATAAACAAATATAAATAACTTATTCAAGCTGGCACCGCCTTTCATCTTGAATATAGTCAGACAAGTTCATGGACGAACAATACAAAGACAGTAACC
>CM031611.1:69049718-69074869 GCA_018398815.1 Conus ventricosus
AGGGGGTTTTCAAGTAAACAAGACTTGGATGGAGTGGTCCAGCTATTTTACTCTCAGGATCGTCCGGGTTCGCCAACCCACCCGCATGCGCCCCAATTTTAATGAAAGTTTGAGTGTGCAAGACAAGGGTTGAAAAGGGAGAAACGAGATGGGATCCCCGGTGATAGGCAGATGCCTGAAACGTGTGTGTAAAGTAAAGTAATAGTAAAGTAATATAGGAAGAAACAGAGGAAATTAGAATGGAAACCCTTGAAGAGAAAAGAGTTTAAATTTATCAACTAATATCTTCTTCTTCTCTTCTTCTTCCTTAAAAAACTGGTTCACTCGAAACGTGTAGGTCCCAGCAGAGCTAACAAATTCAGAAATTGATACCCCATGGAACTAGTATTGAATAAAAGTAGAAACAGGAGTGGCGGCCAATCTTATACCATACCTGCATCAAATATTGACAGCCATTTACATTCATTTTATCCTAGTTCGTGGCTGTGGAAACTCGCTGCCGGGTGCCATAAAGATTGCACAAACGCAGTCTTTTTTGACAAATCAAATTGATACGACAGTCTTGAGATCTGCTATGACTGTTTTTTAAATTTTAACTTCCCGATACTTTATGGTTACCTGGGCCTGATACCTGGCCATTGCTTTTAATTTTTAAAATTTTTTTGGGTGTGCGACCCCTTGTTGCCAAATCTTGCTCAGGACTGGGGCCAACAGGCTGAGCCCAAACTTTTATTTCATCGGATCGGATCGGATCAGGATCAGGGGCGTTGTATAAATACAACTTAGCCTATTTAGGCTTTTTACGCCCTTCGTATGTATATATCCTTTTTTTTTTTTCATAACCTTTGGGTCCAGTCATTGGGGCTAGCTCAGACTTTTTATCCATCAAATTCATATCAAATTTTTGTTAATAATTCATGTTTATCTATGAGGTTCTTGAACACATTAATACTGGGTGCAGTTTGATGTTAAGTGTTAGTTTATTCCAAAAGTTGGTTACTCTATTATTTAAAAGAAAATTTTTCTTAAATCGTTCTAGAATATTGTTTAAATATCTTATCTTCAGGTTCCTTGTAACATTCTTCTGCGGAGTACAAAAAAGCGTGCTTTTAAACTCATCATATTTCATTAAATATCTTGTATGCCTGAATCAAGTCACCTCTTATTCTTTCCCCTTTAAAGTGTTGGAAGTTGAAATATTTTAATTTTCCCTGATATGAGTATCTTTTATATTATGAATCATTTTGGTTGCTCTTCTTTGTACCTGTTCTAGAGCTTCTGATTGTCTCTTTTAGCATTGGTTACCATACAGTGTTGCCTTATTCAAGAACAGGTCTACCTAGTGTCTTATATAATTGCAAAAAAGTGTCCTTTTCCATAAATGAAAAGGGTTTCTTTTTATTATTCCAATCATTCTGTTAGCTTATTATACTATTTACATTTTGATTGTCAATAATAAGTTTTTGTCAAAAGTCACACCTAGGTCTTTCTCTTCTTCACATTTAGTTACTTTTATTTCCTTGCCCCCAATTTTCATTATATACCCCTTTTGGGGGTTTTGTTTTACAATATGAGTACTTTACATTTTTCTGCATTAAAATTTTGGGTTTCCCAAGTATCTGACCACTGTACTAATGTTTCAATGTCCTTTGTTAATTCCTTATGTAATTTTGGAGAGTTATACAGTTTTGTGTCATCTGCAAAAAACTTTGCATGTACTCTTTAATTCTACAGGGGAGATCATTTTTAAACACCGTAAATAATATTGGTCCCATATATACCTTGTGGTATCCCACTAATAACATCAGCACTATGAGAGGAGCTCCCAAACCCTTCCCTTCTGGTTCTTTTGATAAAGTCTCTAACCCAACCAAGTATTTATTTCCCCTATTATTCCAAAAGACTCTAATTTCTTTAAAAGTCTTTCTTTGTGGTACTGAATCGAATGCTTTTCTAAAGTCTAAATACAAAACATCTATATTCTCTCCTTATCTATTCTCCTTTGTGAAGTCTTCCATCACTTCTAAAAGTTGAGTCACACAAGATCTTTTTGCACGAAATCCTTTCTGACACTCAGCATATAATTTATTTTCTGTCTATGTTTTTAATAAAAGCCTCTCTAAAAAATGATTCTAAAATTTTTCATATAATGCATGTTAAACTCATGGTCTATAATTTCCTGGATCTGTTCTTGTACCTTTTTGAATACTGGAATGGACTGTAGCTGTTTTCCAATCTGAAGGTACTATCATTTCTTTAACAGATTTAGAAAAAAGTATGTAAAGTGGGAAGGCCATTTCCTCGTTTAGCTCTTTTAGTATTCTCGATGGGATGGCATCCGGACCACATGCCTTATTTGGGTTTAAGATGAAGTTTCTTTTTTATTGCATTCACTGAAATATCTACATTTTCCAAATTATGCCTTTTGACCTTTGGGGCTGGACCTAGAACAGGCATTTTATTATGGATCTTCCCTTGTGAATACACTAGAAAAAAATGTATTCAAAATTTTCTTGCCTTACCTCTATCTGTCTCCACTGGTCACCATCCTTAGTCTCTAAAGGGCTCACTCCCGTATTCATCTTTGTTTTCGATTGTACATATCTCCAAAAGGCTTTTGGATTTTGTTTACATTCCTTTGATAAATTTTTAAAATTCCTTTTTTGCTTTTCTTATTTTTTTGTTACAAGTTTTTAATTTTAATTATTTTATTTTTTTAACATGCCGCGGGGCCCTATCGTTTTTGAGTAAAACCAGCCTTTTAGAAGAAGACACCGTAAAACCCCATCCCAACTTTTGGAAAGAGAATCGTTGGTGTTGGGACGAGCGAGAATTTACCTGTATTGAGTCTTCTAGAAACTGTGGTTTTTGTGACATAGTTTTCCCAAAAAATAGATGTCAATGGAATTTAAGCATTTTTGTTTTTAAATAGAGCACTTTAAAAACCCTTTATGCTGTAGAAAAAATTATAATGATCAGTATTTCCTTGTTTTGAAGAATAAAAATTCTTTTTTTAGCCGTGTGGGTTTGTGACAGGAAAAAAAAAAGTAGCATAAAAAAAGGTTTCAAGATGGAATACCTAACAAAAACCACTGCAAAATGTTTTTTTAATCTAAAATAAAACAAACCCAACATAAAAAGTATGGGGATATTGATAAAAAAAAATTCAAGCCATTTTAAAATGAACTATAAACTTTTTGTATCGCTCTTTTGAGTTTATTTTTCTTTAAGTTCACCACAAAAAAACCCCCCAAATTTGAAAAAATTTTTTAACCCGCAATCTTATTCATGCCATGCACATTTTTTGTACAATAATTGTATTTAATCTTATTTCAACACTTATTTAAAGTGAAAGGTGGGTTTTTGTGACCAGAAACCTTTGGGGTTTGTGACTGGAACCCATCCCAAAAAAAACCAAAACAAAAAAATCTCCAAAAGGGCAAAAAATTTAAAAACACTAGGGAAAAAAGGAGTAAAATTTGAAATTTCCCTTCCAGAATTTTTTATTTCAAATGGAAATGATATTTAGGCTCTGTGGCAAAAAATTTGTTCGCTGTCACACTACCTGAGCTGCGTGTCATTGTGAAAAGGGAGACAGCCATCTCTACACTATAACTATAATTTTTTGAAATTTGTAGTTTGACGGCCCTTGCCCCATTTCATGGTTTTGTCCTCCTCCTAAAGCCGCTGGTGTCAGTCGGGGGAATGAAAAATTCTGTGGCCTTGTTGGCCATTTCCATTTTCCCCCTTCCCAAACACCTTCAGATAACCCCCCAGTCTCCCTCGGCATTTTCTTCTGTCTGAAACAGTTTAAAAGTAGATTTAAATCATAATGTGGTTCTTGCCTGTAAGTTAAACGAAAAACTAAAAAAAAAAAGGAACAAAATAAACCTTCATTATTTTTTAAATGTGGGCCCGTCACAAAAAAAAAAAGCCTTTGGTCCATCATTTCCTATATTTCCCTGGCAACACACGGACTGCTGTCTTGCCCTTGGGACGGCAACCAACAGGAAGTCTCCTGGCTTTGGCTGTTTTTGAACAATTTGAAGTTTAAAAAATAGGGTTAAGGGAAAAGGGGCCTCTTAAATTTATATGACTGGGGTTTGGAAAGTCAAATTAAGTTAGTAAAAACTATTAAACCCGGCTTTCATGTCCTTTTGGGGAGAGGGTAGTTTTAAAAGCATGTTGGTAAATAACTTTTAAAATGCTAGTAATTTAATATTAAAAGAAATTTTTGTTTACATATCATTTATAAAATTGTTATTAAACAATTGGTCTTTTAAATTTTTTTCCCTAACCTCATTTGTTTTCTTTTGTTCAAATCATGTTTAGCGAAAGTCTTAATTTTAAAGATAGGTTTTTGAACCCCGAAAAGCCTTCCCAGTTTATAGGGTGGATGCTTGCGCATTTTTTTCTACTTTTTACCCCATTACTGGTGAATGTATCCAACTTCCAGTAAAATCATTTCAAATGAAAAGGTTACGACAAAATGGAAGCAGAGACGAAAGGGTTTTGGTGCCATGTCAGGGCAGGACGGTTCTTCCCCTGTGTGTTGTCCCATGTCCCCTGGGAGATAGGGAGGGGTGGTGGGGTCTTAGGTGGCAATCTTGGGGGCGATTGATGGGCTGCTGCTACATTGTAGCCCCCATGCTCGGATTGATGGAAAAATGGGGCCCCGCGAACTGAGACGGACCAGAACCTGCCCTTTCCCATGTAGGTGCCGGCCTGAGGAGACCCCTCACCCCCGTCTCAAAGACCCTGCCAGGCGTCTGGGGTCAAAACTTCTCGTGAAGTGATCGGAGTACTGAGCAAAAAAAGAGGGGAAAACCCCACCAATGGCAGGTTGACCCGTCTCCCCCAGAAATGGGCCCTGGGTGTCAGCCCCCTAAAGCTTTTTCTGTCCCTCATTTCAGGTGGCGGTCCTCTGTTCCCAGGCCAGGAAATCCAATCGGGGCAGGCAGTTATCATCCCTGTAGATGGCCATGGGGTCAGGTGTGCGGCCCATCGATGGAAAGGCCCCCGGGATGGTTTCCACTGTCAGAGCAGGCCTCATTTTGCCTGTGCCATAAGACGAATGTTGGCGGGAGCACTTGGCAACCTTGGAAAGTGATTTCCTGGCCACTGGAAATGAATTTGAGCGCTCTTTGAGGGTCGACCCCCGCACTGCGTACTTTGCCATTTTTTTTGCTGCAATTTTTTGTCAGGAATTTTTAGTGGCCGCCCCTTTAAAAAAAAACCTTTTGCAAGGCATCAGCTGGTTTTTTTTTTTTTGGCTGTTGCTTTCTCCCCCCTTCTATGCCTTTTGATGGTTGTCGTGAACACCCCGCAGGGCCCCACTTCTGTTTTTTGAATGCCCCCAAATGCCTTTGCAGACACTGGAAGAATCCCCCTGGTGCCTGTGGGCTGAAAGTTGCCGATTTCAAAGAGCAGCAAGGTTATGAAAGAGTTGGCCCCTTTCGCTGATCAGGAAAAAGTGTGTTATGGAACGGGCAAGAGTTTTTTCTTCTTGGGGTTGCCTTTTCAATTGGGGAAAGCAACGTACAAACAAATTCCGGGACTTTTGGGAAAAAGGGGGTTTGGGCCCTGCGTCCCTTTCCCCGTTGGGCCTTGGGGCCCGTTCTTAAAAATCGTTGGACGTCAGTTGCCCTACTAAAATCGCTAGCCTCCGCAAAATGTTTTTACTGTTCTTTCCCTAGCCCCCCTCCTTTTCTCCTGTAAATTTGTCTTTCCCCTTTTCATTCTTTTTTCCCTAGTTTCCAGTGCTTTTTTTTTGCCTTCTCTTCTCTTCCCCCCTTTTTGCTCTTGAGTTTCCCTGCTAAACTTGTCCTGTGAGCATTTTTTGTTGTTGGCTGTTCTTTTCTGCCCCTCCCTTTTTCTTTCTAAATGTTTTTTTTGAGTCTTTGGTTGCCTTTTCTTTCAGAAATTTTGCTGTGGGTTTGCATTTTTTTTGTTTCAATCAAGTCTTGTCTACTTGTTGAGTCTTCTTTAAATTTTTGCCGGGAAGTTTAAACCCCTCACATGAGACAAAGCTGTTTTTTAGGGGGGGGGGGTAGGGGTAGGGGTTGAAGATTAGTTGCTGTAGGCTTTGCCCCTTTTTGTGCAAGTCGTCCACCCTCTGCGTGGTTCCATATTGGGGTCTAGGGTCTTGGCTTCCCGAAGGAAGATAGGTTTGGGTTTTGGGGAGGGGGATAAGCCTGAAACAGGGTAAAAAAATTGTAGTTATATCAAAAATTATACGAAAAAATTTTTAACTTAATTAGTTTGCAATTAGTTTAAAAGCCCCGCGCGCACACACCAAAACCCACACAACACACACACACACCACACACACCACAGCCTAAATCGTAACGCGGCTTTCAACTTTTTCATTTGCGCGCGCACGTGTACACACAACTCCCACCCAATCTATTTTAAACAACTCCTCTCCACATCACGTACCAATTTCTCTTCATCCGACAATTTACTTGGTCTAAATTTTCCTAAAGCGAAAAAAGAGCAAAACTAAAGAAAAAACCGCCACGAGCCCCCACAAACGCTTACCTGTTGGCCTACATGGTTTCTTGTTTTTTACTTTGGGGGAATTTAAATTTTAAAGAAAACAAATTGAAAAAGGGTGTTCTTTGGGGGTTTTGGTGGTGTGTGTTGTGTGGTGAGTGAGTGATGTGATGTGATTGAGTGTGTGTGTGTTAGAGTGGTGTGTGGTGTGTGTGTGTGTGTGTTGTGTGGATTGAACGAAAGCTATTTGTGTTTGTGTAAACTCTTCAGCTGGGGTTGTTATTTTGTTTCAAGCCGGTCTCTCACCCATTGGAAAAGGGCAAGAGTGTAAATATGAGGTTAAAAAATAAAAAACAGCAACAAAAAAACGAATATCCAAACCCATGGTTTGGTTTCTGTCAAAAATCATAGATAAAAGATTTTTAGTTTTAAAAAAAAAGTAGAAGCATAAGTAGGGCATAAAAAACGATTTCGTAAGGAACTTAATTTTAAACAAGAAAGCACTCTGTTCCCTTTAGATTAAAAAAATACAGCGAAAAGTGATTAGAAAGTGTGACGTGTTTAGTTTTGCGAGAAACGCGAGCAGGAGTTCGTCCGGCCGAGCCATTTTTAAACTAAAGTCACAGCGAAAAAGCGATTAGCTTTCCAATACGGAACGTGAATCACAGAAGGCGGACACGATTGTGTAGACTCGCTTTAGACATCGACAAAAGAAAAGTGGAAACGAGAAAAAGGGTAATTTATCATGACAAATATCGGTCTGACAAGAAACCAATTGATTACATTTCCTGTCTCGACGTATGGTTTGGTGTTTTACGGGCCCAAAAGTTTTATGTGAGATAAATAAAAGAATTGTATATTTTGGTTTTATTTTTTTTAAAGGGATGCCGAGTGATAATATTTTTAACATTTGAATGACAGACAAAAAGGACTAGTTTTGTCCAGTTAGGATCTATCGGGGGGGAAACCATAGAGCCGTGAAACCCCCCCTATAACCGCTCTGTCGGAAAATTTTTTTTTCTACGAAAAAAAAACCCCCACATAGATAAAAAACAAAATCCCAAAAAATGTTGCAAACGTGTTTGTAAATTTTTCCAAATGAAAAAACACTGAAATGTTTTAAAACAAAGGAAGATAAAAAAGTTTCTAAAGGTGGTCGGTCGGCCAAAAATTCCCTAGTGCGTCGTTTCTGGTCTTGCCCCGATGTTGTACAACAGAAAATAAATCATTTAGAGTTCGTTTAATTTCCGTACTGCACCCGAAAAACCACTTTTTATATTTTAAATTTGATTATTTCCTGTTTTTTTTTGAGTGTTTGAAGGGTCTTTTTTTAAAATGGCAAAACGTGTCCCCCGATAAAAAATCAAGTAGCAGACGGGGCGTTGCAGAGTTTGGGGTCGTGAAAAAAACTGATTTTTTAAAACAAATGCGGTTTTTTAAATTAATTTTAAAAACACTGACGAAACAACAATCTTTGGGAAGAGAGTGTTATTTTCAAACGATTGAGATGAAGTAGAAGCCAGTAAACTCCCCTTGAAAAGATGAAGCGGCACGAGCACCGGTGGCCTCTCCGAAAATAGGCAGAAGACAAAAACCCCAGCTCGGTAATATCATCCGATGTTCTTTGGCGGGAAAAAATAGATGCCCGAGAGTTTTAGGTAATGGGTCGCGCTGGGGGGAAAAAAAAAATCAGCAAGGAAAGAAGGTCTTGGATTTCCCGCCCCTTTTTTGTTGATCGGTCGCGCGATGAAAAAACGGGAAAAGGCCCCTTCAGGCGAAATTAATTTGTAAAAGGATTAGAAAAAGCAGACTTAAAATGATGTATCTTTTAAGTTGCACTCTGTTTTCTTCTCAGTGTGATTTAATGCATGCATTACATGTTTAGTTGTTTGTGCTGAAGTTTTTTAGTTGGGCAAAAAAGGAAACCAAGGGTCGCGACCCCGACGGGATTTAATGTGCCCCTTATTGATGGTAGTAAATAAAAAAAATAATTGTTCTTTATGTGTAGAAAAGGATGAGTGTGTATCAATTTGATTACTTTATTTGTCAAAATATCAATCTTTGTGGTCCCAAGAACTATTTGTTTGAAGCAGGCACCATCATGTCACAAATCCGCCATGTTGGTTTGACCATATTTGTGACTACATCGAGATTTTTAACAAGAAAACCACAACAACTCACAGAATCATTTAAATTTATTTCTTTAATACAAATGCAGTCAATAAAAAGCATTCATCTCAGTTTTCAATTTAATACAGCCAAATAATAGCTCGAGCAATTGGGTCACTATCACACCCACATGTTTCTGAGAATGACCTATAACTTTTTCTTCTCCAGATGGGATGTTTAACCTGCCCCGTGCTAATTAGCATGCACCTTCCCCGAAATTGGAGTATGGCTGCCTTAATGGATAAAAAATTGTCATACACACAAAAGTGTCAGATTAATTCAATATGATGATTGTGGACACTAAAAGAAAGAAGAATAATTTCTCTCCGTCTTTCTCCGTGAAAAGCACAGGTCTTCCCGGTCGCGCATGCGCTCTCTCTCTCTCTCTCACGAGAGTTCTCTCGCCGGCGAACTAATAGGCCTAACTCGTCTTATTACATAAATTACCTTTACTGTTAGCTATAATAAAAGACAATTTACTTACCAATAAAAACTCACTGTTGCTCGGACACTCACACGATCAAACGATTATCTTCACAATTCAGTCAGATCGGTCCAGCACTGTCGAGGCAGACTGGACTGTCGGGTCATCGAATCTTCAATCTTGAAGGTCAGCCGTCATTTTTGACTAAATATTGACCTGAATCGCTCGTGACTGGACAGTGCCTGCTTTAAAGTGAAAATTTATCGTCGGCAAATGTCTACTTGTTCTTCATGTTTAAAACATAATATCCACGAAGCAATGTGAAATTATATTGCAGTCCTGTTTGGCAAACTATCACCACATGCGCTGGCGTCGTTCGTTAGCTAATATGGCGGACTGAGTTCCTGAACGTGGAGAGTCGTCTACCTTTCGTCTGTTGCGCTGGCTGTCCTTGATTGGCTCCGGACTAGACGGACGTAACTTTACAATTACAGCCACCTTTCGTGGTTCAGTAAAACGATTGATACAGATGTATAAAATAATTAGTAGCATTGGATGTATAAAATAATTAATAGCATTGATCATATAAATCCTGACTCCTTTTTTGAAAAGACATCCAACTCCATCTACCAATGGATTGATCAGATAATAATTTGTACCATTACAGTATTTGAAACCCCACGCATACAAGTTCTTAGGTGTAGACTACATCTACAAATCTCGAATGTGAACAGGCCTCCAACGAGGCCTCAAACACCTCAAGTTCAAGTTTCAAATTTGTACCTGAACATTCACGAATGAATTTAAGAAAAATATTAATACTCAACAATCGAGCTGTTCATTCTTGGACTGCACTAAACAAATGTAACCAAATCTACACAAAATCTGCACTCCTTTAACATCCTCCTCGACAATGATTCTAAAATAATGACTAAAATGTTTGATTTTGACTGAGACAATAAATTATAAGTAAACGCATGCAATGTTATGGTATCGGATAGCGTCTAGTACTCACAATGATTTCAGAAGGTGATCATCAAAACAAGAAATTTATGGTCTTACAAAAGGAGTAGAGACAGGACAACATTGGAATTCCAGACCTGAGAAATAACCAGAATAACCTAATACAGGACCCTGAAGGAAAAGCAAATTTACTAAACAATCAGTTTTGTTCGGTTTTCTCAAAACCCAAGCCTCTAGTTAACATTAGACTAAAGGATGATGATTGTTAGTGTAATGGTTTTGTACGAAAACAAGGAGCGGCTAGCTCCGGAAGTTAGAGGTCTCTCTCTCTTAAATACATCGTAACGAGCATGGCGCCCTGTCTCCGACTGCTGTCAGAATGAGACAAATACGAACCATTCTATAACAAAAATGTGTACAGTTGATTTACAGTTGATTTACAATGTCTATTTACAGATCACTTTGCACAATGGTTTTCAAGCTTGTTGAATTGGTCTCTCAGGGGGGTTGACACGACGGCCAGAACGTGTGGTGATTATTTGGCTGAGAGGTGTTGGTGAGGTCTAGTCCGAAGATGAAGATGCACTTTGTTGTGTTCCTGTCGACTGTAGGTGTTGAAGAGCTGTCTTCTGCTTCCTGAGCTGAGAGTGAAGGATCCTTCGGTGTGATCTGTTTCGGCGGATGGTCCCCCTAGATATTTGGATGATGTAAGAGCGGGGGTTGTGATGTTTGGAAACAACATTACCAGGCTGAGACAAGTCTTTGATGAAAACAGTCTCGCTGTGTAGTGGCGGGGTAGGTTTTGCAGCATGTCGTCGGTTGAAGTAGTGACGTTGTTTCATCTTTGCCTGTTCTTCAGTGCCTTACAGTTGGTCATGGTTGATCAGTGTTGGTTTCAGTTGAGAAGGAAGGATAGGAACTTTGGTTTTAAGTTTCCTTCCCACCAGCATTTCACTTGGTGAATACCGTTTTGAAGTGGTGGGGCTCTGTATTGAAGCAAAGCAATGTAGGGATCTGCTGCTTTCTTGAGTAGCTTTTTCATCGTTTGTACTGTTCGTTCTGTTTGGGTCCATTGCTCTGGAGGTATCTGGGAGAGCTGGTGGTATGCGTGAATCCATAGTTGGTTGCAAACTGTTGAAATTCGGCACTTGCGAATTGAGGTCCCTTGTCTGAAACGACCACATCTGGGATTCCATGTGTTGCAAAAATGCTTCTGATTTTGCTGATGGTTTCTTCACTGTTTTGCTTTTCCCGAGGTCGCAATTCTACCCATGTTGAGTAGTGGTCAACAACCACGATACATGTCTTTCCTTTGAGTTCCATCAGTTCCATTCCCACGCGTGACCATGGTCTGTCAGGAAAACAGGATGGCATCAGTGGTTCTTTTCGATCAGGGCGTAGTTTGGCACAGGGCGAACATTTGTTGACCATTTCTTCTTCTTGACTCAAGATGTTGGGCCACCAAACGGAGTTCGTGCCAGGGCTTTACACTTGACGATGCCGAGATGGCGTTCGTGAATGCGGTTCAGCAAATCCAGTCTCATGGTCCTTGGTATAAACAGTCTGTTGTCATAGAGAAGCAAGTCATCAATGACACTGAAATGCTGTTTGCTTCCAGTATTGCTTCAGCAGGGGAGAATCTGGCTTATAACCAGGCCATCCAGTTTGCCAGAATTTTCTTTCCCCAGAGAAATTTCTGCATCAGCCTTTTTGTTCTTGCCGAATTTCTTGAATTTGTTTTGGATCATGCAGGCAGAACTTCAATCGAGTGTTTCACAAAGGCTGTCGTTTCACCGATGAAGTTGATGCCATCCTCTGAAGGAGAAGTTGCTGGTGCTCGTGAGAGTGCATCAGTTACCAGTGCTTTTCCTGAGACGTGTTTGACTTGTGGATTAAAACGCATGAGTCTAAGCCGAAATCGCTGTATTCTTGGTGGCATCTTGTGTAGTTCCTTGGAGGAAAGAAGTGGCACCAGAAGTTTGTGATCCGTTTCAATGATAAAATCAAGTCCAAGACGTATTCACTGAATCTTCAGTAGCCCAAGTAGCGGCAAGCGCTTCCTTTTCTTTTTCAATGACAGCGAAGTTTTGTTCAGTTTCTGTCAGTGATCTGGAAATATAGGCAATGGGTCACTGTTGTGTCCTTGATGAAACGGAAAGTAGAACCAGAGTGGTCCCCCTTACCGGACAAGTATATATATGGATTTACCCAGAATGCCAGAGGGCTGGAAGAAAAGATGGCAAGAAAATAAATGCCTCCAACCGTCACCTTCAAGTCTTTGAAATCCTTATGCATGGCTGTGTTTACACACACGCACACTGCACGCATCGCAGACACTAAATCTGGCGACGAGTGATCTACTGAAGCTACAAGCTAGCTTGAACCCAACCTCAAGTGACACTGTAAGTCGTTTTAGTTTGTCTGAACTTTTCGACCACGTAATCACGATCAGTCTTTACGTCATGCAACGTTGAGTCATAGAACTGTAGTGTTGGAGTACACAGTGACTGTAACGATGTCAAACTTGCCGAATTTCGAACGTTTGTTGTGCATGGGGAAGAGAATACAGCAGGCACTCGTTGGCGGAAATGGTAGGCAAGCTAGAAAACCTGATGACAGCAATGAACATTACAAATGATCAGAGAATGAAGGCTCTGCTGCTCCACTATGGCGGTGATGACATTTTCGAAATTCATGACGCCATGACAGATGAAGAAAAGGGTATAGGTGCAACTGACGGTGAGGGCCATGCCATTGAGTACAAGACGCTCAAGAATCATTCACTGCATATTTCACCCCCAAAAGAACACTTCATTTGAGACTTTCAAGTTTAGGCAAACAGTGCAGAAAGCAATGAAACCATTGACTCTTTTTACACTCGACTCAGAAGCTTAGCAGCTAACTGTGACTTCCATGATATGGACAAAGAAATTCTGTCACAAATAATTCAGGATGCACGTCATCACGTGTTCGTCGCAAGGCTCTCAAGGACAACCTCACCTGAAGCAGGTCTTGGATGAAGCCCGCAGTTTTGAACTTTCAGAAGTAGAGCCAGTGCCATAGAAAGCTCTGCAGCTGCCAACGCCATTGCTGGTGAAGATGTTGACTGTGCTGCCTATTCAGTCAGAGGTGGTCGACGCCCGAGACGTGGTCAACGCTCCAGAGGTCCAGGTCACCATCCAGCAGCCAATACAGGTCAACAACCGGCCCAAGCTCACATCGTGGTCGCCCTGCCTATGGCCGCAACCTCAGATCCAGCCGTGGTTCCCGCTATCATACTTCAAATCAGAGCGACAACACCGCCACCTGCCGTTACTGTGGTGGCCCAGTGACCCATACACTATGTCCTGCAAAGGGGAAAGAGTGTCGGCTCTGCAGAAAGCCCAATCACTTCGCACGTGTCTGTGAGTCTGCCCAGAGCCAGAAGATAAGGCAACTTGACCATATGCACGTTCACACAGCCGCTGACAATGCAGACAGCTCCAGCGAAGAGATTTTTAGCATCACCGAAAAGCGTGCATCAAAAAGCGCCAATTGTTGATGTGTGCCTAGGTGGCACCGTGACCAGCTTCATCATCGACACAGGGGCAACGGTGAATATTGTCACAATAGACGCATTCAAGAAGCTTGCAACAGTGTGACATTGTATGGGCCTTGCCCGAAGGTCTACGCCTACGGTTCGAAAACGCCACTTCCAGTCAAGGGCTGCATACAGACGAACATTGCCTACAAAGAAAAGCAAACACGCGCAAAATTCCATGTAGTGGAAGCTGAAAACACCGACAATCTCCTCAGCGCAGACACAGCCCAAGCGCTTAACATCATTCAGTTCGCCCTGGCCTCCAAGACATCGACAGGCATCATTGATGACTTTCCAAGCCTATTTGATGGAAAATCAGGGAAAATCGAAGGTGTTCAAATCAAACTGCACATCGACGAGTCTGTGCAGCCTGTGCATCAACGACACAGACGCATCCCTTCCACATACGAAAAGACATGGAACGAGAGTTGGAACGACTAGAGGAAGACGACATCATTGGGAAGGCGTCTGGCCCAACACCGTGGGTTTCCCCGACCGTAGTAGTCCCAAGAAACAGGGAGGTGTTCGTCTATGCATCGACATGCGAGAAGCAAATAAGGCTATCCAGAGGGAAAGCACCCATGCCGACCATAGATGAACTGATCGCCGACTTGAATGGGTCCACCGTTTTCAGCAAATTAGACCTGTCAGGTGCATACCACCAACTACAACTCCCCCCAGACAGCAAGTATATCACAACATTCTCTACACATGTTGGCCTTCGGCGGTACAAAAGACTTTTGTTCGGCGTAAACGCAGCAGCTGAAATTTTTCAAAACGCCATTGCTGAGATCCTACAAGATATCCCAGGGGCCAGAAATTTGAGTGATGACATCATCGTGCATGGTGCCACGGAAGCTGAGCATGACGAAAGCCTTCGGAAGACCTTGAACAAGCTGAACGAAGTTGGCGCTAAGCTGAACCGTGGAAAATGTGTCTTTTCAGTGAATGAACTCACTTTCTTCGGCCATGTGTTTGGCCAGAATGGTGTCTCAGCAGATCCGGAGAAGATTCAAACAATTGCCCAAGCTCATCCTCCTCAATCTGCAGCCGATGTGAGGTCCTTTCTTGGAATGACGCAATATGTTGCCAGGTTCATCCAGGCTACGCTACAATCACTGAGCCACTGAGACAGCTCACTAAAAAGGACACTGTCTGGGCCTGGGACACCCTCAGCAAAAGGCCTTCGATGAACTGAAGTGTGCACTGACCAGCGCACGCGTCATGGCTTACTTCAGCCCCCACAAGCAAACGGACATCCTGGTAGACGCCAGTCAGTAGGTCTTGCAGCCTCATGACCCAAAACGGGCGACCGATCTGCTACGCCAGTCGTGCATTGACGGACACTGAGAAGAGGTACTCGCAAACAGAAAGAGAAATGTTGGCGATAGTCTTCGGTGTCGAGCACTTCCATCTGTACATTTTCGGATCCCCATTTGTGTTACACACAGATCACAAGCCTCTGATAGGAATTCTGAAGAACCGAAAACCTGCAACTGCTCGAATTGAACGCCTACGCCTTCGTCTCTGCCCTATGAGATGGATCTACGGTACCGTCCTGGCAGAAATGAGCAAAACCCAGCTGATTTCATCAGCAGACATCCCACATCTGAGCCCAGAAGAGAGAACGCATCAGAGGCGTACATCAACTACGTTGCCCAGAATTGCATTCCAAGGCAATGACTCAAGCAGAAGTTCGAGAAGCTGTCCTGCAAGATGATACACTACAGGAAGTGATGACAGCGGTGCAGAGAGGAAAGTGGCACTCCCCTGACATAAAGACTTTCGCCCGCTTCAAAGATGAACTGTCTGTACATGGTGGACTTTTGCTACGAGGCCATAGACTGGTAATCTCACAGCAACTTCAGCAGAAAGTCATTGACATTGCCCATCAGTCCCACCAGGGAGTTGTCAGAACAAAACAACATCCCGGGAGAAAGTATGGTTTCCTGGCATTGACAAGAGTGTCGAAGCATCTGTGAAGGCTTGTATCCCATGCAGTCCTCACACCCAGGTCCCTCTAAGCGAGACCCATACTTCCCACCCACTCCCTCTAAACCTGGTCCCGCCTGGCAATTTGGGCTTTGCTGGCCCATTTCCCTCAGGTGACTATCTCTTAGTCCTGATCGATGAATTTCAGTCGATACCCTGAAGTGGAAGTCGTCGGATCAACTTCACACAAGACTGTAACTTCCAAACTGGAGACCATCTTCGCACGCCAAGGGCTTCCCGAGGCGATCAGACAGACAACGGTCCCCCGTTCAACGGAGCGGAATTCTCCACCTTCCTTGAACAACTTGGAATCCAACACAAGAAGGTCACTCCCTTATGGCCTGAAAACGGGGAAGCCGAGCGGTTCATGCGAACTCTCAACAAAAACATCAGAGCCGCCACTGCAGCGAACCTGAACTGGAAGACACGGCTACCAGTTTTCCTGATGCAGTACCGTGCAACACCCCATGCCTCGACCAGTATGTCTCCCTTTGAGGCGCTCACCTGCAGGAAAATGAACACTGGCCCTCCTGCCGTTGACGCCACTACCACCCTTTCCCCCACACCCCCCGCATTGCTCTCCATGATGCAAAAAGC
The DNA here is from genome assembly GCA_018398815.1 of Conus ventricosus. Classification (NCBI taxonomy): domain Eukaryota; kingdom Metazoa; phylum Mollusca; class Gastropoda; order Neogastropoda; family Conidae; genus Conus; species Conus ventricosus. The sequence goes on from CM031611.1 coordinate 69,065,939, forward strand.
AAACAGAAAATGACCTCATATGCCAACGCCAAGCGACATGCCACCCCATGATCTTCAGGTTGGAGATCACGTGCTGGTCAAGCAGCCAAAGACCAACAAACTCACCCCCCCTTTCAACCCCAAACCCTACACAATCATCATGAAGAAGGGAAAACCATGCTCACAGCCCAGCGTGGTTCGCGGCAAGTCACCCGCAAAATCATCACACTTCAAAGCCCTTCCCCCAACCATCAACCGAGATGAGGACGCAGACAGCGAAGAAGAGGAGGAGAAAGATGAGACGACACCTCCAGTACCAGAACACCACCAACTCCTGAGCGAGCTACGTCACAGCCCGCTCGTCGCCCAATCAAGATCAACGTAGACCTGCACCTCCGCTGGTCTTTGCAGTCCTGCACCTGGGCCTCACACTCCTGAACCTGGTCTTCGCACTCCTGCACCTGGCCTTCACACTCCCATGCCTGGTCATCACTTTTCTACACCTGGTCCTCGAGCTCCAGAGATGCCCTCAGCCCAGCCGATGGCCAGACCTGCCCGTGAACGCGCTTGCCAGAACGACTAAAGGACTTTGTGCTGCAGCCGATCAAGACACTCGCTGTGTGACCTGAGATTCAGTCCTTAATGTTCCACTTCCAGGCTCCAGTACTTTGTTTGTGTTGTATTTGGAGTTAAGCCATACATACTCGCAGTCAAACATTCGTATACACACACAGAACATATAGGAGTTTTTGTTTGTGTTTTGAATAGTTTATTTTGACGGTTGTCGCAGTGAAAATTATATTTGGTAATTATATATGAGATTTTAATGGACGAGTTAATGTTGAATTTTGGTGCTAAAGTATTTTTACCACCGTGCAAAGTTACACTTTGAATTTTGAACATATCAATGATTCCCGTCCATCAAAGAACATTGACTTGTTAGTAGTATTACATAGTTGAATGAGTAAGTTTGAATGATTCTAATGATATATAAGTTAATTGATGATTTAAAAGTTTAAGATCTTGCTTCTGGAGTCTGATGAAATTTTATTTGAACGTTGATAAAATTAAATTTAATTTGAGACCCACAAATGTAAATTTTGAGTTGAAGTTTATAGTTTATGTTTTCCAGTGCGTTAAAAGAAAAATCTTTAATTAAAGTTGGGAGAGATGTTGTGTCCTTGATGAAACGGAAAGTAGAACCAGAGTGGTCCCCCTTACGGACAAGTATATATATGGATTTACCCAGAATGCCAGAGGGCTGGAAGAAAAGATGGCAAGAAAATAAATCCCTCCAACCGTCGCCTTCAAGTCTTTGAAATCCTTATGCATGGCTGTGTTTACACACACGCACACTGCACGCATCGCAGACACTAAAGTCACCATGAACCGTCTTTTTGTTCTTGAAGAAGCACTGCGCCAATACCATGTTGAGAAGCGCCTGCTGCGATGACGGTTTTCCTTTCAGGAGAATAGTGGGCAAGGACTGGTGGGGCTGTCAAAAGCTGTTTGATTGCTCAAAAAGCCGATTCCTGTGGTGTGTCCAGCTCCATAAAGAATCTTTATGCAGCAGTTGTCGTAGAGGTTCGCTTAGACAAGCATTGTTGGGTATGAAATTGGCCATCTGATTGGTCATCCCCAGAAAACGTTGTAGCTCAGCGACTGTTTGTTGGTGTGGGGAAATTTCGTATGGCTTTGACTTTCTCTGGATCCACATGGATGCCAGTCAGTGATGTGCCCTAAGAACCTCACTGAGGATTTGGAGAACTCACACTTCTCATTGAGCGTTGCCCAGCGTCTTGAAGTCGCTGAAGAACTGCTCTGACACATTGGTCGTGTATTTTCTGGTCTGCAGCATGGATGAGGATGTCGTCCACGTGGCAGATGACTCCTTCAAGTTCCACGAGAATTTCTGACATCGTGCGTTGGAAGATCTCACTGGCTGAAGAGAAGAGCTGCCGAAGGGAAGACGATCAAAGCTATATCGTCCGAAGCGAGTGACGAAACTTTTGAGTAGCCTTGATTTTTCATCGAGTGGGAATTGCCAAAATCCATTTTTGTTTGCGTCCAACTTTGTGAAGATTCTTGAGTCGTCCAACTTTGCCAGACTTTCGTCTACAGATGCCATGGGATGGATTTCTCTCTGAACACTTTTGTTCAGATGGGTCAGATCAACGCAGACTCTCACTGAACCGTTGGGTTTAGGAACCACGACGATACCAGAGCACCAACTGGTAGGCTCAGTGACTGGAGAAATGACATTACTCTTTAGCATGTTTTCAATCTCCTCTTTGACTTTAGGTCGAAGTGGGGTGCGCAATTTTCCCTCGGTGTGAAGAGGCAAACTGGCTGTGGGTCAGGTTTCAGACTTATTGAGTAGGGTTTCTTGGTATAGCCCAAGCCCTTGAAAAGATGAGGGAACTCTTTCCTGAAGGTTGTAGAAGGCTTGTCAGAGATGTGACCCACTCTCACTATCAATCCCAGAGCGCTGCAAGCATGTTTGTTCAGTAGTGATGTCTTTTGGCCTTCAATGGCGTACAGTGTCTCTTCGATGCTGTGGTTATTGTGTCGCAGTCGCATGGATAGTGCCTCTCACTGGTATTTTTGTGGCCCTGGTCCTCTCAGAGTCTTAGTGCACTGGCTTAGTTTCCGTCCTTTGGTCAAGGTTTCTGATAGGACAGATACGGAAGCATCAGTGTCAAGCTTGAAGGTATGTTTTTTGTTGTCCACACTGATTTCAGCTGACCAGTCGTCGTGGTCGTTTTCCGTTCTTCTACATTGTATATCATATGTAGCCCCTAAAGTCGTCAGATTCTGCGTCATCTTTACTGTCAGTATTAACAAAGTGAAGTTTACGACTACTTCTACAGACTTTGGCATAATGGCCCCTTCTACCACATGCTGTGCAGGTTGCATTTCGGGCAGGACAAAAATGTCTTTGGTGTTGTTCTTTTCTACAATAACCACCGATTTTTTAAGACGAGGTCTGTCTGTTTTTTAGAAGCGCCTGACTTGGGTTTTGAGCCTGAATGTCTGTTCCAGGTTTATATCTGTCCTGACTTTGAGAGGAGGATGTTTTCACAAAATCAACTTGTTCTTGTGAGGCTCCACGAATTAGCGGTTGTGATTCTTTTCGTGCTTTTGCTTGACGAGCAGGTTGTGTTGCTTCAGTAAGCGTCAGTTTGGCTTTTGCTTGCAGATCATTTGACAGAGTATCATCAAGAACACCACAACAATACGATCTCGAATGAGCTCTTCTTTCAATGTGCCGTACTCATATTCTTCAGTAATTTTATAGAGATCTTTTTTTGAAAGTGTCGATAGGTCCCCTGGTCGTTGTATTCTCCTGTTGAATTTTGCCCTTTCAACAACAACGTTCTTTCGTGCATTGAAGTGTGGAGCGTCTTCAGAGGCCGTCCCAGTGGAGTCAGGAGTCCCCAGGGATCAGTCCTGGGCCCAGACCTCTTTCTCCTCTACATAAACGACCTCCCTGAACAACTCTCCTCAACAACACGGCTCTTTGCATATGACACTCTCTGCCACAGAACTGTAGCTTCCCCCAAAGACCAAAGGAAGCTACGAGAGGACCTGGACACATGGCAGCCTAGGAAACAAAATGGAAAATGTCTTTCCACCCAGACAAGTGTCAAGCCCTCCATGTCTCCAGGAAGAAAAACACACTGACTGGCACGTACCATCTCCATGGCCAAAACCTCAAAAGAGTTGAAGAGACAAAGTACCTAGGGGTCACCATTTCCCAAGATCTTAGCTGGGACACTCATATCTCCAACATAACTAACAGGGCAAACAAGACCTTAGGGTTCCTCGGGCGAAACCAGAGTGTAGGCTCCGTCAACATCAAGGAAACTGCCTACAAAGCCCTAGTTCGCCCACCCTAGAATATGCCTCACCTGTCTGGGACCCCTATACTGCCAAAAACATCAACAAAATGGAAAAAGTCCAACGCCGTGCAGCTCGATGGGTTGTGAACCGCCACCGTCACACCTCAAGTGTCCATTCCATGCTGACACATCTACAGTGGTCCACTCTAGCAGACAGAAGAAGAGCAGCAAGGATGACCACCTTCTTCAAATACCATCGAGAAGAGGTCAGCATCAACACCTCTTTCAGGCCCACACCAAACACCCCAGCACGCTCTACAAGACAGTCTCACGGGGAGACATATCTCCTCCCTGCTTGTAAAACAAATTACAGGAAGTTTTCCTTCTTCCCGAGGACTGTCAGTAACTGGAACAGCCTACCTCCTGAGGTTATTTCCTCAACCTCAGCGGAGTGTTTCAAATCTCAAATTTGACAACCTGCGCTTCCCCCACTTCCCTCTCCCCCCCTCCCCTAGCACCCCACCCACAAGTCCCCCCTACTACTGCCAGTCCTACATGTCTGTGTCAACAGCCTTGTGGAAATCCCCAGGTTTTATACACATCAGAACCATTCAGAATATGATGGCGGATGTTGAGAGAAAGAAGAAGAGGAAGAAGAAGGGGGTGTGCCTGGAATGCGTGTTTTAGTTCATCGTGGCGGTGAACATGATTTTCGCCTGCCGTGGTATGGGCGCTGGTAGCCAGGAGCTCGCTGAGACCGCTGCCACCATGTTATGTTGTGCAGACGAAGTGAAGTCTTACCGTTAGGTTTTGACCATGTCTTTCGAACTGCCGGTTGCTCTTCAGTCCCGTCGTCCGCCTTCGTTCCACACACTGAGTTACGTCCCATTGTATGACCGCATAGGCTATTTGTGGCTGATGCTTCTTGTTAGGTCCCATGGCAATTGAGAACTGTTCTCTTTCGTCCTCCCCATCTTCCTTCACCCCTGATCAGCTGCTTTCTCTTTCACATTCTTCCCACATACATGCAACACATGACACAAAAGATGTTATATGCGCTTAGGTCCACTCCACGAGGAGTGACAATATTATTTGTCAGTTCTGCATATTGAAGCATTTTACCCAGTGGGTATCTGGACAGGTACATATAATATTGAACCTGTGAACATCAGATTTCTTTTTATCCAGTAATTTCTTGACTTTAAGTCCCGTTTTGCAAGTGCTTTTCTCTGGTCCCTTTGTTAAGTTAGGAATTAACGCATAAATTCATCCTTAGCTTCACTTGGACCATACCTTTTGTTTGTAAGTTAACGGAATTCAAAGATCAAACTCACCCATAGCTTCAAAGGAAATACATTTGTTTGCCAGGGTACTGAATTCAACCTTTACGTCATACAGATTCAAAAGGGCAATACCTTTGTTTGCCAGGTAACGGCTAATATCCAGTATTTCTTTCGCTTTCTGACCAGCGCTTTGCGCCGCTTTCTTTCCAACACTGCTGAAGGGGGTTAAAAACATTAATTCCCTGGGATCTGAACCTTGAGTTTGACTGAAGGGGGGAAAGCGCAGCCCGCGCCTTTGACTGAAGGGGTGGGAGGGTGGGAATTTTTTCCGAGAGCAGGGAGTGTGTGCCTTCACTGCTAGCGTTGTTACCTCGAAAAGGAAGCACTTTTACGCATGCGCGACCTGCATTAAGGATTTTGTCTTACCGGAACATACCGGAATGCTTTTACGCATGCCTGGCCTGTTTTGAGAATTTCATCTTACGGAAATTACCGGAATAATCGCGCTCCGCCACAAATTCCCTTATGTCCCATAAGATCTTTTGTGGCTGATGCTTCTTGTTAGGTCCCATGGCAGTTGAGAACTGTTCTCTTTCGTCCTCCCATCTTCCTTCACCCTGATCAGCATGCTTTCTCTTTCATATTCTTCCCACATACATGCAACACATGACACAAAAGATGTTATATTGCGCTTAGGTCCACTCCACGAGGAGTGACAATATAATTTGTCAGTTCTGCATATAGAAGCATTATACCCAGTGGGTATCTGGACAGGTACATATAATATTGAACCTGTAAACATCAGATTTCTTTTATCCAGTAATTTCTTGACTTTAAGTCCCGTTCTTGCAAGTGCTTTCTCTGGTCCCTTTGTTAAGTTAGGAATTAAACGCATAAATTCAACCTTAGCTTCACTTGGACCATACCTTTTGTTTGTAAGTTAACGGAATTCAAAGATCAAACTCACCATAGCTTCAAAGGAAATACATTTGTTTGCCAGGTAACTGAATTCAACCTTTACGTCACTACAGATTCAAAAGGGCAATACACTTTGTTTGCCAGGTAACGGCTAATTAATCCAGTATTTCTTTCGCTTTCTGACCAGCGCTTTGCGCCGCTTTCTTTCCAACACTGCTGAAGGGGGTTAAAAACATTAATTCCCCTGGGATCTGAACTTGAGTTTGACTGTAGGGGGGAAAGCGCCATGAGACACTTCTTGCTCATGTCGAGCATGAAGTGTTGACCCCCAGTCATGACCGAACGGTAGTGGACCTAAGGCATTGACCATCTAAATTAGAATTATGACATAACATAAATAATAATAATGACAATTGCTATAGCACCCCCTAACCACGTAGGGTGGCGGGTGCTGTTACAATTTGTAACCATCCAACAGCTAAAATGGTTAAGCCGAAACCACGCACGCATCAAATTGTGCGTGCCCAGGTCATGAACATACGTTCACCCACACGCACTTGCCCGCACACAGCATGTCACGCGTGCACACATATCCACCTGGAACATAATATTGCATGCCAAAACATCCTATATGCCAGTGAACAGCTCCTTCGTACGCGAGCAACTTGTACCCATACACAATGTCTTCTGGGGGTTGTAGTGAACAGCTCCTTTGTACCCGACTTGTCACCTACATAATGTCTTGAGGGGGTTGTCCGTCTTTCTTGCTGCTGTTGGTGCGCCCTTGTCCGCCGGCATTGTCTGTTAGCATCCACCCAGGTCGGGAGCCCCAGGACCTGTAAAGCATAGAAACCAAAAAACGAGGAGGCAGTATCTCCTCACTATGGAGTCATACTGACTAAAACATGTTTGGGTAAGCGCAAGACTGTCCTAATATTTAGAGTGATGAAGAAGGCTACTGTTCCTAATGTATCTTTTGAATGCGTCCGACTTCCATCTCCACTAGTTGCCGTTATCTGTGCATCTGACATGCCCGAGCTGCCGCTGCTGTTGCTGCTCCTATCCTAAAGCTATGTGATGTGAATTGTGATGCTGGGGTAGCGGCAAAATGCCAGTGTGAGGCGCAGCTGAGTGTTGAATACTGATCTGGTGATGGGGGCTCCGGGGGCCTTGAGGAATAGGGGGTCCAGGAGCTCGGCCCCTGTCTGCTAATAATCTGTCATGGCTGTATAGGGCACTCCCCTCTGTCCCCTTCTGTATGTCTAGAGAGAAAGTTGCTGACTTTGCTGTGTTTGTAATGGTGAATGTGACTGTCATGTGCGACTGCTGAATTGTGATTTGATGTACCCCAAGGAGGTTGGGTTTTTTGTCCGTAGCCGAGAAGTACTGTTATTTCGCCAATGCGTAGGGAGGCATGAAGGCTAGTAGGTACATAGCTTTGAATAAAATGCCTCTTTAATGCTGATGCATGTACGACGTTAGGGCGGAAACAAGTTCTTCAGCATACCTTTATCAAGTGGTAGCCTTGTGTCGCAGGTGGTTGCCGCTTGTGGTATGAAGCGAGCATCTTCTGTATGAAAAGGCTGCTGTTGGGTCTGGTAGGGATCTAATCTTGTGAAAGTAACTTTAAATTTCGAGATGTGTGCTGACACGTTGCCGGCTTGAAATTTTTGAACCAGGTCTGCAATGAATAATGCAACTGTACTGCTTCTAAGGGAGGACTAGCAGATAACCGGGCTTCTGTAGCAATCTATGAACCGGCCCAGCTACGCCTGTATGCATTCTGGGTTGAAGGTGGCGAGGGATGTTTGTAAGAGATCTTGAGCTGTCGCTATGAGTGTGGCAAATCGGGCAGTGGCGGCACTGGCGTGGGAAGCTTGTGGCAGAAGGTTGCCAGCCTTCTGAATTCCTGTACCTGCAAACGGGATAGTGAGTTGCCATATATTCTTGTTACCGGGTACATGATATGCTTTAAACAGGATATTGAACCGAAGACTGTTAATACTAATCTACGTACTAGCACCATTATCTTCCCGTCCTTGATGTTTGTTTGTTCACAATCTCTGTTACTGCCTGTTGTCTGTGTGAAATTCTACGCAGGAATTGGCATTGCGTGTCACGGCTGTTCTTTCCTGCCTGATGAACATTTAGTTCAGGGGCGTGACCCGCTGACCCTGACCGAGTTCAGCTATGCTAGCGATGCGAGCCCCACTCACTTTGGCTCCCTTTCTTTTGTGAAACGTTGCAGCAGAGCGCTTTGCTGTGACTGAGTTTGTGTGTTTTCCAAACTTCGGATACAACTAAATCCCAGATGTTTTGTTTCATTTCGAGTTGCCTGAGGATTATGTGAAGTCAGCTTGTGTTGTGTGTGTTTTATAACGAGATTAGGTGCTTTAAGTGTGATTTTGTGTGTATAGTTTGACGTAAGTGACTCATCAGTGTTTCTCGTTCTCTTACAATGGCGTCTCAGCAGTCGGTAATGTGGAGCAAACACCACTCCATTCTTCACTGTGCTCGACTGAATTCTATGTGTCGAGTTTGTGATCAGTGGACAATTGTGTGCCAAATTAACGTGATCAGTGGACAATTGTGGCATAGGCAGTGTGATTTAGATGTGCATGGCTTTGGACAACATGAAGGAATCCCAAATGTGGTACAGTCAAACCTCTATTATAAGACCCTTGTTAAGAGACCTCCTCTCATTTAAGCTGAATTTTTTGCACGGATGCATTTTACTATCAAAACGACCCTCTTAAGGACTTCTCTAAAACGCGACTTGCGACCTTTGTTTTGTTGAAATTTACGACTTCGCACCATTGGTGTACGACCATGAGTCAAGGAAACAATGCACACCTGCCGCAATCTAGAGTCGCTTCCCTGTTAAAGAAAGATGGCGGAGATCGGAGGCC
>CM031611.1:69074969-69139969 GCA_018398815.1 Conus ventricosus
GTATGTCTCTGTCTCTGTCTGTGTGTCTGTCTGTCTGTCTCTGTCTCTCTCTTTTTCTCTCTGTCTCTCCCTCTGTCTATCGCTGTCTGTCTGTCTGTCTGTCTCTCTCTCACACAAGAACACACACAGAAACACACACACACACACACACACACACACACACACACACACACACACACACACACTCACACTCACACACACACACGCGCTCGCGCGCACACACGCACACACACACACACACACACACACGCACGCACGCACGCACGCACGCACACACACACACACACATACACACACATACACACACACACACACACACACATCAACACGACCAACTTAAATTAGCAAGTATACGTTTGCTGTTTACGCTTGAAGAATCGTGAATTTCTTCTGAACATTTTAAGAGCGGGGCAACAAAGAATTCATTCTCCAAGGTAGCTTTATTTCGATATACTTATTGAAAATAATGTTCGACCAAAATGCTGTGACAAATGGGATTCAAAACTGATGGTACATCATGACTGGAAATCATGCTTTTTATATACTAGCAAAATAAACGATATTAAAACGAAAATGGTTTCAGCTGAAGTTATTGCACAGATGTTTAGGTACAAATGTTATTTTAAAAGAAAATGGAGTTCGTAACAATGACAAATGCAGTTTTGTGGTACAAATTAAGATAGTATTGACCATTATGTTTTGGAAATGCAATTATGTCAAATTCTTTTGGAATGTACTTACAGATTTGATTAGAGAAAATGTGCCAATGCAGAGAACTTAAGACTGACTGAATCGCTGGTACTTTTAGGATTTGATAAAAACGTTACTGTGGACAGTGTTCTTTACTTCATTATACTATTTGCAAAGCATTATATATATTCATGCAAACTGAATGGAAACCATCCACGAACAACTGTATTTTTGAAGAAAACTAGAGTGGCGATACAAACTGAAAAACACAATGCCTTACTTATCTCTAAATATTCAGTTTTTGTGTGTAAAATGGATGATATATAAACCATTAATAGAGGGTTCTTAAATGCATTTTACTTTTGTATAATTTATCCGATTGAGATTTACCACGTCCTAAGTTGAATTTTGATCAGACTTTTGTGTGCCAAAGTTATCTATATTGTTGATGTATTCGAGGCCTTTTTTAAGATGTTTCTCTAGATAGAACATTGAATGAAAACGCCATTGATAACATCCATCCATTTTAAGATGTTTCTCTAGATAGAACATTGAATGAAAACGCCATTGAGAACATCCATTACCTCTCTCCTTTTTCTCTCTCTCTCTCTCTCTCTCTCTCTCTCTCTCTCTCTTCTCTCCTCTCTCTCTCTCTCTCTCTCTCTCTTTTCTCTCTCTTACCCCTGGCTGTTAAAACCACTATTTCTTGACTTTTGATGTGCAATGTCCTTTTGTTTTTCCTTTTTTATGTTTGTGTTTCATGTTACTGAATACAATTTTTAAAAAAAAATTTAAAAAAAGAAAAAAAAAATCATTCTCCGGCGATTCTCTGCATAGAAGACAACGTCAGTCACTACCATTAAATATTATTCTCTGTCTGAAATAATGGACAGTTATTTCTGAAATACCAAGTCTGTGCATTGTTGTTACAAATGTCTACCCATCAAGGGCTCATAGGATTTCAGATCAGGAAAGTTACAATGATTCGTATAAAATTCAAACCTTCCCCGATTCTGAATTGGTCACGTGTTTCTTTCTTTATTTCTTTCTTTAGAGAATGTAAATATACGGGTTCAAGCTCACCTATCTTATTTTGCACAAAAACCCCTTTTCACATACAAATCACGTCCTTCTCATGTCACTTTTTACCAAAATTACACCTGTTTTCTAAACAAAATTAACACGCAAAAACCTCTAAAAATCGACGTAATCGTTAATTTTAAAATGGGGGGGGGGGGGGGGGGGGGGGGGGGGGGGTTCGTGCAAAATAAGATTTGGTGATCGTGAACCGTATATTTACATTCTCTCCAGGGGCATAAAAATTAAGGGTTTACAGTACGCTCTTCTACTTCCAGCACTATTAATAAATCAGAACAAACAACTAGCCTTCCATCTTGATTAGTTATTTTTACATCTAATGAATTTATAGGCCCTCAATTAATTCTTTAAATTGACTGTTTCCGTCAAACTTATATAACTGATAATCGCAAAACCTGCCTTAATTGACGGCAGTGCTCGTTTGAACAGTAGATGGCTGGCCATTAAACAAATTAGTATTTGTTTTTAACTGTTGTAAATGGACATGCAACATTGGGTTCACGAGAAAATCGGATGCTCTATTACCTAAATACTCATAAATGCCCATTCTACAAGGCCGTGTGTGCTGAAGCTATATGTTTCACCATATTATAAAAGCCCAAAATTCGAGCAAGGCTTCTAGGAAAAACGTACTCCCTTTTTTCTTCAAGTTCTGGAAAATTTATAGTAATTATAAGATTTGCCTCATTAATTTTTAACTTAATGCCAAAATTGCTAATACTTCTTTAAAGAACAAAAGTGGCAGTAACCCATCAGGTATTTTTAAATGTTTAATAGATTCCCTTGTTCGTCCTTAATATTCACCCAGTTTTTTCTTATCTTTTTCAGATATGTTAATCCATTTTACTTTAAACCCAATTTCTATAAGGGCAACCCTATAATCACCCCCGGCCTATTGTCAATTGGGTACGTTAAGAACACACGTTTGTTTTTTTGGGGTTTATATAGATGTACATTTTTTTTTATAATTTTTTTAAAAAACAAATTTTAAAATGGAACCTTTTAAATATAACGAAAGTGCTGCTTACAATGTAGGGCGTTTTTTTAACCCCAAATCTTTGGAATTCAGTTTATAACCATTGCAGTAGATGAATCATACGGCTTCCAAGTCAGACTTGTAAACCCACTAACTAAATATATAAATCCGCCAAAAAAGAGTGATAGAGTGCCATCAGCAGGGTCATCTCGCCCTATGACTTTTTTCCCAGAATCAGTTAAATTTTGCCATTTACTGGGGCAACTACTGGCGCGGTGTTTCATATGCAAACCATTTAAACCCCCCCCAAATCTTTTAGTAAGGTCAGTATTAACTTTCATGTTTATTACCAGTACAGACGAATACTAACTGAACTACAAGGGGCCCCTTCCAAGCGACAACGCGTTTAATCCATTTAAAGCCCAATGGACAATAATGCATATGAAAGAATCTGCACCGAATTTAACATTAATCCTTCAACTGATTTTAGACAAAAGTTAGACCGCAATCATGGGTTAGGCACATTGTATTTGTGGGTGCAAAAAGAGAATATAATTATGACTACTGGCCTGGCCACACCTCTTTTAAACCCAGACAAACAAGTACGATTGGGGTAAATTGAACAAAAACATCCGAATGTTTGGGGCAACATTTATCTTAGATAAAAGTAAATGCCTAACAATGCCAGGAGTGCAAAGGCTTAATGACTCCATACGGACATACGTTTGGTGTCTATTAGGAGCACAAGCACAGACTAAGTCTAGCATAGTGATCACTCTACAGGCTTTGATGCCAGAAAACAATTTTCTAGCCAATTTAGAAGATGCTATTAACTCGGTTTGTTGATTTGGCTGCCAGCATACAAAGGTATCAAGAGTTCTTGCACATGCTAGGTCAAAAGTTGACTTTTTTTGTTGGCCATGGATTATACATGCTACCCTCTGACCTTAGATTACAGATTGGCATGTACAGAATTATAATACGAAATCTCATAGCTGGAGACGACCAAAACTTAGGGCCCCAATCAAGGTTTAAACACAAGGCCCGCTCCATCCTTTTTAAAAAAATTACCTAACCTTAAAAGAAGCGATCCAGTTATAATGACCCACAGCCAGAAAGCAGCCCAGAAAGCACGCCACCTGTTGATCTGCCTCACACTGACAGTCATACTAGCGAAAAGACAGCCCTCGTTGCATTTTTAACTTTTACGGGGATTAGCCATACTTTATTTCACAAAAAATTAACCCAGCAGCTAGCACTCCTAATGTCCACAGATGGTCAGCCATATAACCAGCAACTTTGCCTATAGTAGAAAAAACCCAACTAACAACACTGCCTATTATGCCAGGCAGAGATAAGCGCTTTAGCAGCTAACTTCTTTAATAAGTTTGCTAGATGAGCAATTGTTTTCTAATCCAACTTTTAACCGGCGGGGTGTCGGGGGAGCTACTGACCCTGCCGGTGCCCCACCTGTTAAAGCATAAACGAGTGTAGAGATAGCAAACCCAAAACCTGTTAATATACTAACTATTGTAATCCCCTTTTCCCCTGACAGAGTCCTTATTCTTTCTGCTAGTGTGTGTTTTCTTTAAAGTATTTGTTTATAGTTTTCTTTTTTTCTGCTTGTTTGTGATGCTAGCTGCGCTCGTTAGTAGACAGCATTCTAACCTGGCTTTCCTTAGCAACCTTAAATCCTGTATTTTCTGCTGTATTCTAGCCTTTTCTTCTCGCCCTAAATTGTTATCATCTGCATCAGCGAGTTTATTTTTTTTTCTTCTATCTCTCTATCTAGCTCGCCAAGTTTTGCTAAATTGTTTGTTAGTTCACCCCTTATTGTCCGTAGAGCAGCAAATTTAAACCCAGGATTTCACGCATAGGCAATGGGGAATCTTCAATTGTTTTTAATTGTGTTCCTCATTAAAACTCGTTTTTAATTTCTGCTATTAGTTCATCTGCTGTTCGATTTAATTCTTGAAGAGGTATGTTTTGTATTTTGATTGTGTTGGCAACTCTTGCCCCAAGTTCTGTAAAAGACTAACAGCCTCAGACCTTAAATTGTCAATAAAGTTAATTTCCTTTGGTCAACAGCAGGCAGATCTCTACGAATTGTGCCCCTGCTTTAAAACTGGGTTGGGTCTGGTTTTTGCAGTAAGCCGCACACGCTTTCCTTTACTGGTTCTTACATACAAATGATTATTTTTATCTGTTTGAAAAATCAGAACCCCAAGTGCTTCTGGCTGCTCTCGCCCCATAGGCTATTAATGATTCATTTCTATCTAGCAATCGTATTTGGCTTTAAACCTACTCCTTGACCTTTCTGCTGCTCCCCCAAGTTCTTCTTGCAATGAGGGACCTAGTTCTTCATTTCTTCTTCTCCACCAACAGGGTCAATCGCGTCAAAATCTTCATCCATATTTTTTATTTATATTCTTTTTTGTTTTATAAAAATGACTCATATGGTGTTTTACCTCGATCCATCAGAAAGGAGAAGGAACCCCATGGCGAAAAGGAAAGGCAGACTGTAATTAGTGTAAATACTCCTCAACAGTTCAACCCGGACAAGCTTTAACAGTCAAATTTCCTGATCTTGGCGTGGCGATGTTTATAAATGCCAGGCACTGCTAAACTATCATTCCCAAAAAAGTTTAAATCGACGACCCTAATGCAACTGTTGTTGCTAATTTGGGCAGGCAATCGTTAAACATATAGCAATCAACTGGAGGGCAGAGAAGTCTTTGTACTAGGCAGCGACATTTTGCCCTCATTTTGCCTATGGCTACTAAAAAAGAAAGAAAAGGAAGTTTATCAGGTACCAGGCCCAAACGGTCTCAGCACCGGCCCTTTTAAAACGGGGGAATGCAAAGAATGATGTTAAGATGAGGCATACACAAGCATTGGCAACAGATTCGCATCCTCAATTTGAGCTGTTAAAAGACGAATCCTATATTACCAAGGTGCACTAAAAGAAAAACTTACTTATGAACTGACATTTAATCCAGCGATTCTGTCGTTCTTTCTGAAGACCCTTTAAACTAAATACCCAGTCAGCGACTTCTTTGATTTATGTTTACTAACCCCGAATGCCAAACAATCTTAACCCATTAAAAAAAAACAGTTAATTATTATTGAAAGAGTTATACACCTCCACTACAGAAAAAGAAACAAGCGAGACACTCTTTGGAACATACATCTAAATCAGTCTTTTGAAATCTTTAAGGAATTTTTTCTTTTTTACTGAAGAAAAAAACTCCTTTTCATAGAGAATGGAAAGCGTTTTATAATCCAAAAATTGAGAAGTTGACTGTGTAATAAATGGCAGTCATGATCAGTTTGTATTCAGGTCGGGGCTTTTACCTCACCAACACTTGATGAAAAAAGAAAGTTGTTGCTGAGGAGGCAAAGAGATCCCGCGTTGATCGCGTATGTAAAAACTTCCTTTGAAGTAAGACTCGAAGAACTATTAATAACCAAATAGGGCCTTTTGCTGGATTTTAGATCTCATTTGCAACAGATTGTTTAGAAGTGGAGAAAGGGTAGGGCAAGAATAAAAAATAAATATTTACCAAAAAGCAGACGGAAACGCCCCAATAAACATGCATGTTTTTTTTGGTTTGTGATGCCTCAGTTAAACATGGATAGAAAAGGGCTAAAGACGTGCTTATTAAAAGTAGAAGATATATTCTAATAAAACAGATGGATATAGTTTGAAGTTTCTTCCTAAAAATCTCGCCTGTTCTCTTATCTGCGGGATACGGGGTGTGGGAAAACTGTCTTCGTACTTGATTTGTACAAACAATATACGGTTTCATAACGTAGTACATTGTTATATTCTGCACCAACCATAAAGCCACAACAAAGTATTAGAAAGAAAGGAAAGTTTATTTGGACAGACGAGAATAGATTTCTAGTTGATTCATAGCGACAACTGAGCGATGTTTAGAAACATTTCTATAGAACTATTTAGGGAAACTGAACACCCCAACTGTTTATTATTGATGACTGTTCAGCTGTACGAGAATTGTTAAAACAATGAAAAGCTCTGTCAAAGCTAGCTTTAGCGGTCGCCACGCCATAGTTTCTGTGTGGGCTCTTAACTCAAACTACAATGCTGTCTTAAAAGACTTTAGATCGCAGTTAAAATCGGTTGTATTATTTTACACTATGGACAAAGATAGTTTTGAAGAATGTTTAAGTGAAAATGATTAATAAGGGGACAAAGATGAGTTAAAAAAAAATAAAAGGAGCAGTTAGTTAGAAAAAATCGAGCACGCCTAAGCTAATGCTTACGGACTGACCCCCAGTTTCATTACGTTTGTTTATTATAATTTTAATATTAAAAGAATGTCTCGAGGGCCTGAATCAAAAGCGCAGCTAGGCCTCACACATAAATGCGTTGCAGAGAGCTAAATGACCTAGCGGAACACAGTGTGTTTGCTCTGATAGGGGTGATTGGAAAATGTTTTGGATTTGACTACACAGATGATAGGGTTTACTTAACGAAACAGAAATTGAAACAAAAACGGACAGCAATATCACTCAAAACTAGAACAAATATGCTATCTAGAAGAAACAACTGATTACGGCAAATATTGAATACAGGCTTTTAGACAAAACTATAACTGGGTCTTGCGTCTGAAATTAAGTGGGATTTTAAATTTGACTTGCAAAGCCCCATGATATACTTTGATAAAAAAACACAATTTTAGAAAAGGCTTTGTATAGAAGGTACCTTTCTTACAAGTCTCTATTCCTGGAACACACAGAAAAAGCAGAGATTGTATAGATACATATAAAGTGAAGTATGTTCTGAGCAGAAGAAGTCCTTAGTTGAAGTGGGGGATGACTCAGTAACCCTAGGGAATTTATCCCACAAAACCACCAATGCATAAACTGCTACTTTTGATTTTTTGTTTTATTAATTACTCCAGGGGTGGTCTAATTCTAGTTTGCAGAAACATGTCGATTAGCCATGGGGAGTTGACAGTTATGTCAGGAAATTGGTTTGGTCTCTTTATGCTTGTTATTGCAATTACTAAAAAGGGGATGAAAATAAACCCTTGTATATTTGACCAAGTTTTTCTGTGAATGATGACAAGAACAAACTAACAGTACTCGATTTATTTTCATTATTTATTTGATTTTATTGCGTTTACTCTGTTGGTGTAGTGCTTGAGTGCTGCCTGATGGATTATAAGAAACATTTTTACAAAATTAATTTGGATTAATAAATGGAGGTCAACAGTTTAGGTTTGAGCAAATAATGACTTCAAAAAGGAAATAGGAATCGCGACTTGGATATGTATTAGGAGTTACTAGAATGAAAATATGTAAAGCTTTTAATACTCTTCTTATGTATTTACTGGCTCATCAGCTGTAGCTTTAGGCGTAAGTGCTGGGTCCTAGCCGTGTGCTCTTTTTGCTACTGGGGTTGGGCGCCAGCCTATTTAGCATTAGGGGGTCTAGGGTTAGGTTTAGGCGCCATGTCTCTGATTGTAAGTGCTGTTTAAAAAAAAAATTTAACTCCTAAATTACAAAAGGCACACTGCCCATTGTGCCCTAGCATCAGCAAAACTTTGTTCATTAAGATTAGAATACCTATTCATTACAGGATGATAACATTACAGACGAAGAAGGTCAGAAGTTATGGCTGATGGTGAGGAATTACAGTCGGCAAAATTGAACTTCAAAATGAGTGGGGTGAAGACGTTTACTTCAACGACAGGTGACACTGATGCCAATTAACAGAACATTGAAAACAAACTACATGATCAGTTAAACCCAAAATAGACACAAAAAAAAAAGTTTAGAAAAAAAATAAGTTTAGCAAAAAATATATGATATTTTTTTGTTAACTCACTTGTGTTTGGCAGGACAACTTGCAGCTCTTCACGAACATAGGATTTTTAGGGGAAGGCTTTGTAGCAGGAGAGTCTCTCTTAAATAATATTCGGGAAGGGAGGCGGATGTTTTGTCATAATTCTTTCTACTTAATATAGTCTCGCTCCATATAGGATCTGTTTTAATTTAACATCACTTCTGCCTCTCCAGGGAGCTTACAAGTATCATTTCTTTTAGTCCTTACGCAAGAGTTTTTTGAGTCCCCTCACACTTCTGTTAAATGCTTAATTTTTTTAAATTTGATCGCGTTTTACTGGTTTAAGGCCTGTGCTTTAAATTTTCATTGTTTCATGGCGCGTATGACAGCCGGCAAACCTCCTAACCCAGTATGTGTTTGCGTTCTCTGTACTTCGTTAGTGTCCATAATTTTCTGTGATATTGATAGGTAAACAGGAGTTCAGCTCTAAATTCTTTATTATAGTTTTTCTTACTAGGGCCTGTGATCGATGGTTGCAATGGGTTCCCTCTCTTATCTGTAACATGATGTTTTAAAATCAGCTGGTTTACAGAGACTGTACTTTTCCATCATCAACTTGATTTCATCCTAGGATACTTTTAGGGCCTCGCATGTATTTTTGTGTGTTTGTTAAGCCACAGCAACAGACAGTTGCGCTTTTTATCCTTTAAAGAGTTCAGCGTCTTTGTATTGAGCTTGTCAAACAACTTGTCAGGAGTCATACTTAAAACTTTTTTCTTCTTACTTTGTCTTGTGGAAGATACAGCAAGGACAATCTGGTGGGGTTGTCATTTGAACTGAGTTAAAAATCTAGGCCTTTTTTATTCTTTGGGGGCAGGTTGATATATTGCAAAATTGCCTTTTGTGAATGCCAGTCTTGCTCATCTGATTCAGGGACCACTATAGAGCTTTACTCAGTTTTTCAATAGCAGTCATTTCCTTTCCATTCCCCTTTTGGGGAATAATTTTTTTGTACTTGGTATTGTCCATATTTTTATTGGCATTTTATTTTACACATGAAGTGTGCTACAAGATTGACTGAGGTCATGCCAACTGCTTTTTAAAATCTATATGTGCAGTCTTCTGTTCCTTCAAGAGGTTCATTTACGTCTGACAGTTCTGGCGGGAGGCGATGTTAGAAACTTCTTTCCTGTCACTAAGTAATACTATTTCATTGCGTCATAACGTCTGTAAATGTGTGCTCTGCATGTCCATGTTCTCTTAAACTTTTTCATTAATAAAGTCTAAAGTGAGCAATTCGTCTTTTCTCGTAGGGTCTCTTTGCCCTTAGCTAAATTCTTTATTGCCTTATTATGGCGATTCTCTCTCTCTTCATAGGTCCTCAATTTACTAAAACATATTATTGCTTCCAGAGATGGCCAAAAGCTGTCGTTAACAATAGCTCTCCTAACCCATCAGAACCAAATCCAGACATCTTTTATAAATCAATATTTTCTTGATTAATCTTTCTTATGCATTAATATTTTTGGGATAATCACCTGTGTAACAAGAAAGTCTTTGAAGAATCCCTGCTGTTAAATTACATCTATAAACCTTAACAACGTCCTCAATGTCTAAACCTTCCTAGGTCGGCCGACTTACATTTAAAATGTTTTTGGCTAACACGCTATTGCCGATACTAAGACCAGCCAATCACAGCAGAATGGGTAAATGTATGAATTATCTTTGTTTTCATCACTTTTTATTAACTAAAAAAATAATTAAAATATCATAATAGAACGGTCTGTCAATTTGCTTTTTATATCGATAATTCTTTTGTTGTTAAAGCTAAAATAAGGTTGCAACTAGTTTTGGCGAATCTTCTATCTTATCCCTTGTTGGGTGGTTTTATTCCTAAACAAACATTTGCAAGGGTTTTGAATCGACTTTAACACCAACGATAGGCACTGATAATTATCCAACGGTAAACTCATGGTTTTAAAGTATTATATTATTTTTGTTATGCTTTTTAAAATGGAGTGTGACGACTATTAAAGTGTGAGGGAGCAAGCAAGACTACTCCGTAGGCTAGTCAGCAGACCACTGTCATAAAGAGAAAATGATTATACTCTTAGCTCGCGTGCGGTAAAAAATAAACTGTTTTAGGCACTGAACTAAGTGTTGAACAAATCCTAACAACTGTCTACATCAGGACGTGGTGAAGTTTACTGCGCTAGGATACGAAGCACAGATATAGGGTCAAAACATGGTATAGAATCAGTGAGGTCAGACATGATTAGCTATATGCTAAGTTAGTAAGTATGATGGCGCCAGTTGATTCAGAAGAAGATTTAAAATACGACTTATCACAAGATCCGGTTTTAAACAAGTCCCTAGAAACTCTTGCATGTGACATGTATTACAGATTTGGGACGATGTTATGCCCATTCATCATGGGATTAATTACTTTTAACCCATTGAGCGCCTTTAGTCAGTCAGCTGACGCTGTAATAAAAGTGCTTTTCCAGTGCCTATGGGCATCCCCCTGACGTCATGCATTTTTCTTGAATTTTCATTCGTTACTATTCTATCAACGGACTCAAATAGAGTTTGCGTAGAAAGCCTTATATGTCTGTAGTCTTAAAATAATATGTAAATGACCAAACGTGGGGGAAAGCCCATTTTTTTTCTCATCCTGACGGGATGACCACCCTCACTTGTGCCCTCGTTTTGCAAAATGGCGGCGCAACCTTCGCAACCCACGCCCAAAATTTCAACGTATTTACAAAAGCTGAGCGGGCTCTGTTTGATTTTTTTTACAAACACAAAAATTTTTTAATTCAACGACCCTCGAGCATAAAGGGTAAATTTATGATAGTGGGGGAAATTTGGGCCGCCCATACCCGTCAGTTTTTGAGTAGGGCTCGGGGGGGGGGGGTGACCTCGTGTGTTTTGTTCAGCTGACAGCGCCCAAACAGCAAGCCTAGTGTGTACCTGCACCGCCTGCTGGGCCTTAAATGTGAAAATCTTTGAAAAGGGGGGTGTGTGGCCTCCCTCGGGGCGTGCCACGGGGGCAAAGGGAAAAGGTGGGGGAAGATTTTGGGTGGGGAAAGGGGGGTTAAGGGTCAAGAAAGGGGGGTGTGGGGGGGGGGGGGGGGAGGGGCCCGGGGGCGGTCAGTCGGGCATGAGTGTGACGCCCTTGATAGCTTCCAAACTGTTTTACGTTCTTTTTACAGTGTGGGTTTGACAATACAAACTTTATTTTAAATTTTTTTTGCTGGTGTTCTTTTTTGGATGTAAAAAGGGGCCCGGGGTTAAATACATATTTTTTGTCGGAAAAAAAGGGGTCAAACCCAAAATTTCTAAATGCCTAAATACTTTTTATTATCAAATTAAAACAAAAAAAAAGAAAAATTTCAAAATCTCATTAAATTTTCCTTCAAAAATGTTATAAATTTCATTTTTTCTATTTTTTGTATTTTCTGAGCAAAAATTTTTTTTTTAAATTAGGGCCCCCCAAATCATGAGAGGTCCCGGGAAAACCGGGGGAAAAACCTTTTGTTTTTATTTTTGGGTTGAGCACTGAAGGGTTTTTTAATCTTTTAATTTTTATAATTTTAAATTTTAAATTCGCAAAAAAAAAAAAGGAGCGAGAAACCCCCCGCGGGAACATCGGGCAGGAGCAAAACCAAAATGAGTGTTTCCGCAATGAAGGGAAACCACAAGGGGTAAGGGTTCCCTAAGACTAAAAATCCTGGGGGGGTTGCGGCCGGCCTGGACTTTTGGGAATGCCCCCAAGACTGCAAAAAAAAAAACCCCAATCCAAAAAAAAAATTTGTTAATAAAATTACAACATTCCCCCAAAACAACGCCAATTAACAACAACACAATTAAAAACCCACAAAATTTCAAATTCACAATCAAAAAATTAAGATGTATCTTTATGTTTGGGGGAGCTGCGTTTTTTGGTGGTTTTTTTAGCATACAAATACCTAACACCAAAACCTAACAAAAACCCCGCAAACCCCCACAAAAAAAGATAAGAACTGGCTTTTCTGCAAAAAAAAGTGCAACCTCCTGCGGGAGACCCTTTTTCTATGGAATTTTTTAGGGAACTAGAAAAGAACAAGTTAAAACAGATAATTTTTTTTAACAATTTTTGGGTTTTTATAGAAAATTTTTTTAATTTAAATGCAATTTAAATTACAATTTTAAGTAAAAAAAATTTTTAAATTTTCTATTTTTTAATTCTTAATTTTTAAGTTCTTGTTATTTTTTCTTAAGAAAGTTTTTTTGGGTTCTTAAGTTAGGGTAAAAGGGCAAGCCCAGTCAATTTTTAAATTTTTTTAAAGTTCTCCAACCCCCTACACAATAAAAACTCGGGATTGACGAAGTTCTTTTGTTTTTTGGGTTAAGACAAAGTGATTTTTTTTTTTCAGCAGTTGTTTTTTCTTTTTGAAGAAAGGGGCCGTTTAAACTTTTGGGGTGTTTTAAAAATACTTTTTTTCAAAGAATTTTGCTTTTTAGTTATCGTGGGGTTATTTTTTTTTTTTTAAAACTTTTTATTTAATCCTTTGGGCCTTCTTTTTACAAAACTTTGGGCGGGAAAACGCAACACTTTAAACCGAAAAAACCAACATTTTTTTTTGATAACTGTCCCTTTAAAGGTAAATTCCTTCATTTTTTCCCCAATCATTTTCTTTTTTTTCAGTTGAATGAAAAAGGCCCGAATTTTTTGGGTTTATCGCATTTCCCGAAACCCCCCAAACAACTCCTTTACACTTCTTTTTTTAAGTTTTTTGTAAAAGTTTTTCATTTGGGGACGTCAAAATAAAAAAGTCAGGTCTGTAAAAGGGTACTTTTGGCTTCTGGGAAACCGCGGTTTAAAGTAGCTACAAAAATTTTTCTAACTTCAAAAAATTTGACAACCTAAAAAGGGTTTAAAGCCGATAAAAAACCCGGTTTGCCCAACTTAAAATCCTTTTTCCCCTTCATCAAATCCCAAACCCCGGCGGTCCGTTAAAAATTCTAAATCTTGATAGTTTTTTTTTAGAGGCCAACAAATTTGCTTTTTTTTTTTTTTGTAATTTAATTTCAAAAATCTTTATTTTTGTGGGGATTTTTCCAAATTTTTGGCCAAAACACTTTTGGCTTTTTTTTAAAAGAAGGTCTTTTTCTGAAGCCATTTGGTTTGGGGTTTCAAAACCATATCTTTTTTGTTATGGCCTCAAAAGGGGCCTTGATCAAAAGTTAATTATTCTGTAACAGCTCTTATTTTCGCCCCGTTTTTTTTAAGTAAAACTGTAGGAGTCTGTAATGGAAACACATATTTAGTTTTATGCCTAAGTTTAGGCCAGGGTTAGGGGGTTTTCGGGGGCCCTCATTTTTAAATTTTTCTGCGGCAAAGGGGAATCGTTGGGAGATCTTTAAATTTCCCTTTGGGATTTTCTAAGTCTACTTCCAAGTTTACCCCTTTTTGGATTATCGGGCTTAAGCTGTAACAACATCCCAAACCACATAAAACCTCGGGGGGTCCTTTTTTTCATTTTAAATTTTTTCCCTCAGTGGAAGGGGTTTGACCCCAGGGCCCCATCCATACGATTGGGGGCGTCTAAAAACATTAGTAGTGGGAGGGTTTTTAGGGGGACATAGGCGTCAAAATACTTGTTATTAGTTTTTCCCAAAAGGGTTGTGAGGCCATGCAAATTCCAAACCCCTTTAAAAGGGTTTTTAAATCATCTGAAGGGGGGGGAATCAGTTTTTAAAGTAAATTCTGAATTTTTGGTAGACTTTAAGAAGGCTTCCCAAAAAGGCCGGGGGGCAGAGTTTAATGTAAAGATCTAAGTGTAATGTTTTTGCATGTAGATCTGAAAATTCTGAAAGAGGGCTGCAAAATAAACAAAAGGGTCAGCCAAAAAAATATTGATAAAGGGAAATTTACCCCTTTTGCAGTGAAATTCTGCCCGGGTTTTCCCGAGGGGTTCTTAGTCAGATTCTTTTATTTTTTTTTGCCTCAAGGGACTAAAAAAAAAGCCCCTTTTGGGGGGAAAGGAGCCCTTCATCAAACCTGTTCCCACAAATCGTATTCAGGGGGGTTTAAACACCTTTACGCACAAAAGGGGTCAAAGTTTTGGTTTATGTTGGAAAGTCTTGAAACGACCCCGTTTGTTTATCCAAACCCCCCCATCAGATGCGAGGGGAGTCTTTAAATGGTTTAAAAAATCAAGTTTAAAAAATCATTTCTTTTCAAAGATTGTGCAATGCGGGTTTTCCCCCTTTTATTTTCCCAGAACGGGGGCTTGCATGAAAAAATTTAAATCGTACCCCTCGTTGGTTAAAAAGAAGATGGGGCATTTTCCCAGGGGGGGGGCCCCTTAATTGAAGTTTAAAATTTGGTTTGGGGGCCCCTCTAAACTTTCCAGTAATGTGATCGGGGTCCTTACGGGCACTCTTTTACTGTTAGGGGGAGCTCAACCGGGAAAAATTCCCAAAGCAGTGTGTAGATGAGTCATAACTTTCCCTTGGGTTTTTCGGGAGCCCTTAACAATGTCTAAAAGGGTTCATTAAAGGGTTAACTGTTTGCAAAGTTTTTTTAAAATCTGCTCTAAAAATTTCCGGGCTAGCTGCTTTGGGGCCCTCTGTAAATCTCGGGGTGTTTTGCCCCTTCTGCCTAAAAACAAAAAAGGGCATAAAACAATCTGATGGGGGGTTAAAAAGGGTTTGCTTTTTGTTCTTCCCTTGGGGGCCGGGTAGAAACGGGTGGCAAAAATGTTTTAAAAGTCACATAAACCCGTGCATTTTGCGTACATTCTTAAAACTAACTTTAACCCGGGTTTTAAGTGGGGAGGGGGTTCATTTTCACAGTCTACAAACTTTTCAATGTTTCTATGACGGGCAGTTTGTTTCCCTATAGAAAGGAATTCTGACCAAAAAACCTTCACAAAGCCCTGTCTGGGGGGGAAATGCTTTTTTAGTTTTGGCCCCTAACAGTCTGCTTATTGTTTTTATTAATACATAATAACTCTTTAAACCGCCTCAAACATATCAATCAACATTTTTTTTTAAGGGTTTTCGCCTAAAGTGGCTTGGAAAAAATTCCTTAGAGGCCTAGATTTCTACTACAGACCAGGGGGGAAATTACTTTAAACGGTGTTTGGGTTTTTTTTTTTGCTCTTCAAACTGAAACATTTTCTTGCTTACGGGAAAGTTTATGTTATAAAAGGGTTCACTCACGTTTGTTTTGTTCAAAATTTAGAGACTCTTTCGCGTTTTTTTTAACGGTTTTAAATGTGCAAAAAAACGCATCACTTAAAACAAAATGTTTTCAGGTTTTTTTGTATGTTTAAAAACTGCTCTTTTTAAAAAACTAACTCTCTTGGAAGGAAGATAAAAATTCCCCAACTAAGGTTTAAATTTTTGTTTTCTAAATCTTTTTTTTAAAAGGGACTGCCCCTTAAAGGGAACCGCCAGAACCCCCCTTTTTTCCCTTTCTTCACTTGCATGGTTTTAACTTGAAAAGCTTGTAATCACCCATTCAAAATTTTAAATTTGGCGAACCCAAAATTTTCTTCTTTCGGGTTATTAAAACCCCCAACTTGCAGGTTACTATCATCGGGCGTTATATAACAATCAAACGCCAAAAACCCTTTTACTGGCGCCGCATTGATAGACTCGGGGAATTTAGAGTTTGCGGTCCCCACGTTTTCAAACTTTTTTGGGGGTTTAATGATTCCATGCTACTTCGCAAAACATTTTGCTTAATTGTTCGCTGCTGAAAAAATTTTTCTTCCTTGGGTATATTTTTTCCATCCTGGGAATTTCCCTTGTGGGCTCTTTTTTTTTAACTCAAATTTTTACGTAAATTAAAAAATAAATGTAAATAAAAAAAGTAAAACGCCTTTTATTTTTCACAAAAGCTTTGCAAACTTCAAACACGTTTCCCTTTAAAATAACACCTCTAATTTTTTATTTTTTTCTGAATCACTAAAAGCCCAATGTTCTTTCACTTTGTTTTGCTTCTTTAAATATTTTTCCTAGTTCTTTTTTTAAATTGTTTTAAAATCTTCTCAAAACAAAATTCCAAAATTCAAGGGGTTTTTTAAAAAACCTTTTCTTTGGGTTTGGGCAAATATTTCTTTTACAATTCTTAAATCAGATTTACTGTTTTTGGGCAGCCTTTTTTAAAATTCTAAAAAAAATTAAAAAAGGGGAAAATTTTCAGCTGTTATTCTTGGGTTTTTTCCTAACCCGAAAAAACCTGATTTTCTTAAAACGAAAAATTTTCCCCTTCGGGATCAGTAGAAACAGTCAGTTTAAAACACTTCGGGAGCAAATTTTATCAATTCAAAATGGCAAAAAAATTTTTTAAAACGGTTGGGGGAAAGAATCTGGTTTTACTGAACCTCTTCACACCTCGATATTCAAATGCGCTCAAAAAGATCAAAATTAATTCTTAAACCCCTCTCTTTAACTCTTCTCATCCCCTTTCCCCCCCCAATCCAACCGAAAAGTATTTTAAATAACTCTGTAGCAATTTTCCGGGCTTCTTTTTTAAAACTAAAATAAAACAACTTTTAAAAAAATAAGTAACCCGGGGCAGGGCCTGAACGCCAAAAGCAACAGCTCCCCCAAAAACGATAAATTAGGTTTGCTGAGGCCTTTTTTGGGGACCGGGGTTTTCCACTCTCTAGTAGAAATTTGTCTAGTATTGTTTTTCTCCCTTTCCCGGGGGTTACACCGCACAGAGAAATCAATAAAAATTCAAAATAAGCAAAACAAGGGTAAAGAAAGTGATTTAAACTCCCTTTAATTATGCATTAAAAGTAAATTGTCCTTTCCCCGAATAAATTTTTCTATTTTAGATCATGGGAAAAAATTGATTATTAAAAGGGTTTTTTGTGTTTAAAATTTTTTTAAAACTTTTTAAAATGAAATTTTTACAAATTTCTACTAAAAAAATACTTTTAAAACCAGTTGTTGTTTTAAAACCCTTTTTAAAAATATTTTGCTTGAATAAAAAAAAAAAATTTTAATAAATCCCACTTAGGGATAAACACCATTAGAATTATAAACTTTAAATTTGCACAGTAAACAAATTTAAACCAAAAAGTGTAAAAATTTGGGAAAATCCCCGCATGGTTTTTTACTTGTTTGCGGGATTTTGAAAGTTTTAAATTTGGCCCTCCTCTGTCCCTAGGGGCTTTCCCATTTTCGTGTTTCGTTAAGGGCCCCGGGGGGTGGCCTTTTAAAAAAGGGCCCCAAAACCCCAAGGTTGGCTGGGGTTTTTAAAAAAATGGCACTTTAAAAACCCCCCAAACCACAATGTTGTGTGTTCCTAAGAAGAACCACGAAAAAGGGGGGGAAAAGAATTGCCCCAAATTAACAAACTGAAAGAGGGAACCAAGTAAAAGAAATACCAAAAATTAGAGCATATTTCCCAAAAATCTTCGCAAAGGGCCAAAATTTTCTGTGATCCTCTGGGGCTGGCTTTGGGGGCCCCAGGGCCCAAGGGGCCCCAAGGTTTGAAACCCCAAGGTACAGTAATTGGGCCCAAAGCGGGGGAAAAGTTTTGCCTTTTTTATAATTATGCGAGTTCAAAGATCCCCCAAATC
Organism: Conus ventricosus; assembly: GCA_018398815.1. Lineage (NCBI taxonomy): Eukaryota > Metazoa > Mollusca > Gastropoda > Neogastropoda > Conidae > Conus > Conus ventricosus. The sequence continues at coordinate 69,093,139 of CM031611.1, forward strand.
CTATTTTTCCCGATAACCCCCCCCTTTTAAATTTACGATTACGTCGATTTTTAGAATTTTTGTGTGGTTTTAAATTTTGGGGTTTTGAAACATATTTAATTTTTGGGCCAAAAATGACTTTTATGATTTTCATTGAAAAGGGGTTTTTGTCAAAAAAAGAGGGGGAGCTTTAAAAAAACATATTTCATTCTCTTAAGAAGGGAAAGGACGACAACAAGAACATTTAAGAACTAAAACTTTTTAAAGAATTTATTTCCAGCAAACTTTTATTTCTTTTTTTTTCCCTTTTTTAGGAAAAAACAGATTAGAGGAAAGTTATTTTTTTAAATTTCCAAAATTTATTTCCTGTGGGTTTGAAAAAAAAAATACTTTTGGGAAAAAAACTTCCTTGGTTTTTAATTTTTATCCTGTTTTTTGTAAGCGTTTTCTGTTCCCCCGGAAATTGAAAATTTTTTAAATTTTTAATATTAAAAATTACGTTTTGGAAACATAAAACACCATCAGATATCGCCTTATTTTTATTTTATACTTAGAAATTGTTTTGTGTTTTAAACTGTTGACAGTTTATTTTGGATGTTTTTGGGGGAAAAAATGGTTTAACAAGCGGGAAAGCTTAATTTAAAAGGGAAAAAATTACCAACTTTGTGCAACAAATACATAAATAGGGCAAAAGGCTAAGGAGAGAGAAAAGGGAAAACAAAGAAACTAAACTTTGAGTTTGAAGAAAAAAGACTACAGGGAAGATAAACTGGGGGAAGGAAAAAAAAGGAAACCAAAATTTTAATTGAGGCTTAGAATTTTTTGAGACCGAAGCTGAAATTAAAAGTTACGGCATCGAGAGAAACCCCCACCTTTTTACCCCGTCGGTTTTCCGCAAGCGCGGGGCCCCCCAACCCAAAACAGCATATGTTTTTCCAATTTCCGCCTTTCGAGGAAAAAACGGGTGACAAAACAATAGGTTTTTTTTTCCGTTTTTAAAGTCACGGGAACGTTCCCTTTTGGTTGGCCAAAGGGAAAAATGGACATTTCACGTTGTTTTAAAAGGAAACGCTTTTGGGACGGGGTTTAAACCCCAAAACCCCGCGGGCCCAAAAAAAAATTTAACTTGGGATCAATGAAAAAAGAACTCCCCAAAAATTTTAATGGGCCCGCCGATCCCTTTTCCCCCGAACGTTTCCGTTCTGTGCGCCCTGGGCAAAGGGAAACGTTTTCCCTCGTTTTTTTAAATTGTATGAATTTATTGTTTAATCGACGGGCGGAAATTTTTCAAAAACGAACAAAAATTTTCAACACTGCGAGTCTTTTTTTAAGAACAACTTTTTTCCCGGCGGGGCAAAGATCCGGCCACTTTCCCCCTTTAAAAAAAGGCAATTTTTAAAGTGTTGAGGAAAAGTGGGCGATGGCTTTATCAAATTTTTTTCGCCCCCCCAAAAAAAGGGCTGGCTAGGAAAGGAGAAAATTTTTCCATCTTTTAGTCTCATGCGTCAGAAATATCCCATCGGGACAGGGAAATTCCCGAAAAGAAATTTGTGGGGCATTTTCGGGGGCCTCAAGGGTATACCTATCCTAGGGAAAGGAAAGGGGTCTTTCCCCCCGGTTCGAGGACTTTTGTCATAACCCGTACTTACCAAAACCCAAAGAACCCCGTTGCCTTTTTCACAACGTTTCCCAGTCCGTGGGCAACATCCACCGCGTAGACCTTTTGGGGGCCCGGGGCATTGGACAGAACCGAAATTTAACAAAAACATCCCGCTGCCGATCAGACAAGGGGATGTTTTTTTTGGAGGGAAGTTCCCCTTTGGGAAAAAGAATTGCCCTTTCAAAAAACCAAAAAGGGGTTTAAAATCCGCATTTGTCTCCCCCTGTTTTGAAAAGCCTGTTTGGACCACATCAATCGTTTTATGGGGCTGGTTTTAGAAAACGGAGCCCCTAACGGGTTGCAGGGCCTTTTTTGGTTTTTTAAGAACTGGGTAACCCCCCCACCGCTGGTGTAAAGAAAATCTTCCCCAGCTTCAAAACAGTATCTCAAAACCCGGGCCAAAAGGGTAGGGGCGTTTGGAGGGGAATTTTTAAAAGTTTGCCGCTGGGAAAAAATTTTTGGGCCCTTATAAACCCTAATATTTTCCCGGTTTTTCACCGCCTGTGTTTTTCGATAAACCCCGTCTTTGGGGACCCCGATCTTGGGGAATTTGCCAGGTTTCGCCACATAAAATGGTGGGGCGGAGGGTCTTTATTCCCTTTTCTTTGGGGTTTCCCGACGACATCAAGAAACAAGGGAAAAGGGACAAAGCCCGCAAAAGTAAACAAAAAAAGGGAAAAAACCCAGATTACCCAAGATATCTAAAAGAAAAAGGGAGCAAAAATAGAAACCCGACACAAACCTTTTGCTGCTAACAGACTGCACTGAAAAAACCAACGGGACAAAACCCAAATACATACGGCCCCTACATTTTCTACAGGTGTGGGACCTGGGCAGGACAACAAACAAGTTGCGTTCCCCAAAGGGCCCCTTAAGGGGATAGTACTACACACCTCATGAAGCATTTTCGCTGGTCATTGTGGAACAAAATTTTAAATTTAAAAAAGAGTTCTTTAATTTTTTTTTATTGGCCCCCGGTGTCACAAAAGGGAAATTACAAAAATACTGCCCGCTCATGGGGCATCGCCCAAAAAACATCTCAGAAAGGTCACGGGCCCATGTGCCCTTTGCCAAAATGCCTCCATTTCATCCCCTTTCGAAGGTGCTATTGGGTCTTTTGGGTCCTTTTCCAAACCCCTTTTTCCGGGAATTTGCTATACTTAACTTTGGGGGGTTTCAGCGACCCGGTTTTCCCAAAAAGATTTCCCCTGAAAAAAATTTTATAAAAGTGTCTGGCAATTTAAGCCTTACGTGATTTTTTTCCAGAGGGTCCTTCCCAAAGAAAAATTTTCCCCCGATTGGGGAACGGCCCAATTTTTTCTGATCTCAAAGAGAAATTTACAACTTTTTGGTTTAATTTTTCCTTTCCCTTTTAACCACGCCCTTTTCTCCCCCCAATCGAATGGCATGGTTGAAAAATTTAAATGGGAAAATTTAAAACCATGTTGAAAAAGGTTTGCAAGGGAGGGCCCCCATGAATGGGGTCGTTTTATACCGGCTTTGCTTTCGCATACAGGGGAAAAACCGGAACCCAAACGCTGGGGTTCCCCACCTTTTGAGCTTCCCTTTTAGCACTCACCCGGGGGCCTTTGGATCTACTGGGTGACCAATGGACGGGAAAAAACGGGCTCCTTACATAAAAAAAGTCCAAACCCAAAAACGTTTTTGAACTGCTAATCGTTTGAAAGGGTGCATGTACTTTCCTTTCCCCAGCTATAGAAAAACAATGTGTACAAGGTTTTGCAAATAAAAAGCAAAGGCCCCGTTTTTTTTATGTGGGGATAAAGCCGTACTACTCACGATAACAAAACAAGGGTTGGTTAAGGGGGAAGGGTCCTTTTCAGGGGGTCGAAAAACTTTCTGCCGGGTTTAAATTTTAAGTCCCAAAAAGGGGAAACACTGAGAAGGTAAATTCCCCTGTGAACATGTTTAAGAAGTAAAGTTGAACGGACAAAAGGGTTTCCACAAAACCGGGTCATTTTTAATGGGCATGGCCTATGTAGAAACTGATTCAACTGGCAGATATTTCAGTGATGATTTTGTTACCCCCAAATTTAAAGAAAAGGGGGCAGATCAAAGGTTTTGAAAACGCAAATTTTGGGGTGTTTTAACCCCGACCAGTGCGATGAGGGTTTTACCACTTCCTTCTCTGTCTATCAAAGTGAAAAACCCATGATGAAGTGGGTTTTAAGAATGAATTTTTTCCTGCAAGTCAAAAAAACACTCCCAAAAAAATTTTGAAAGACTTCCGGATGTGTTGACAAACCCCAGGTACAGTGACTGGTATTGAACCCCCCATAAATTTATTAAATTCGGGAAAACCATTTCGAACCGACCCTACCCCCTCCCCCCTTTTTTTAAAAAAAAAAGAGGTTGTCCCCAGAGAGAAATTAATTTGCTGGATTTTTTAAAAACAAGAACCTTCTACATCGCCCTTTCAGCCACCATTGTATTGGGGACAAACCTGAGGGCTTGGGGGCGGGTTTTGCATCGATTGGGAGGAAATTTTTTTTAAATCACTGTGTTCGATGCGAGGGCCCCTCCCAGACATTTAAGAACTTTTTGTGCAGCTCCCAGAAGGAAATTTTTTTTGTAAAGAGCTTTTCAAAGGGGTACTGGAGATTCCAAGGCAAAAAACTGACAAGGAAAATAAGCATTTTAAACCCTTTGGGGCTTTTCCCAAAGGACCCAAAGGCCCTTCGGTTTGGGAAAAAAGCCCACTTCCTTTTTTCCCGAAAATGCGAGCCCTGATACTCCATGAATGTGTGCAGTTTGGGTTTTTTTTTTGACGACATTTTGTTGGGTTGGGAAAGTCATGGAGTGACCCTCCTTTCTAACTTTCAGCTTTTTTTTTCCGTTTCCGAAGGGGGGGGGGTGGGGGACCTCCAAAATTCGTGCCGGTTTTCAAACTCAGAGGTTTTTGGGGCCCAAAACTATTTTTCAGGGGGAAAAAAAAAACCAGAAGGAAAGAAATTTGGAAAAAAATTTTATCTTTTCACAAACCCACTACAAAGAAACGATCAGGCCTTTATCATTGGGTCTTTCAAAAGACGATATGTACCCCACTTTTGGGGGCCCGACGCCCTTTGACTGAAAGGGCGAAAGGGGAAAAAAACAAAAGAATTTTTGGTCTGATAGTGGGCCCAAAGGGGGTTTTGGGGTGGGTTCAGAACCCCTCAACTCCCTTTCCTTTTCTTTTTTACCCCCCCCTCTCAAAGGGCTTTATTTTGAGAACCGATGGGCCCGTTGGGAAAACTGATATTCCTCACTTTTGGGGGAGGGAGGAAAGAAACGTTTTTTTAAAACCCAGCAGAAGGCCCAGAGACCAAAAACCCGTCGCCTTGCATATATTTTTTATAACAAAAATATATAAAATATTTAAAATAATAAAAATTTTTATAAATATAAAAATAAATTTATAAATTTTTTTTAAAAATATATTTATTTTTTAAAATAAAGGGTTTTTTAAAATAAATCTACAAATTTGTTTCGAGCGGGGTTGCAATGGGCTTTGGGGGTTTTTGGGTTTGGGTTTCCCCAAGGGGGCGAGCACTATCAAAATCCTTTGGTATTTTAAACACAACTTTTTTTTTTTAAACAAAAAAATAAAAAAATAAAATATAAAATACTTTTTAAAAAATTTATATATTAAAATATATATGAAAAATATATAAGGGAAGGAGTCCAAAAACTTTCCCCCCTAAAAAAAATAGGTTTAAAAAATTAATTAAAATTATATTTAAATTTTATTTAATTTTTTTATAATTTAATATTTAAAATTTTTATTTTATATTAAAAATATTTTTTTAAACAATTTTAAGGGTTATTATAGAAAGATTTTTTTAATTTAAAGTGCAATTTAAAATTACAATTTTAAGTAAAAAAAAATTTTTAATTTTCTAGTTTTAAGTTTTTTTAATTTTTAAGTTCTTTTTATGTTCTTAAGTTTTTTTGGGTTGGGTTCTTAAAGTTTGGGTAAAAGGGCAATTCAGTCAATTTTAAAATTTTTTTAAAAGTTCCCCAAAATCCCCCTTCACATATAAAAACTCAGGGGTTTTGACGAAGTTCTCTTTTTAAATTGTTGAGACAAAGTGTTTTTTTTGTTAACAGCGGGTTGTGTTTACTTGATGAAGAAAGGGCGGTTTAAACTTTTGGGTGATAAAATATTTTGTTTTAAAAGGGGAGACTTTGTTTTTGTAGTTTCGTGGGTTATTTTTTTTTTTTAAAACTTTTTTTATTTATGCCTTTACCCTTCTTATTACAGCGTTTGGCGGGAAACGCATACATCTTTAAACCGAAAACCCAACATTTTTTTTTGGAAAACTGTCCCATTAAGTTCACCCTTTCATTTTTTCCCCAATCATTTCTTGTTTAAAAGTTGAATGAAAAAGGGAATTTTTTGGGTTAGTCGCATGTGTCGAAACCACCCTTCAACTCCTTTAGCACTTCTTTTTTAAGTCTTTGTAAAAGTCTTAATTTGGGGAAAGTCAAATTTTAAAAAGTCAGTGTCTGTGAAAAGGGTCCCTTTTGGCTTCTGGGTACCGCGGTTTAAAGTAGCTACAGAAATTCTAACTTTCAAAAAATTTGACAACCTAATAGGGTTTAAAAGCCGATAAACCCCGGGCTTGTCCAACTTAAAAAATCCTTTTTCCCCTTCATCAAATGCCAACCCGGCGGTCTTTAAAAAATTTTTAAAATCTTGTTTTTTGGGGTTTTTGAGGCCAATTTAAATTTGGGGGGTTTTTTTTTTTGTAATTTAATTTCACATCTTTACTTTGGGGTGGTTTTTTCCAAAATTTTTTTCCCCCAAAAAACTGTGGAATCTTTTAAAAAAGGTCTTTTTCTGAAGCGAAGTGGCTTGGGTTTTGAGCAGTATTCTTTTTGGGTATGGCCTCATAAAGGGGCTTTGATCACATTTAAATTTATTTGTGAACAGCTCTTATTTCAGCCCCGTTTTTTTTAAGTAAAACTTTTGGAGTCTGTAATGGCCACATATTTGGGTTTTATGCCTAATTTGGGGCCCCGGGTTTAGGAGGTTCGAGGGGACTCATCTTTATTTTTTCTGCGGTTTGGGGGGTTTTCGTTGGGGATCGGTAATTCTTTAGGATTTTCAAATTTTAAAATTTCCCAAAGATTTCCCCTTTTGGTTTATCAATTTTTAAAGTTTGTAACAACTTACTAACCATTTAACTCGGGGGGTCCTTTTATCTTTTTAAATTTTTCCCCTGTGGAAGGGGGTTTAAATCAGGGCCCCCTTCCATACGGGTTTGGGTGGCGTCTAATTCATTAGATATTTGGGATGGTTTTAGTGGGATATAGGCGTCTAAAACTTGTTATTAGTTTTGGGCCAGTAAGGTTGTGGGGCCCATGCAAATTTCCCCCCTTTTAAAAGGGTTCTTCATAAATCTGAAGGGTGGGAATAAGATTTTAAAGTCTTTTCTGAATTTTTTTTGATTTTTAAAAAGGGAATCCCAAAAAGGCCGGGGGGCAGAGTTAAATTGTTTGATCTAAGTGTAATGTTTTTTGCATGTGATCTGAAAATTCTAAAAGCGTCTGAAAAATTAAACACCGTCAGCCAAAAAAAATATTGATAAACGAAAATTTCCCCAAACTTTTGGCAGTGAAATTTGTCCGGGTTTTCCCGAGGGGTTTCTTGGGTCAAAATTCATTTATGTCTTTGCCTCAAGGACTAGAAAAAAAAGCCCCTTTTTGGGGGAAGGAGTCTTCTTCAAACCTTTTCCCACGGGGTTCTTTTATTTCTTGGGGTTTAAAAACCCCCCTTTACGCACAAAGTGGGTCAAAGAATGGTTTGTGATTGGAAAGTCTTTTTTGCGCCCCCGGGGTTTGTTTATCCAAACCCCCCATAAAGTGCGAGGGGGCTTTAAAAGGATAAAAAATTAAAGAAAAAAAGTCTTTATTTTTCTAAAGATTGTGCAATGCGGGTTTTCCCTTTTTATATTCTGAAGCATTTGCTTGCATGTTTAAAATTGAAAATCGTACCCCTCTTTGGTTTTAAAAGAAGATGGGGCATTTTTCCAGGGGGGGGGCTCCTTTAATTTGAAGTTACAATTTGGGTTGTGCGCCCCTTAATTTTTCCAGTAATGTGTTCGGGGTTCCTTACGGGCACGTCTTTACTGTTAGGGGAGCCCCAAAAGGGGAAAAATTCCAGCAGTGTTTTGATGAGTCAAAACGTTTTGGGTTTCGGGAGTAATAACAATTTTCTAAAAGGTTAATTAAAGGGTTAACTGTTTCCCGAGTTTTTTTTAAATCTGCTCTAAAAATTTTCGGGCTAGTGCTTTGGGGCCCTCTGTAAATCTCTGGGTTGTGTGTTTGCCCCATCTGCCTAAAAACAATAAAAGGGCAAAAGAACAGTCTGATGGGGGGTTTAAAAAGGTTGCTTTTTGTTTTCCCTTTTGTGGGCCTTTATTTCTGTGGCAAGTTTGTTTAAAAAGTCAAAATAAACCACGTGCATTTTGCGTACATTCTTAAAACTAACTTTGGGACCCGGGTTTTAGGTGTGAGGAGTTCAGTTTCACGTTTAAAAAACTTTTAAAAAATGTTTTTTAGCTGGCAGCTGCTTCTTTAGAAAGGAATTTGACCAAACACCTTTACAAAGTCCTGTCTAGCTGGTTGCTTTGTAGTATGGGTAAATTTTGGGTTTTTGTTCTGATTAATACATAATAACTCTTTAAAACCGTCTAAAACAGTATAAAAGTCTAAAATTTTTTTTAAGGGCTTTTCGCCTAAAGGGGGAGGGGTTGGGGAGAAAATCCTTAGAGGCCTAGATTTTTTCTACAGACCAGGGTTTATAGGGTTTAAACGGTGATTGGTTTTTTTTGTCTTAAAACTGAATCCCACTTTTTTTGGGCTTACTGAAAAGTTTATGTTTTAAAAGGGTTCAGTAATTTGGTATTGTTCTTAATTAGAGATCTTTCGGCGTTTTTTTTTAACGGTTTTAAATGTGAAAAAAAAGCATCACTTTAAAATTTTTTTGTTGTCGGGTTTTTGTATTTTTAAGCTGTTTCTTTTTTAAAAACTAACTTCTTGGAAAGGAAGATAAGAATTCCCCAATTTTAAGGTTTAAACTTTGTTTTTAAATCTTTTTTCGGGACTGCCCCTTAAAGGGACCAGCCAGAACCACCCAATTTCGCTTTTCACTTGCATGGAAAAAACTTGAAAGCTTGTAATCAGCCCTTTCCCAAAATTTTAATTTTGGCGTTAGCAAAATAACTTTTTTCTTTTTTTAGTTGAAACCCGACTTGCAGGTTATATCATCAGGCGTTTTTATTTTCAATCAGAACGCCAAAAAACTTTTTATGGGGGCTCGCATTAAAGGGGGGATTTGGGGTTTTTAGAGATAGCGTGTGCCCCGCTTTCAAAAACATTTTTTGGGGTTAATGATTCCATGCTACTTGGGTTTAAACTTTTTGCTTAATTTTCGCTGCTGTCAAATTTTTCTTCCTTGGGATATATTTTTTTCCATCCTGGGAATTTCCCTTGTGAGGCTCTTTTTTAACTATTATTTACGAAAATTTAAAAAAAAATTAAATGAAAAATAAAAAAAATTTTAAAACGGCTTTTATTTTTCACAAAAGCGTTGCAAACTTAAAAGACACTTTTCCCTTTACAAAAAACCCCTCTTTTATTTTAGTTTTTTCGGAATCACTACAGCCCAATGTTCATCACTTTGTTTGCTTCTTTAAAATTTGTTCACTATGTTCTTTTATTTTATTGTTTAAAATCATTTCAAAAAAAAAATTTTCCTATTAAATTGTTTAACACTTTCTTTGGGTTTCGTCAAAAGTTCTTTTAAAATTTTTTTAAATCGATTTACTGATTTTTGGGCAGCCTTTTTTAAAATCTAAAAAAATTTTAAAAAATTGTAAATCAGCTTTTATTCTTTGGCTTTTCTAATCGAAAAAACCTGATCTTCTTAAAAAAGAAAAATTTACTCCTTCGGATCAGTAGAAACAGTCAGTTTAACATCTTAGGAGCTTAATTATAAACTAAAAATGGAAAAATAAACTTTATAATGGTTGGGGCATGAATCTGGTTTTTACTGAAGCCTTTCTTCACTTTTTCCGGTATATCAAATGCGTCAAAAAGATCAGAAATTTTAATTCTTAAAACCTGTCTTTAACTCTTTTTAACCCGCCCCCCCGCCCCAATCCAACCTTTAAAGTATTTTAAATTAACTCTTGCTACTTCGGGCTTCTTTTTTAAACTCAAAAAAAACAAAAATTAAAAAATAATTTAAGCCCCGGCAGGGGCCTGAAAAGCACCCCTTGAAAACACCCTCCCCAAAAAACGTTCAATAGGCTGTGAGGTTTTTTGAGCCGGGGTTTTCCACTCCCCTTAGTAGAAATTTGTCTAGTATTGTTTTCTCCCTTTCCCTTTTTTTGCACACGCACAAAAAAAATTTAAAATAAAAATCAAAATAAGCAAAACAAGGATAATAAAAGTGATTTATCCCCCTTTAATTATGCATAAATAATTGTTTTCCCCCTGAAAAAATTTATTTTTTTTAGATCAGTGGGGGGAAAATTGATTATTAAAAGGGTGTTTTTGTTTTTAAATTTTTCTAAAGTTTTTTAATATGAATATTGTACAAATTGCTACAAAAAAAGTCTTTAAAGCAAGTTTTTTTTTTTAAAAAACCTTTAAAAAATTTTTGCTTAAATAAAAAAAACTTTTTTAAATTTAAAACCCCCACTTATGCTTTTAAACCCCTTTAGAATTATAAAACTTTAAGTTTGCCCCCAGTAAAAATTTTAAAATCCAAAAGTTAAATTTGGGGTTTATGCCTGCTTGGTTTTTTTCCCTTGTTTGGGGCATTTTTGTAAAGTCAAATTTTGGCCCTCCTCTGTCCCCCAGGCCCCTTCCCCATTTTCTTTGTTTCGTTTTGCCCCGGGGGGCGGGGCCCTTAAAAAAAGGGCCCAAAAACCCAACAATGGTTGGGGGGTCACGGGGACTAGAACGCCCGCAAACCACAATGTGTGTGTGTGCCCTTTAAGAAAGAACCTTTAAAAAAGGGGTGGATTTTTGGGCCCCAAATTAGACAAATAAAAAGTAGTAACCAAGTTAAAAATCCCAACTTTTAGGGGCATATTCCCAAACTTTGGGAATTTGGCCCTTTAATTATCGGGGTGATCCTCTGGATCTGGCTTGGGGCCCTGGGGGCGCCAAGGGCCCTCAAGTTAGACCCAAGGGTGACAGAAATTTGGGCCAATGGGGGGAAAGAGTTTTCCCTTTTTTTTAAATTTTATGGAGTTCACGATCCCCCAAATCCTTTTTTGCACAAACCCCCCCATTTTTTTGGACGTTTTACGTCGATTTTTAGAGGTTTTTGTGTTTTTAATTTTTTGGGTTTAGAAACGGGTATTAATTTTTGGCCCAAAAAACTGTTTTGCATGTTTTTGCATGTAAAAAGGGGGGGTTTTCGTGCAAAAAAAGAGGGTGAGTTTAAAAAACATTTTACTTTCTTTTAAAGGGAAGAAAGAAGACTGACAACAAGAACATTTAAGAACTAAAATTTTTAAAAGAATTTATTTCCAGCAAACTTTTTTGGGGTTTTTTTTTTCTTTTTTAAAGGAAAAAACGATTAGCAGGAACGTCTTTTTTTTTTAAATTTCCAATTGATCCCTGGGGTTCGAAAAACAAAATACTTCGGGAAAAATTTTTTTCCCTTTGGGTTTTTTAATTTTATCCTGTTTTAGAAAGTTTGTTTTCTTTTTCCCCCGGGAAAATTTGAATTCTTTATTTGTATATATTATAATTACTTTTTTGGAAACATAAAACACCATAAATATCCCCTTTATTTTTATTTAATATTTTGAAATTGTTTTGTGTTTTATCTGTTGACAGTTCTTTTGGTTTTTTTGGGGTAAATAGGGTTCAAAAAGGGGAACGTTTAATTTTTTAAAGGGAAAGAAAACTTCCCAAACCCTTTGTAAACAATACTTTGAAAAAGGGCAACGGGGCTAAGAGAGAGAAAGGAAATAAAAGGGAAACTAAACTAGAGTTTAAAGGGAAAAAAGTTTTCAGGGGGAAGAAAAAGGGGAAAAGGAAAAAAAAGGCGAAAATTTAAGTTGAGGCGTTAAAATTTTGAGCCAAAAGGCTGAAATTAAAAAGATTACGGCATCGAAGAACCCCCACCATTTTCCCCAGTGGGTTTCCCCCGCAAGCGCCCCCTCAACCCAAAACAGCATATTTTTTCCAAAAATTACCGCCTTTCAAAGGAAAAAAGGATAAAAAAATAAATTTAGTTTTTTTTTCCCGTTTTGAAAGTCAGGGCAACTTTCTTGGGGTTTGGGGCCCAAAAGGGAAAAGTGGACATTGCATCGTTTTTTTGGGGTTGCGTTTTGGGCGGGGGTTCCCAAACCCCAATCGGGGGCAAAAACCAAAATTTAACTTGGGATAAATTTGAAGGAAAATCCTCAAAAAAAATTAAAGGGCCCGCCAAATCGTTTTCGCGAACGTTTCCTTTCTGTGCGCCCTGCGGGGGAAAACCTTTTCCGTCGTTTTTCATTCGTAGGGATTTCTTTTTTTAGATCGACGGCTTTTTTTCAAAAAACGAAAAAAACTTTTCAATCACTGGGGGTTTCTTTTTTAGAGAACAACTTTTCCAGGCTGAGAAAAAAGATCGGGCCCATTTTCCTTAAAAAAAGGAAATTTTGAAAGTGTTGAGGAAATGTGTCGATGGTATCATTTTGTATCCCCAAACCCCAGTAAAGGGGGCGTGGTTGGAAAGGAGAATTTTCCATCTTTTAGTCTCATGCGTCATTTAAATATCCCATCGGGACAGGGAAATTCCCGAAAAGAAATTTGTGGGGGCATTTCGGGGTCCTCAAGGATTTACCTATCCTAGGGAAAGGAAAGGGGTCTTTCCGCGGTTCGAGTGGGCTTTTTGTATGCCATTACTTACCACCGGGAAAAACCCCGTTCCCCTTCACAAAAGTTTCCCAGGGCCCTGGGCAACATCCACCGCGTAGGGCCCTTTTTGGGGGCCCGGTTTATGGACAGAACCGAAGTTTTCCCAAAAACCCTCCCGCTGCCGATAAGGGCTTTGGGGATGTTTCCTTTTTTGAGGCAAGTTCCCTTTGGGAAAAGAATTGCCCTTTTTAAAACCAAAAGATTCAAAATCCGCATTTGTCTCCAATGATTTTTGAAGGCCTTGGGATTTTTTGGACCAATCAATGGTTTTATGGACTGGTGGGTTTGAAAAAAGGAGCCCCTCAACGGATTGGGAGGGGTTTTTTGGTTTTTTAAGACATGGGTACACCACCCCCCTGGTGTAAAGAAAATCTTCCGAGCTTCAAAAACAGTATTCACCTGGGCCCAAAAATGTAGGGGCGTTTGGAGGCAAGTTTTGAAACGTTTCGCTGGCAAAAAAATTTTGGGGGGGGTTTTAAACCCTAATATTTTCCCGGGTTTTTCACCGCCCGTGTTTTCGATAAACCCCGTCGGCGAACCCCTTTATCTTGGGCAATTTGCCAGGTGTCGCACAGTAAAATGGTGGGGCGGAGGATGGTTTATTCCTTGCTTGGGGTAACCCGACGACAATTTATAGAAACAGGGGAAAAGGGTACAAAGCCCGCTAAAAGGGAAACAAAAAAATGGATTTTAAAACCCCGATTAAACCCCAAAATATCTAAAAGAAATGGGGCAAAAGATGAGACGCCCGACCCACAAACTTTTTTTCTGCTGCTAAAAAGACTGTTTTACTGCAACCCAAAAAAAACAAAACCCCTACATACTGGCTCTTGGGCATTCTCTACAGGTGTTGGGACCGGGGCAGGACAACAAAAGTTGCGTTCCAAAGCCACTTTGGAGATAGTACTACACCGGGGTCATGATGCATTTTTCGCTGGCATTGTGGGAACAAAAAAACTTAAAGGGAGTTCTTTATTCTTTTTTTTTGGCCCCCGGTGTCACAAAAGGAAGTTTCGAAAACTGCCCCTCATGGGACATCTGCCAAAAGAAAATCTCAGAAAGGTCACGTTTCCCCTGGGCACCTTTGCCAAAATTTCCCCTAAATTTTAGGGCCCCTTTCGGGAAAGGGGGCTATGTTTTTGTTTGGGGCCTTTCCAAACCCTCTTCTTCCGGGAAAATTTGCTATACTTAACTTTGGGGGGTTTCGCGCCAGGTTATCCAGAAAAAGATTTTCCCCTGAAAAATTGTTAAAAGTTTTCTGGCAATTTAAGCCTTACTTCGATTTTTTTTCCCGAGTGGGGCCCTTCCCGACGAAAAATTTTCCCCCGGGTTGTGGAAGCCCAATTTATTTTGATCTCAAAGAGAGAAAATTTACAAAATTGGGGGTCAATTTTTCTTCCATTTCAACCCCCGCCTTATCATCCCCCCAATCGAATGGCATGGTTGAACCCTTTTTAAAAGGAACATTTAAAATCCATGTTGGAAAAGGTTTTCAAGGCCCGGGCCCCCATGAATGGGGTCGTTTCATACCGGGGGTTTGCTTTCGCTTTCAGGGGGAAAGGGCCCGGAAAGAAACCCCTGGGATTTCACCTTTTGAGCTTCCTTTTTAGAAAACTCACCCGGGGCCTTTGGTTTTACTGATGACCAATGGACGGAAAAGACGACATACCGGGCGTTTAAAAAAAGTCCAAACCCAATTTGTTTATGAACTGCATAATGTTTGAAAAGGGTGCATGTACTTTCCCTTTAAAAGGCGCTGATAGAAAAACGATGTGTACAAAGGGCTTTGCAAATAGAAAAACAAGGCCCCGTTCCCTTATTTTAGGGGGTTTTAAAACCCGTACTTTTCCCGTTTAACAAAACAAGCTTGTGTTATGTGGAAGGGGCCTTTTCAGGTGGTCGAAAAACTTTCTGCCGGGTTTAAATTTTAAGTCCCAAAAAGGGGAAACACTTAGAAGGTATTCCCCTGTGAAAAATGTTTAAGAAGTATGTTGAACGGACAAAAGGGTTTCCCAAACCGGGTCATTTTTTAAAGGACATGTCCCATGTCGAAACTGATGTCAACTGGCAGTATTTCAGTGATGATTTTGTTACCCCCAAAGGGAAAACAGGGGGCGAATCAAAGGTTTTGGGAAAAAAGCAATTTAGGAGTGTTTTAAAACACCAGTGCAGATGATGGGTTTTACCACGTTTCCCCTCTGTCTATCAAAGGGGAAAACCCATGATGATGTGGTTCTTGAATGATTTTTCCCGCAAGTCAAAAAGAACACTCAAAAAAAATTTTGAAAGACTTTTAGGATGTGTTGACAATACCCCAGGTTTCAGTGGGTGGTATTGAAACCCCTAGTATTCAGTTAAAATTCGGGAAAACCAGTGCGAACCGACCATACCCCCCCCCGTTTTTTTAAAAAAAAGGGTTTTCGAGAGAGGAAAACAAAATTTGCTGGATTTTTTTGGTCAAAAACCCCTTTTCTCCCGTACAAACTCACCTTTTTATTGGGGGACAAACCTGAGGGGTTGGGGGCGGGTTTTGCATCGATTGCAGGAAAATTTTTTATAAAATTTCCCGTGTTCGATGCGGGCCCATCCCGACATTGAAGAACTTTTTGTTTTCAGCTCTAGAAGGAAATTCTTTTTTGGGAAAAAGCTTTTCTAAAAAGGGTACTGGCAGATTCCCAAGGCTAAAGCTGACAAGGAAAATTTGCATTCAAACACCCTTTGGGGCTTTTCCAATGGACCCAAAAAAGGGCCCTTCGGTTTGCAAAAAAACCCCGCTTCTTTTTCCCGAATATTTCGAGCCCTGAAACTCCATGAAAGTGGGGCAGTTTGTTTTTTTTTTGCGACATTTTGTTGGGTGAAAAATTTGGGTGAACCCCCCTTTCTAACTTACGAGCTTTTTTTTCCGTTTTCCGAAGGGGGGGGGGTGGGGGACCTCCAAAATTCGTCCGGTTTTCAAACTCCGAGGTTTTGGGGCACAAAATTTTCGTGGGAAAATTTTATGCCAGAAGGAAAGAAATGGAAAAAATTTTTTCTTTTCACAAACCCACTTCAAAGAAAAGTTTAGGTCCCTTTATCGGATTGGGTTTTTTACTTTTTGACGATATGTCCCCACTTTTAGGCCCTGAAAGGGGTTTGCTGAAAGGGCGGGAAAGGGGGAAAAAAAACAAAAGAAGTGTTTGGTTGTGAGTGGGCCCGAAGGCTTTTGGGTGGGTTCAGAAAAACCCTCAACTCATTTCCTTTTCTTTTTTACCCCCCCCTCTCGAAGGGCTTTATTTTGGAAGGGAAACCCATGGGCCCGTTGGGAAAATGGGGTTTTCACTACTTTTGGGGGAGGGAGGGAAAAAAAAATCGTTTTAAAAACCCCCCAGATGGCCTAGAGACTCAAACCTGTCGTCCTTTGCATATATATATATAAAAATATATATATATATATATATATATATATTATATATATATATATAATATATATATATATATATATATATATATATATATATATTTGTTAAAATAGGTTTTTTAAAATAGAATCTACAAATTTGTTTCGAGCGCGTTGCAATGTCATCAGGATGGTTTTTGGTTTGCTCCCCAAGGGGTCGAGCACTATCAAAATCATTTTGGGTATTTTAACCACACTAATCTATATATATATATATATATAATATATATATATATTATATATATATATATATATAGGCAGAGGAGTCAAACCATATATATATATATATATATATATATATATATATATATATATATATATTATATATATATATAAAATATAGGCAGAGGAGTCAAATTACCACTTTCCGCGTCACTGAGGAGAAACAATCAGGTTTCAAAATATCGGTATCTGACCAGGAGTTATATGTTAGTGAGTTTTCTCCCCATTGGAGATTCTCTCCCCTTGGAGACTATAAGCTTGCTGAAGGCTCATTTTGAGAAGCATTTATTTTATTTTTCCCCAGTCATCCACTCAAGCACATACTGTTAGTTAGGCAGAATTATCTACCACGCAGATATGAAGCTTATCTCCCCCTATTTCTTCAATCTAAGACATAAGAGCAAGCTTTGTTTATAATTGAATATTCTTGCAGTCATTGCAACACCAAGCTGCTCTGTAAGTTGCTGGAATGGTGCTCGGTACCTATCCTTGGAATTTATTAGTTTATTGTAATTTTAGTCCCTAGTGGATTCATTCCAAGAACTGGCCCTCAGCACTTGTGTCTTAGAGGTTATCTTTTCATATTTTCTACTTTTCACAAGAAAATGTAGCTTGTTTTGCTCTTTCATATTTTCTTTTGCTCTAGGTGGCACCTTTGGTTGGTTTTTTGAAAACTCGACAAACATACTACGGTATTGCACACCAGCCTTTTTTCTGGATAGCTTTCTTCTTAAAACCGAAAAGGCAGAGGAGTCAAATTACACTCTTTCCGCGGTCACTGAGGAGAAACAATCAGGTTTCGAAATAACGGTATCTGACCAGGAGTTATATGTTATATATAAGTCATTACTATAACGACTGAAGAATTGTTAGCCTGCACTTGTTTTCCCCCCACTACTTAATTTGTTCAGCATTATATTGTTTGGTCAATCAGTGGGAGATTGCATGTCATAGGAGATCCAAGTAAAGGGTGTTCTGTACAATTCTTAGCCACTCACAATGCTTGGGTTATTGAACAGCAGAGCTAACCACTCAGACTGTTCCATCTCTTTTGATCTCCCTTGCATCCTTGAATGGATCCTCAAGCATTGGCTCAAGATTGTCCCCTATATTGTATACTGTTTGAATAATGCTTTTAGTTTTTCAGCAACTTTTTTCCTCTTCACACTTTCGTTTTGTTCCATTTACTACCCTTCGCTGGCTGCATTGCGGGTGCTGTTGGATTTCTTTTTGAACCCTAGGTGGTGAGAACCACAGAATTATGGACTGTGGTGTGTCTCTATTTGACACCAAGAACACAGATACAATCAACCATGTCTCCCTGATGAGTCCGATTCAGCGGATGAAGGCCTAGGAGCAGGCAATACAAATAATGTGCCTTCAAGAGGGATTACAATGGTTCCATCAGGCAGCTAGTGAAGGGTTTCTCATATTTATAATACATTCCCCATTTTCTTCATCTTCAACTTTTCTTTCTTTCTAAAAGTTAAAATCTTTGCTAAGTCATTACTATAACGACTGAAGAATTGTTAGCCACCACTTTTTTCCCCCACTACTTAAAGGGTCCTCACCCCTAAATAGCATGTTTGGGTTGTTCAAAAGTATGATCGAGCGTGTTACGATGTACGTGTTACTTCCCTCTAGAACTCACTTCTATCAGTGTTTCGGGCCGTGCAAGTAGCAAAATCGTGACTCGCCACGGAGATTGCCGAGCACAGTACGGAAAGAGACGAGAGTCGGGGATTCCGCAAGTGACGTAAAATGCCAAGACTACCGTGAATGAAAGACATGTCCCTAAAAGCTTTCGCTATGAGGACGTAAAACTCAACTATTTTCCGGCGATAATGGCAGATGCTCCCAGCTACGAGTCAAGTTCCAACGAAGAGGACATCGAACGTGAAATTTTCACTTAAGTGTATGGAGTTCAGCTGTACCAGTTTGAACCTACAGCTCCTTGTACAGTACCACCTCCCTCGCCATCAGACGCTTGTTTTCTTTCCAGGCAGTCGACATTTTACAGGTTGACCATATTATGTACAGGTACACACATACGCACGACACAGATAGTACATGATATAAACATGCACACTCATACATCTGTTTTCACACACACACACACACACACACACACACACACACACACACACACACATTACCGTAGTATGTAAATAACTTTAAAATGATTATGTGATAAACCACATTTTCTTTCAGTTGTTTAGATCTATCAGATAATGCCTTTTCCTTTGAACAGGAGTTTGTCAGCTACTGCATCATCACACTAATTCTCTTCCCTGCTGTAGAAATCTTTTCAATAGCTGTTCACTTTCAGCCCCCCCCCCCCCCCCCCCCACACACACACACACACTTTTTTTACATTCCTCATTTTCAATCTCACTCTCTCCACTTAAATTCTGAAGTTCCACAATGACAATTAGAATCTGAGGGTCTTTTACAATATATTGCAGTCAAAGATTCTGGCTATTATTGTAAAAACTGATGCAGATCTAAGCAGCAGATCTAAGCTCATTATTGTCTTACCAGGCATACATACATACCACACCTGCATATATCTTAAATCCAAATACTGATAAATAATTCACTTACTAAAGCATATGGTTGTTGGGCGGAAACTTGAACTTGCAGGGGTGCCTGATGTTCAGCAATGTCCTGAAAAAAAACCAACAAACTATTATTCACTGGAGTCCAACAAGTTGTTATGTGTGGACATGGACACTTTCTTGTTAATAAGAATCGTAACTTCAGTTTTGTTGGAAACAGTAACAGCAGGGGAAAAAATCAATCACAAACATGCAACAGTTTCAGTGCCAGCAGGCAGTGTGACTGTCTGACTGCCACTATGACAGTAACAATGTATGTTTCAGTTTGATGCCAACACTCAACAAAAACCAACAACTATCTTTACAACCAACCATACACTGAGAATGAAATAAACCCAAAAAGATCAAACACCCATTCCACAAACCTTACCTTCTTTACACCTCTCGTGCTCCTGACAGAATCCCTGTCACTGTTGCGTTTGAGGCTTGCACTTGCAGCTGGCGAATGAACAGAGAGTACTTTAATACATTTTCTGTTATAATAGTTGGTGCAGCATCCTCTTTCAGCTGTCTTCGGACCCGAATTCCAGCTTCCACCTTTACTTTCCAGGGGTGTTGGTCTTGGAAACTGTGCTCTTCGAAGTGACGACCGCAAATGCCATGATAACTGTCCCGAAGAACAAAATCTTTCCTCGTTGTGGTGACAAAATTTATCCACAATCGCCTAAACTTGCTGGAAGCACCTGAAAAAGCATGAACGCGTACTCTTTGCTTATTTCCTGATGAAATTCCGCAACCAGACACAGCACACATATCTCACTTCAACCGAACACGAAGAGCGACTTGGCTTTTCTACGTCATCAATCGGGAAACCCCCCTATTATCGAAATCGAGGCTCTCGTTCCTGTTTCAGCCTCTGGCTTTCCCAATCCGCAGGAAATGCTGCTCTCACTGCAAAATGAGAGCACAGGCGGCTGATTCGAGGCTGGGTTTCGCAATACGACCACATACCAAAATCGTGTATTTGGTCAAAATAGATTTGTAAAAATGGGTGAGATACCCTTTAATTGTTCAGCATTATATATATATATATATATATATATATATATATATATATATATATATATATAATATATATATATCGAGAGAGAGAAAGAGACAGGGTTATTTGTATGATGACCGAGCTGATCAAAAAATGGATAGACGGATGGATTGATTGACACTTAAATGTTAAGTTTCTTAATATGGTTCTATAACTTTTGTCAGAGTTCTTGAGAGGGAGGAAGCTGAGTAGTGGGGTGGGAGAAAGCTTACAACACGCAATGGCTACTTTCCTTTCGTACAATGGTACAATTTAAGGACAATGTCAGTCATGTTCCACAAGAGACACTCCCCTGCCAAAGGATTACCGAGGGTTTTTTTTTCCTTTTGCTCAGCAAAGCGGGTCGCGATGCTGGGCGCTAATCCTTGGCTGGGTGATTGACCCATATTGCGTGACTGGGGTGAGGAGAGGTACCACTGACTCGCTTGCGTGAACGGCGCTGCATATAATACGAGGGAAGAAGGGCAGATTTGTGTGTGTGTGTCTGGTCAAAGAAGAACATGATTATATGTGTAGAAGAGACTGCATGTCTCTCCGGAGGGTGAAGGAAGTAAATATGAAATGAGGAAAGGAACAGTAAACAATAAACAAACAAGATGGGTAACTCTTGCTCCCGCAAGAAAACAAATACACGCCCACAACTCCAAAGGAATGCTGCTTACGACGCTGAGTCGCCTAGTAGATATGACAGCACAGAGCACACAGTAAAAGGAAGCAAGGAAACATTCCCGAAAAAAGGATTTTCCAAGGTTGCCTATATACCCTGTACCGAACACATCTACACAGCAACAACATCTGGAGAAATAAACAAATATAAATTAACTTTATTCAAGACTGGCACCGCCTTTTCGATCTTGAATATAGTCAGACAAGTTCATGGACGAACAGATACAAATACAGGTAACCTCGATTTGATTGAAACGAAACGTATGTTTATTTCTCCAGTTGGTGTTGCTGTGTACATGTGTTCGGTACAGGGTATATAGGCAAGCTTGGGGCATCCTCTGTGTGTGTGTGTGTGTGTGTGTGTGTGTGTGTGTGTGTGTGTGTTGGGGGGGAGGTGTTCCTTGTTTGTTCTAGGCGATTTGGCGTCGTAAGCAGCATTCCTTTGGAGTTATGGATGTGTATTTGTTTTCTTGTAGGAACACATAAATGTGACTGACATTGCTGGGTTACTTAATAGTGGAGCTGACCATTCTGACTGTTGACACTTCTTGACCTCCCGTGCATCCTTAAATGGATCCTCAAGCATAAGCTCAAAGATTTACCCTGCATTTCGTACGGTTTACATAATGATTTTAGTTTTTTCGGCAATTTCCTTATCATTCTTTCTTTTCGTTTTATTTTCTAGCCATTTCTACCCTACTGAGTTGTGGGAGTCGAGAAGAGGGAAGGAGGTGGAAGGGGGGAGGTATATATTCTGCAGGTTAACAGTTAAAATTGCCCTGCCTGTGTGTGTGTGTGTGTGTGTGTGTGTGTGTGTGTGTGTGTGTGTGTGTGTGTGTGTGTGTGTGTGTGTGTGTGTGCGTGTGTCTTTCTCTCTCTTACACACACACACACGCGCGCGCGCGCGCGTGCGCGCACACACACACACACACAAACACATACCCGCACGCACGCACGCACGCACGCACGCACGCACGCACGCACGCACGCACGCACGCACACACACACACACACACACACACACACACACACATGATTCCTCAGCATGGCGGAAATACTATCAGTTTGGGGTTTAAATCCTTTCATTAATCCCCACCCTCCCAACTCAACTCCTAAGGCCCAGTTCTGTTGACAAATTACTCAAATGCTACCAGTCATCTTTTATGCGATCTGAAACAGTTGAACATTGAAACAATTGCAATGTGTAATGTATTTGCAATGTTTCTAAGCCATGTACATGTCAGTAGATGTAGATTTGTGCAGGAAACACGTTCACCTTTATCGCCGTTCCCTGTAGGCACACAGTCAGTCCCAAACTAACCCCATTTAATATCACTTTGGCACTCACACCTTTCTCCATGGAGTGGAAAACGTTCACCATTCTCAAAGCGGATTAGGATTATCCCAACCACATTAATCCACCGGCCATGAAATGCATCAGATTAGCGAGATCTTGCTAACAAACACCTCACCGTTAGACGCTGGATGCCAGCCCTGCCAGCTGGGACTGGGGAGAAGGGGAACGAGGAGGAAGGCAAGTGGGTGACGGCGGGAGAGGGAGGAGGGAGTGACGGCGGGCTGAGGCTGCGGAGCTTAAAATCTCCCTCTGCTTGGGTCCACCGTATGTATGAAATACATAATCTTCACTTTCAGAAACGAAATTAGTCGAAAGTTGCCCTTGGTCATGTACAGCTTTTTGTCTGTTTGCTTTCCTGAAGTATTTCAGATTCTTTCTCAACAGTGCAAGCCGTGTCCTGATCAGATTCACTATGCCTGCTAAAAGCTATTTGGAGAATAACATGAGCCACCTCGTCAGAAGCCCTCCGACGGAGCTTCTGTGGAAAGCGTTCAAAAATATCGTTTTTCGATCTTCCTGCTCTTTTGTCACATTATATGATTTTAAATGAGTTTAGACATAGAAAATAAAAACGTGTTTTCATGTAAATTCTATCATATAAACATACAAAGGGGGAGAGGGGATTTTGGTAACAAAGAAAGGGGTCGAGTTCACACACACACACACACACACACACACACACACACAAAGGGGGTGGAGGGGGGGACAGACGCTACGTTACACAGACAGACTTTTATGGTGATTTGGGGACAGAGAATCTTAGAGGATTAACATCAGAGGACTAACTTTAGAGGAGTTATGACGATGATCTTTGTAGAATCCTGATCGTTAGATAGACTGCAGATACAGCCAAAAGTGACTGTTAAGAAATCATAAGCATCCATGGGCTGGTCACAAGCTTGTGGAAACAAAACAAAAACTGGCATGAGAGGCTGCGTTGCATTGCGTTGTTCACGAAATATGTGGGACAGAGATATTACTTGAACAAGTGGCCTATATCATTTATCGTAACAGTATTTCTTCCGCAATAAATTACATCAAAATCTGCCTGTTACTGCTGAACGGTCTGCTCACACGGCTGAAATTCAACAAGTTAAGTAGACATGCGTGTGCATCTTGATTAAAAGGCTTGACGACATCTTTCAAAACTTATTATACATTTCTGTGTTTAATAATGGACAACACGCTTTTACAACTGTTTGAAGAATATTTTTATGGAATTTTCCATTCCTTAGTGATATCATAAAGAAACGTGACTGTGAATAAGATTAGCCTAGTCACAGTCAGCGATGAGATGATACACATAATGTAGGCTACGTCCATTTTCAGAAGAAGAAAAAAACGATCACAGATGACTGCCCACTCTTTTTCTTGTGTGGGGTCACAGTTACTCTGGACAGGTGGACAATTAAGTGGTTAAGGCACGGTATAAAATGAAGCTACGATCAAACATTTCTTGAAATATAAATGAAATACATGCACAACGAAATTTGAGTCATCATATCTGTCATGTTATGTTAAGAGAGTGTTTTCAAAATACCAGATTCGTTAACTTTGCCAGATGGAGACAGCGCTGCGTTCCAGTGTATTTGGCAGTACACTTAGCTCCCTAGCGGAATAAACGAACACAAATGTTCAAATGTGCTCACTCCTTTTTTCTCTTTCTATTCTCACCTTGGCACAAATGAGAGTACATTAGCTAATTCTTTAACATTCCAAATTCTTTGGTGTCTACATCTTGGTATCTGAGCTGGAGTGTGATGTCGCACCATTTTCGTGCCAAAGCATATGGGTGCTGTGAACGTCTCATATCATCCACCACCAAAATGTGCTATACAAGCACCCGGACATAACTTTGTACTTCTTCTAATGCTGATCAGATAAAAGGGAACTGTCACAAAAATGTTCAGTTCGTATTTTTTTCCCAGTTGCATGAGTTTTAGAATGGGATAAACATTATGGATTGTTTGCAAACAAGTAAAACACCCCCCCCCCCCCCCACACACACACACACACACACATAACGCACACTCGCAGCTCTCTCTCTCTCTCTCTCTCTCTCTCTCTCTCTCAGGGGGGTCGTGAACTGCGTTTTCAGTTGAGCAGTCACGCATTGCATCGCTCTGTAGTTTTCTTCTTTTTTGACGGATATCTACACAGTACCTTTCTCAACTTATACCAGTACCTCCGTAAGGCACCATGCCTTCAGCAGCACTTGCTTTCAGAGCGAGTTGTGGTACGTTCGTCCACATCTACATCGCTTTTATGTTGAAGCGAGCCAGGAAGAAGACGGCCATGCGGATCGCCATGCTGACACCGCGTTCGAGGCTAGACGGTGTAGTGCTAGGCCTGCTCCTCACGTTGATTTTCTGGGGCGGACTACTGCTACGCTGGGGTTTGACGTGGAGCAGAACCCAGGACCCAGGACAGACAGTTTGAAGCAGGCCAGGCTTGGCAGCTCAGGACGCATGGGCAGTGTGGACAAGACTACCGCTTCACCGGCGGACAGCGAACAAACGACACCCACCCCTCCTCAACAACCCACCAATGCGGACATTATGGTATGTTGTACATCAATGAACTGTGCATTTAGAGAAATGGGAGATAAATTTACGGACTTGGGGAGAAGTGTCAAATGCCTAAGCGACCAGTTCGCAGCGTTACAAAGTGGTGTGAAAGATCTGAGGGCCGAGGTGGAGACTTTAAAGAAAGAAAATTCAAATCTTGCAAAACATAATTCTGACCTCATGTCAAAAATTGAACAATTAGAACTAAAAACTGATGACTTAGAAGGAAGATCAAAACGCAACAATTTAATCTTCTACGGCATTTCTAAAGGTCAGAATGATCTGTGGAAGAGTGCGAAGGCAAAATCCATGACCTTTTGACTGATCAACTTGGATTGACTCGGGATGTCGAATTTGATCGAGTTCACAGGCTTAATCCCAAACCGGACTCTCCTGTAATTGCCAGATGTTCCTTTTATAAGGACAAGGTGCGCATTCTGAAAGAAAAGCGGAAATTGAAAGGTAGTGATATTTTTGTGGGTGAGGATTTTTCTTTTCGTGTGCGAACCATAAAGACGTAACCTTTCCCCTCATCTGAAAAAAGCAAGGTCTGAAGGGAAACGAGCTTTGATGATCTTTGATCATCTACTTATTGACGGAAAAAAAGTATTTCCTGGATGACCACTGCAACCTAAAAGAGTCCAGATAGGGGGGTGGCCGGCCACTGGAGAAGAATATTCCGTACACTGGTGTAGCAAGTAAAGGGAAGGCACAAAAAAGATGCACCGGTTTGAAACACCTGTCACTGTGGCAGTGGCAGTGGTTGGCGGGGTTTTGTGGGTCACGGCAGTGAGTTCGTTCAATGTGTTGAAAGCACGTGCGATGAAGTATCGAGCTCGGTTTGTACAGATGTAAATAAACCTTTTCTTTTCTATCCTGGAATGTAAATGGTTTGTTTTGTAAACTTAATGATCATGATTTTCTGTCCTTTATCTATAAGTTTGATTTTGTGTGTTTAACTGAAACATTTATGGAAGAGAGTGCCATGCTGATGCTTTTGTTGGTTACGAAATATTCTGTAAATCTGCGATTATATTTTCAAAACAAGGGAGGAGATCGGGTGGGATTAATTTGCTTGATAAAATATGAGTATTTTCCCTTTGTTAAATTTATTGACGTTAATCACACAAACTTCTGTGTCTTGTTGATTGATAAAAAACTGTTTGGTTTAGATAGGGATGTTCTGTTTGTTTGTACTTATATACCCCCTGAAGGTTCTCCGTTTTATGTCCATTTTGACATCAACAATGGCATTGATACTGCTAGAAGAATGTATCTTTGATCTGTTGTTTTCTAGAGATGTGTATGTTATTTTAAATGGTGATTTAAATAGTAGAACGTCAAACATTTCACAAGGTGTATCTCTGAACAATAATCTCGATCTGCAATTCGACAGCCATCCTCTTAGTTTTAAACGACAATCTCAAGACAGCACTTTGAATAACTATGGGAAGATGTTATTGAATGTTTGTACTGCATTTGATTTGTGTATTCTTAATGGGGCATGTAAGGGTGACCTTGAAGGTCGCTATACATACTTTTCCGACTCAGGATGCAGTGTTGACGATTATTTCATATTTTCTTGTGATCTTTTTGCTCGTTTGTATGATTAATGTACATTGAATGTCTTGGAACGCATTGACTCTGATCATTTGCCTGTGTCACTACATGTTATTTTTCCTAAAGAAGGTATTGTGCATGACAATAATCAAGTGCAGAAACGTGTCATAGAAAAATTTGTATGGAACGATGTGAACGCTGGTTTGTTTCAAGAGACGTTATGTAGTACTGAAACTCAAACAAAACTAGAAGCGGCAATATACTTGTTAGATGTGGACATAAAATCGCGCGCTAAATTTGTTTAATGCTTGCATAAAAGAAAGTGCTGATTGTATGAAGAGGTGCATAGTTTGGGATAGCAGTAAAACATTCAGCGATTGGTATGATAATGAGTGTGTGCTAGCAAAAGAACTGCCAGGAGATTATTACGAATTAGTCGTCGCTCATTGAAAATAGAAGACAGGAACGCTTATTCAATCGCTAGGCGAGAGTACAAGAATCTGTTACAGAGGAAGAGAAAGAGTTCAATAAGTCTTTACTGAATAAACTTGTATCATCTATAAAATGTCAAAAGGAGTTCTGGGATACCATTCACAGAGTTTCATTCAAACGAAAACAGCCCAGAAACATATTACTATTGATGTATGGTTTCAATATTTCCAAACGTTATTAGATATAAATGTTGACAACACACCAATCGAAGAAAGTGATTGATGTGAACGATGATGGCTATATGAACCGGCCAATCACTCAAGAAGAAGTATTGTTAGCATTAAGAAAACTGAAAAATCGTAAGGCAGCCGGTCCAGACGGTATCATTGGTGAATTATATAAACATTCGTCTGACCAGGTGGTAAACTTCTTTCTGAAATTGTTTAATAAATTATTTGATAGTGGTATATTTCCGGGAAAACTGGAGACTGAATCTGTTATGCTGCCGTTCTACAAGAAGGGTGACGTAAATAAGCCCAGCAATTACCGAGGGATTTCCCTCAGTGACATTAGTAGTAAACTGTTTGGAACCATTATTAACCATAGACTGCAGGAATGGATAGAAGAAAATAACATCACAGGTGATCATCAAGCAGGATTAAAAAGGGTTATTCCACTATTGACCATATTGTTTACTTTGCTCGCACTAGTACAGAAACAATTTTCTTATAATAGGAAGTTATACGTAGCTTTCATAGACTTTGAAAAAGCCTTTGACTCCATTAATAGAAATCTTCTCTGGCCTGTTTTACTTAAAAATGGTGTTAAAGGTAAACTCTATAAATGTGTTAGAAGTTATGTATGATCAAGTAAGAACAAGGGTTCGTTGTGGAGCGAATATTTCTGACTATATCAATTGTTCGAGAGGAGTCAAACAAGGAGATGCATGCGGCCCTATCTTGTTTTCTTTGTTTATCAACGAGTTAGCTATTGAGGTGATTAATAATGGTAGACATGGTGCTTTGCTTTCGATTGATGCTTTTGAATTGTTTATTCTGTTGTTGGCTGATGATGTTATTTTGATATCAGAAACTGTTATAGGTCTACAAACCCAACTGAATAGTTTACAACGTGCAGCTGGATCTCTGCAGTTAAAAGTTAATATGGAAAAAAGCAATATTATAGTATTCCGTAAAGGAGGATATCTAAGCGCTCGTGAACGGTGGTTGTATAAAGACAGTCTTATGCCAGTTGTCAATGCCTACAGGTATTTGGGTATAATATTCTCAACACATCTGAGTTTCGTAGGTGCATGCAAGGATTTGTCTAGTAAGGCCAAAAATGTTTTGATTTGTATTATGAGAAAGTACTAATTCTTCTTTCACGTTATTTATCAAACTCTTTGACACCCAGGTTCAGCCGATTGTGCAATATGGTTCTGAGTTATGGGATTGGAAAAAAAAGCGGCTATTTATTGTGAATCGGTTCATGTTTTTGCTTTGAAGAAGTTCCTGGGTGTTGACAGACGTACTCCAAATGATCTCATTTATGGCGAAACTGGTCGATTCCCTATTTATATTGCTTCTGCCGTTAAATGTGTTCGTTATTGGCTGAAACTGCTTTACATGGAAGATTCTAGATTACCTCGTAAAGCATACAATATGTTGTGTCACCTAGATACAAAAGGGAAAAAATAATTGGGTAACCAAAGTGCGCCTCTGTTTGTTTGAATACGGATTTGGATTCGTCTGGTTGAACCAGGGAGTGAAAATATAAAAGTCTTTTTACATCTTTTTCGCCAGCGATTGGTTGATTGCAGATGGCAAAGATGGTCTGATCATATTCATAATAGTGACAGGTTTGATTGTTATAGGAATTTCTCATGTTCTCATAACTTGAAGACTTACTTAGACATAGATTTGGATAGACATTTAAAGCATGTGACAGCAAAATTCAGATTAGGAATATCCGCATTAGCTTGCCATTATTTTAGATATCGAACGTGTAGTACTTGTGATTTGATTTGCCCGCTGTGTAGAGAATCACAGGAAACAGAAATACATTTTGTCCTGTGCTGTCCAGCTCTTAGAAGCATCAGAGAAAAGTTTATTAAGCCCAAATATTATAGACAGCCATCGTTGTTTAAGCTAAATTTGCTTTTATCATCCACTTCCGCTGAAATTGTCAAACCTTTTCGTTGTTTCTGAACAAAGCCTTTAAACTAAGAGAAATTGTTTCTTCTTGAATATGTGACAACGATTTCCTTTTGATGCATATCATATGATTGCTTATGAATACTGTCCTTTACATGTTCACATACCCCTTCATTATGGGCTAAGGCCTAAATGAATAAATCATCTGAATCTCTCTCTCTCTCCTCTCTCTCCTCTCTCTCTCTCTCTCTCTCTCTCTCTCTCTCTCTCTCTCTCTCTCTGTGTGTGTGTGTGTGTGTGTGTGTGTGTGTGTGTGTGTGTGTGTGTGTGTGTGTGTGTAACATATACGCTTCACTAATAAGCTCTGCGTTATATTGTGTTTTGTCGTTTTTCTTACTTTTTTTCCCTACGGAATGAACTCATCTTTCGCTCACTTAAATTTCGAACTTTAATACGTTGGAACTACTAGCTTTATAACCTAGAGAATGTCTTCCCAACATGTGATCTCTTGAATGTTTGTCGTAATATATGATCCAAACGAATGTTTGTCGTAAAGGAGTTTTTAAAATATAAAAAAATCGACAACAAAACATGGTTGAAGCCATCTAATAGAAGGAAAATACGTGGTATGAAAATACTTCATACCGTCTGGATTGGAGAGTCCCAACGGGCATTAAGGTATGATCCAGAAAACTGCCCGTCGGTACATGTCAGGAGTCCCGGTTCACAACCAGTTCATTGTTTTCCTTCGTATTTTATCTAATTTCAAACAAATTGTGATGGCTTTGAGATCATAACCTTGATCTTTGCATCTTCTGTCAATTTTCAGTAAAACATAGCTGAACGTTGCCCGTTGGTGTCTTACATAACAAACTGGGCACTTCACCTGTTCAACTTATACAACACCTGTGTCATAGTCTGAATACTGCAGCTAATCCTTTGCCTGTACGGCACAAGTGCCACGAGTGCCATAATGTGGTCACTGTAGTCAATATTTTGCTCATTTGATTCACATGCCATGTATCATAGTCTGGTAACTGTGCTAATCTTTTGTATATTCGACTCAAGTGCCATGTGTGCCACACTCAGATCACTGCAGCTAACCCAAAGATGGGTGAGGAAGAGTGTCGAGAAGTGTAAGACAGCACTGCGGTCCAGTGCCGTTTCTCGTTCAATTTGCACCTATCAAAACGCGCGCTTGTTATCTAGGTAGTGAGCAAGCAAATGGCGAGCCGCAGTTCAAAGTGTGACCGTCCTCATTTTGTCACGTACACATGGACTGGTTCCAAATGTTAAACGCATTATTTTGTACGTACGTATTCAACGATGTATATTCTATTTGGTGCTTCCACTTTCGATATTCCTGACCTTTACTGATGCAGTATAATTGTGTGAAATCCTGCGACAACTATAACATTGTTTGTTTTCCCCCCGTTTTGTAAGTCATTGTGAAAACAACAGAAGTTTGCTTATTAATACGATGTGGCTTCACTTGCTTTCATGGTTAATAATCAACTCTTACTTTCTGCTTTTTTTCCCGTTAAAGACGTATTTTGTATGTAGTCAGTCTTCATTTCGTGTTTAATAAGATTGTTGTATCTGCAGCTCTGCTTGGTAACAGTCACATTAAACAGTCTGATTTTGCTAAAACGATAGCTCGTAGTTATTCTAATATTGGCATGAAAATCTGATTAACATACTTGTAACTTATTTCAGTCTCTAAGAAATATCTATTTCCTCATACTGGAAACTGTGTTAACATGTATGTGACGGACCATTTTTTGTCCGATCACAGTTTTTACAATAACTCCGCTTACCGGAGCGAGTTTACTGAAAAACTGGTTGGTTAGGTTGGTTAACCGGTGTTCACCTGTGCACCATATAAGCCGAGTGAGCGCAGGTAGCCAACCAGTCTATGAAGAAATTCCGGCTAGTTCGCCTACCCAGTCCAGCCGACGAGGGACTCAGTTAAGTTGTTGTGACAGCCAGGTGTGTTGATTTAGTTAACAAATTGGAGAGTCGAAATCGAAATCGTTTCTCCCCATGGTTAGGCGTTTGTAACTTCCTCAGCGCCAGTAAAGATTTTTCTTTTTTAAAAGAAAAGAAAAAAATCATGGCTTTGCTACGCTTTTAATTTGCTACGGTGTTGGAGTAAATTATCGTTTAACCTCCATCGGATAGAAAGAAGAGGAAGCATGCTGTGATCGAAATAGGACATGGCTTATATACTGACTTCCATAAAAAACGCGAAAATTTGAAAGGCTATTTTTGGGGTGAAAAGGGGTGAATATACAATATTGAACCATTGTGGCAAGTTGTTTGGTCCAAGACTCACGTGCAGTGAAACAATTGTGTGAGCAACACATCATTCCCGGCATTGGAGGGTCAACAAAAATGGCAAACTGGTTGCTGCATGTGAGGCACGTGCACACCATGCAGAGCAAAGTTAACCAGCAACAAGTACGCAGGCATGCAGCCTTTATAAAGCCGCGCTACAAGGTTCAGGTAACGACTTGCCGTCTGAGCGCTACAGAGATGCCAAGACTACGAGCAGAGGAACGCAATCGTGCCCTAGGCCATCTGGAGGCTGGTTGGATGCCAGGCAGGTCGCCAACATCTTTAACGTCCACATCTCAACCATCTATCGTCTGCAGCACCGCATGCGAGTCACTGGTACCACTGATGATCGTCCCCGGCCAGGCCGTCCTTGGGTCACCACACAAAGAGAGGATCGCCATCTTGTTCGAACCCATCTGCGGGACAGGCGGCAAACAGCCGCTAACACTGCTCGACAGGTGCATGGTAATCTCCAGCAATGAATCAGCCTCAACACTATGCGGCGGCATCTTCAGGAGAACGGGCTGGCATGTAGGCGTCCTCACAGAGGTCCGGTACTGACACCAAGACACCGGCAGGACAGGCTGCAGTGGGCACAAGCCCGAATCAACTGGTGCAGGCAGCAGTGGGGACGCATACTGTTCTCAGATGAGAGCCGTTTTTGTATTGACATGGCTGACGGTCGTGTCAGAATATGGCGTCGACCTGGTGAACGCTATGCTGACTCCTGTGTGGTAGAGCGGAACCCCTGGGGAGGCCTGAACGTTATGATATGGGGTGCAATTGGCATTAACCACGCCATAGGACCAGTCATCTTTCAGAACATTGGTCCTGGTCGCGGACAGGGTGTCAATGCACAGCGCTACATCAACCAGGTGCTCAGACCCCTTTTGTTGCGCAACACCCAAACTGGACATTCCAACAGGACAATGCAAGACCACACACCGCCAGGGCCACCCAGCAATTTCTTCAGCATAACAACGTCAATGTGCTGCCCTGGCCAGCCCTCAGTCCCGAATTGAACCCAATAGAACATTTTTGGGATGAACTTGGCAGACGGTTGGACCTCCTGCGTCCACGACCAGCAACAGCGGCTCAACTTCACCAGGCCATCGTCCATGTGTGGGCTGGTGTGCCAAGGGGACGCATCAACCACCTGGTCCACTCAATGAGCCGCAGGTGTCAAGCAGTTGTCCATGCAAATGGTGGCCACACACGGTATTAGGACTTCAAGCTGGTTTGTCACGTGACCTTGGATTTTCCACACAAAGACATATTGCTGATGACATTTTCACACATTACCGGTGTAATGAATCAAATCACGTTGAATTCTCGCTTCCACTCTGTACAATTGTGACCAATAAAATTCACCCCCAACCTTCAGCTTGTTTTGTTTTCGCGTTTTTTATGGAAGTCAGTATACTTTATTATTGTCTCAAAAAGGGGAAAATAACAAAGTTGTTGTTTACTCTTTGCTAAAGGGTTTCGATGGTGAGCTCCGGAGGTGAGCAATGGAAACTGTCATGCGTTCATGGGGTTCCCGAAATATGCAGATTTATACTGTGGGGAGCTAAATGGAAACCTTTCTCATATGTATGTATTGCTGATGGATACCAGTGATGAATAACCTTTCTCTTATGTATTTATTACTGATGGATAGGAATGTATGGAAATCATTCCGACAGTTAAATTGTTTTGATAGACGGGAATGTATGGAAAGAATGTTGAGAGTTATTTTTAGCCCGCTTATTCTATGCTATGCTATGCTATGCTATGCTATGCTATGCTATGTAAACATCTACCTGGTGTTAAACAAGAACGCGCAAAGATTGTGTCATGTATGTAAAATGGATGTTGATAATGAGGAATAGTCGCTTTTGATTTTGAAAAAAAAGAAAGAAAAAAAGATGAATGAAAACGTTTTTGCTTGAAAGGTAGTGATCTTGTAAAGTATTAAAACATTATGTTATTATCTTGTGAAACGTTAAAACATTGTTATGATCTTGTGAAATGGTCAAAACCTTTTGTTTATGAACGAGTTGAGAGACGGTAATGATACACTTATTATACTTTCACTCATCGTGAAGGTCTATATGGTAGTCTTTCCTTGCTAACGCGAAGGTTATGATTTTGAAGAAAGATGACGTCTCGGCGAGTTGAACTTTTGATATAGTAATTTTAAAAGAAGTAAAGTGTCACTTTTTATATAAAACCTTGTCGATTTTGGCTGTAGATAAAGTGCCTTGTTTACGATAAAAATAGGAAGCCCCTATTAACTGTGAGTGTGATTAAAAGACTATGGATAGTACGCTTGATAGTCAAAGAAGTTTTCTCTGTTCCCCCTGGTTGAGTTGACCCTGGTGTCCTTGGGAACTGGTTGTCCCTACCTCGGGTCCGGGGCCTGTTGTGTGTCCCCAATCTCCACCGTGCCGGGCGTGCGAGAGGCTGGTGCATGCCAGTATAGACCCGACAAGCCAGCTGAGTCGGCGCCTCTCCTGCGAATAAAGTCGCTTCGGGTTCGAGACCCTAAGTCCTGTTCGCCAGCTGCGCCCTGCGCTGGTCCTGCCTAGTTACTATATATAGTGATGAACAATAAGTCGTCCACACCGCCCACGGAGTTCATTTTTTCATTCCAAGCTTTCGCCAAAAGGCTTCTCCAGGAACCGACGGTACTTGCATCTCCTTAGCAGCAATGACAGCAATACTATTGCCGTCATAGTAGACCAACCTCAATTTAGACACGACGTCATATTTTCTTTTTTTTACTGTAGTTATCGCCTTTCACCACACTGTAGAGTCCAATCCTCACTACATCTTGAAGGAGTCCTACCTTCACATGACAAGCAGAGTCCACCCACACTGCATCTGCAGAGGACCCCCAACCCCACCACTGCACTATGCAGAGTCACCCCAACTGCACCTTTGCTGACTCCCACACCGCACTGCATCAGCAGAGACCCCACATAATCCTGCACGTCCCACCCCACTGCACTCTGCAGAGTCCACCACACTCAATCCTGCAGATCCCACAACCCACTGCACTTGCTGGTACACCCACAATACATCCTGCCTTGCAAGAACCACACCACTGCACTCTGCAGAGTACACCAACTTAACCTGCAGGGACCACCCCACTGCACTATGCAGAGTCCACCACACTAATCCTCAGAGCCCCAACCCACACTGCATACCTGCAGAGCCCACCCCCCACTCCTTGCACTCGTCGCAGAGTCCACCCCCCATGAATCCTGCAGAGCCCACCCCCCAATGCACTCTGCAGAGCCCACCCCACAAATGCACTCTGCAGAGTCCACCCCACTACACTCTGCAGAGTCCACCCCACACGCATCCCGCAGAGCCAGACCCCCACTGCACTTGCAGAGTCCACCCATTGCACCCTGCAGAGCATCCCACTGCACTATGCAGGAAGTCAACCACCTAAATCCTACAGAGCCCCAACCCCAATGCAACTCTGGCAGAGTCCACCAACAACTATATCCTGCCAGAGCCCCACCCCCACGGCACTCTGCAGAGTCCCACCCCCCCACTGCACTCTGAAGAGGGTCCACACCAAACACTAACATCCTGCAGAGCCACCATCACCACATGCACTTGCAGAGTCCCACCCCACCCCCACTTGCCACTCTGCAGAGTCCCACCCCACTGCACCTTGCAGCATGTCTGCCCCCACTGCAATCTGCAGAGTCACCCCTCCACTGCATCCTGCAGGAGTCCACTCCACACTGAATCCCTGCGAGCCCCACCTCAACTGCCTGCTGCGAGTCCATCACCACACTGTACTCTGCAGAGTCACCCCCACTGCATCCTGCAGAGCCGCACCCAACTGCACTCTGCTGATGTCAACCCCACACTGCACTGCTGCAAGCAGCCCCACCCCCACTGCATCCTGCTGAGCCCCACCCCCCACTGCCATCTTTTGCAGAGTCCAACCCCACTGACTCTGCAGAGCCCACCCCCACTGCACCACTGCAGAGTCAACACCCCACTTGCATCTCTGCAGAATGCACCACCCCCACTGCATCATGCAGAGCCCCAATCCCCCACACATTGCAGAGTTCACACCCAACCTGCAATATGCAAGAGTCCACATCCTCTGCACTCTTGCCTGAGTCCCATCACACACTGCACTCTGCAGAGCCCCACCTATATGCACTCTGCAGAGTCCCATCCACACTGAAATCCTGCAGGTCCACCCCCACTGCATCTGTAGATTCCACCCCACACTTCTCATGCAGGCCCCACCCCCACTGCACTATGCGGGGTCCACCCCAACTGCACTCTGCAACACGCCCACATCTACGTGCACTCTGCAGAGTCCCATCCCAACAGCATCCTGCAGAGCGGAACCCCCACGGCCATCTGACAGAGTCCACCCCTCACTACATTCCTGCAGAGCTCCCAAAACTCTGCATATCGCAGAGTTCAACCACCCACTGCACTCATGCAGCTGCACAACAACCACTGCACTATGCAGAGTCACCCACACTGCACTTGCAGAGTTCACCCCACCACATGCACTCTATAGTGCCCCACCCTCACACTGCACTATGCGAGTCACCTCCCTATTTACTGCATCCTGCAGAGCCACCCCCCCCCCCACACCCCCCCACTGTCACTCTGCACAGATGCGACTCTCCCCCCATGCACTCTGCAGAGGACCACCCCACACTGCACTCTTCAGGTCAAGCAACAACTCCACTATGCTGGAGTGCACCGCCCCAACTGCACTCTGTCAGAGTCCACACCCACCGGCACTCTGCAGAGTTCACCACAAACTTGGACTCTGCAGAGTACCCACACTGATTCTGCAGAGTCCACCCCCACGCCATATGCAGAGTCCACCCCAACTGCACTCATGCAGTGTCCAGCCAACTGCACTCTGCAGAGCCTCCCCCACTGCAATTCGAGGAGTCCATCACCACACTGCACTCTGCAGAGCCACCCCACAATGCACTCGCTCCTCTGCAGAGTCCAACCCACACTGCATCCTGAGAGCAAACCCACACTTGCAATCTGCAGGAGTACACCTACACTGACACTCTCAGGTGTCCCATAACCAACTGCACCTCTGCTGTAGTCTCACACCCTCAATGCATTCTGCAGAGCCCCATACCCCACAGCACTCTGCAGAGTCCACAAACAACATCTGAAGTGTCCCAACAACCACTGCACTTGCAGAGTCCACACAATGGACTGCAATATGCAGAGGTCATCGCCCACACTGAACTCGAGAGTCCATCTCCTCTGCATCTGAAGTGTAACCAAAACTGCTTCCTGCTGAGCCCAGCCCCCACTGCACTTGAAGCGTCCATTCCCAACTGCTCTCTGCTGAGTTCCAACACAGGCACTATGCAGGTCCACCCCCACTGCACTCTGCAGAGTTCATCCCCAATGTACACTTGCAGAGTCCCATCCCATGACTCTGCTGAGTCACCCAACACTGCACTCATGCAGAGTTCCACAAACACTGCACTCTGCAGAGTCATCCCCCACTGCACTCTGCGAGTCACCCACATGGCAATCCTGCAGAGTCACCCAACCACTGCACTCTGCAGTGCAAAACTCCCATGCGCTGCAGAGTCCCCCCCCCACTGCATTCTGCAGAGCCCCCCCCCACTGCACTCTGCAGAGTCCACCCCCCACTGCACTCTGCAGAGTCCCATCCCCTCTGCACTCTGCAGAGTCCACCCCACACTGCATCCTGCAGAGCCCCACCCCCCACTGCACTCTGCAGCGTCCCATCCCCCACTTCACTCTGCAGAGTCCACCCCCCACTGCACTCTGCAGAGTCCACCCCCACTGCACTCTGCAGAGTCCATCCCCTATGCACTCTGCAGAGTCCCATCCCCCACTGCACTCTGCAGAGTCCCATCCCCCACTGCAACTCTGCAGAGTCCACCCCCCACTGCACTCTGCAGAGTCCCATCCCCCACTGCACTCTGCAGAGTCCCATCCCCCACTGCACTCTGCAGAGTCCCATCCCCCACTGCACTCTGCAGAGTCCCACCCCCCACTGCACTCTGCAGAGTCCCATCCCCCCACCTCACTCTGCAGAGTCCCATCCCCCACTGCACTCTGCAGAGTCCCATCCTCCCACTGCACTCTACAGAGTCCCATCCCCCACAGCACTCTGCAGAGTCCCACCCCCCACTGCACTCTGCAGAGTCCCCCCCCCCCCCCCCCCCACTGCACTCTGCAGAGTCCACCCCACACTGCACTCTGCAGAGTCCACCCCCACTGCACTCTGCAGAGTCCACCCCCCACTGCACTCTGCAGAGTCCCATCCCCCACTGCACTCTGCAGAGTCCACCCCCCACTGCACTCTGCAGAGCCCCACCCCCCACTGCACTCTGCAGAGTCCACCCCCCCACTGCACTCTGCAGAGTCCCATCCCCCACTGCACTCTGCAGAGTCCACCCCCCCACTGCACTCTGCAGAGTCCCACGCCACACTGCATCCTGCAGAGCCTCACCCCCCACTGCACTCTGCAGAGTCCACCCCCCACTGCACTCTGCAGAGTCCCATCCCCAACTGCACTCTGCAGAGCCCACCCCACACTGCATCCTGCAGAGCCCCACCCCCCACTGCACTCTGCAGAGTCCACCCCCCACTGCACTCTGCAGAGTCCCATCCCCCACTGCACTCTGCAGAGTCCCCACCCCCCACTGCACTCTGCAGAGTTCCACCCCCCACTGCACTCTGCAGAGTCCACCCCCCACTGCACCCTGCAGAGCCCCACCCCCCACTGCACTCTGCAGAGTCCACCCCCCACTGCACTCTGCAGAGTTCCATCCCCCACTGCACTCTGCAGAGTCCACTCCACACTGCATCCTGCAGAGCCCCATCCCCCACTGCACTCTGCAGAGTCCCACCCCCCACGGCACTCTGCAGAATCCACCCCCACTGCATCCTGCTGAGCCCCACCCCACACTGCATCCTGCAGAGCCCCATCCCACACTGCACTCTGCAGAGTCCACCCCCCACTGCATCCTGCAGAGCCCCACTCCCCACTGCACTCTGCAGATTCCACCCCCCACTGCACTCTGCCACACACACACACACACACACACACACACACACACACACACACACACACACACACACACACACACACACACACACACATTTCCCCCTCTCCTCCACATACACACACATTTCCCCCTCTCCTCCACATATATGCTCATTTGTCCGCAGATATGCGCACACGTACGCACGCGCGCGCACACACACACACACACACACACACACACACACACACACACACACACACACACACACACACACACACACACACACACACACACAAACGCGCGCGCGCAGAAAAACGCACACCCACACAAACATATATAATCATTCAATCACACACACACACACACACACACACACACACACACACACACACACACACACACACACACACAGTATAGCATAATCAATCAGAAACACCATTCATTACACATATTCTATCATATACCAACAAGGGAATTTGTTTTGAAGCCAACATGACACCATCTCGTTACACAAACATACACAGAAAGAAAATATTGAAACTGACACAAGTCACACAAAATGGGCATCTCTGTAGAATACAATACCTTCCGTTTTATAAGAAAAACATTTCCATTGCATTGACGCCATTCTCTCTCTCTCTCTCCCTCCCTTCCCCTCCCTCCCTCTCTCTCTCTCTCTACACACACACACACACACACACACACACACACACACACACACACACACACACACACACACACACATCTGCATCAGCCCTTTGTTCTTGCAGAATTTCTTGAATTTTGGGGATGATGCAGGCAGAACTTCAAGCGAGTGTTTCGCAAAGGCTGTCATTTCACCGATGAAGCTGATGTCATCATCTTCTGAAGGAGAAGTTTTGGTACGTGCGAGAGTGCGTCAGCAGTTATCTATGCTTTGCCTGAGACGTGTATGACTTGTGGATTGAAACGCATTAGTCTGAGCCGAAATCACTGTATTCTTGGTGGCATCTTGTGTAGCTCCACAGGTTTGTGATCCGTTTCAATAGTAAAGTCAAGTCCCAAGACGTACCCACTGAATCTTTCAGTAGCCCACGTAGCGGCAAGCGCCTCTTTTTCAATGGCAGCATAGTTTTGTTCAGTTTCTGTCAGTGATCTGTAAATGTAGGCAATGGGTCACCGTGAACCCTCTTTTTGTTCTTGAAGAAGCACTGTGCCAATACCATGTTGAGAAGCGTCTGCTGCGACGATGGTTTTCCTTTCAGGAGAATAGTGGCCAAGGACTGGTGGGGCTGTCAAAAGCTGTTTGATTGCTTGAAAAGCCGATTCCTGTGGCGTGGCCCATGAAGAATCTTTATGTGGCAGTTGTCGTAGAGGTTAACTTAGAGAAGCATCGTTGAGTATGAATTTGGCCAGACCGAAGAGTTGTAGCTCAGTGATTGTAGTTGGTGTGGGGAAGTCTCGTATGGCTTTGACTTTCTCTGGATCCATATGGATGCCAGTTACGTCGATGATGTACCAGGTGAAGAACCCTAAGAACCTCACTGAGAATTAGGAGAACTCACACTTCTCATTGAGAGTTACCCCAGTGTCTTGAAGTCGCTGAAGGACTGCTCTGACACGCTGGTCGTGTATTTCCTGGTCTTCAGCATTGATGAGAATATCGTCCACGTGACAGATGACTCCTTCAAGATCCACGAGAATTTCTTACATCGTGCGTTGAAAGATCTCACTGGCTGAAGAGATGTCGAAGGAAGAGGATTAAAGCAATATCGTCCGAAGGGAGTGACGAAAGTTGTGAGTAACCTTGATTATCGAGTGGGATTTGCCAAAATCTATTTTTTGCGTCCAACTTTGTGAAGATTTTTGAGTCGGCCAACTTTGGCAGGCTTTCATCTACTGATGTCATGGGATGGATTTCTCTCTGAACACTTTTGTTCAGATGGGTCAGATCAACGCAGACTCTCACTGAACCTTTACGTTTAGAAACCACGACAATACCATAGCACAAACTGGTAGGTTCAGTGACTGGAGAGATGACATTACTCTTTAGCATGTTTTCAATCTCCTCTTTGACTTTAGGTCGAAGTGGGTGCGCAGTCTTCCTCGGTGTGAAGAGGCAAACTGGCGTGGGTCAGGCTTCAGACTTATGAGTAGGGTTTCTTGGTGTAGCCCAAGCCCTTGAAAAGCTGAGGGAACGCTTCCTGAAGGTTTGCAGAAGGCTTGTCAAGATGTGATTGACTCTCACAATTAAGCCCAGAGCGCTGCAAGCATGTTTGCTCAGTAGTGACGTCTTTGACCCTCAATGACGTACAGTGTCTCTTTGATGCAGTGTCTCTTTGTCGCCAAGTCGCCTGGATAGTGCCTCTCACTGGTAGTTTTGTGCGCCCTGGTCCTCTCAGAATCTTAGTGCACTGGCTTAGTTTCCGTCCTCTAGCCACGATTTCTGATGACAGACACAGAGGCACCAGTGTCAAGCTTCAAGGTGTGTATTTATGCTGTTCACACTGGTTTCAGCTGACCGGTGGTCGTTTTCCCCCCGTTCTTCTACATTGTATATGTAGCCCATAAAATCGTCAGTTTCTGCGTCCTCTTCACTGTCAGTATTAACAAAGTGAAGTGTATGACTGCTGCTACAGACTTTGGGCACAATGGTCCCTTCTTCTGCATGCTGTGCAGATTGCGTTTCGGGCAGGACAAAGAATGTCTTGGTGGTGTTCTTTTTTTTTTTTTTTTTTTTTTTTTTTTTTTTCTTTCCAAAAACAAAAGACAATAAACAAGACGCATGTACAGGAAAACAAAAACATAGTTTCAGAAACAGTTACATGTAGTGATTAGACACTTAGTAGGTGATGGACAGATGAGGGCACATCTCTATTATGAAACAGGTAATAATAGAAACTGTTGCCAAATGGCATAACATAACATTTTTTTAAATACGCGAGCCTATGGATGGATAATTTCACTTTGCAATGGAGAGATTATCCCACCACAACCGTCCGCTCTGGCAACATGATGTCTACACACATAAGGCTTAAATTACATAAATAAAGGCATATATTTTTTCCATGTAGCTCGAATTCATGGGTTTTCCCTATAGTTGCTGATAAATATTTTTCTGTTCTTACCCTTATATTTAAACTATTGATGAAACTAGGCATTGTAGGGTTCAAATTGTGTAGCTTGCTTTATAGATGAAAAATTTGGCAAATAGTAGTATGAAATCTAAAGGGCTTGTCTGTTATTACATT
Organism: Conus ventricosus; assembly: GCA_018398815.1. Classification (NCBI taxonomy): domain Eukaryota; kingdom Metazoa; phylum Mollusca; class Gastropoda; order Neogastropoda; family Conidae; genus Conus; species Conus ventricosus. The sequence goes on from CM031611.1 coordinate 69,134,361, forward strand.
TTCTGCACAACCAAACAAAATTAGTTGTTCGTTTAATATTAGTCTTAGAGAATGGGGACTTTTATTTCCATAAAACAGATTCGAAGTCATTCCAGAAATTTTGAATTACAATGCAATTCCAAAACAAGTGCTGAATTGTCTGCGTTTCTGAGTTACAGAAATTACATTGTGAGGAGTCTGTGATTAACATGTGAAGAAACTTTTGTGTGGGGAGAATACGGTGTACAAGTCTGAACTGGAACCATCTCAGTTGAGTATCTGTAGTAATTTTAAGAGGTTTTAAAAAGATATCTTTCCACTTGAGTCCAGTATACCGACGTTCCCACTTAATCACTGCTGCTGGTGTAATTTTAGAACCAAGTAGGATCGATTTAACTACTTTGTTATCTTTCTGGATCAAGGTCCATAAATTTTCTTCATCAATAACATGTGCTACGTCTTCTCTGTAATTGAGAATTTCTTGATATTTTCTAATAGCTCTGATGATTCCCTCATATGCTAAAAAGTTAGTGTTTGTAACATTTGAGTATTTTACCTTAAAATCATTAAAGGACAGAAAATTTCCATTTGCATCCATTACATGGTTAATTTTTGTTACGCCTGCTTCTAAACCATTCTTTCATGTAGATCACCTTATTGTCCCTTATTATGTTTACATTGTAATGAATACATTCCGACAGAAATTCTTTTATATTTAAAGGTTTACACTTTGAGCAGAACTTTTTATAGTGTCTAACAACATCAAGCCAGAATGGATTATCGAGTCGTTGGAGTAACACGTTAGAGTACTCACCTCCGAGCGTTTTCATTTGTTCCATGGCTGGATACAAGGTGTATATGAAACTACTAAATTCTGATTCTGGAATATTTAACCGTCTTAACCAGCTAATCTTCAGTGTCTCAAGTAGTATAAATATGTTACTCATTTTCAATCCTCCATTTTCATATTCTTGATAAATTACTGATTTCTTTATCTTATTGTGTTTCCCATTCCATAAGAACTGGAACATTTCAGTTTCTATTTCCTTCCAAAGTTGGCTTGGGGTCCGGAAGATTTAAAAAACAGATAGGTAAACTGAGAAAGAATGAACATTTTAATATTGCGATTTTCCCAAAAGGAGTCAGATTTCTTTTTTTCCATTGTTTTAAGATTTTCTGCACGGCTGAAAGCTTCTGACTGTAATTTAAATCCACAATTTGGTCTGTATTAGTAGAAAATTTTATGCCAAGAACCTTAAAGATACCAGGATTCCATTGGAAGTTCCTGTCCCTGAAGTATCGAATTTGACTATTTTTTCTACTTCCAATCCACACTAGTTGGGTTTTATCACTATTCATTTTCAAGCCTGACATCTGTGCATATTCATCAAGGATATCCACAGTTGCCTTCAGAGACTGCTCAGAACCATCAAGTAGCAGAGAAGTATCGTCTGCAAACTGTGACAGGAGAAATTCTGTGTTTTTTATGCTAATGCCTTTAACATCTTTACTTTTCGAATCATCAGTGATAAAATCTCTGCGCATATTAAATATAAGTAGGGAGAAAGCGGGTCCCCCTGTCTACATCCTCTTTCAAGTTTAAAACGGGCAGAATACTGACCATTTAACCAGAACGCACGATGTGGTATTCATATACAATGTTCGAAACCACTGAACAATACTAGGTCCAAAATTAAAGAAATTCAAACATTTTTCAATAAAGACCCAAGAGACACTGTCAAATGCTTTCTCAAAATCAATCAGCATTAAGAGACCAGGAATGCGTGATTTTTCAGTGTAGAGCATAATATCGTATAGCAATCTTATATTTTCTCCAATGTAACGACCTTTGATAAAGCCCTTCTGACAGACATTTATAATGCTTGGCAAGACTGTTTGTAATCTTGCAGATATGCAAGCGGAAGCTATTTTATAGGAGACAATCGGGTGTTGTTCTTTTCCACAATGACCACACCATTTTTTAAGACGAGGTCTGTCTGTTTTTGGAGGAACACCTGGCTTGAGTTTTGAGTCTGAGTGTCTGTTCCCAGGTGTATGTCTATCCTGACTTTGAGAGGAGGATGTTTTCACAAAATCAACTTGTTCTTGAGAGGCTCCACAATCAGAGGTTGTGATTCTTTTCGTGCTTCTGCCTGACGAGCAAGTTGGGTTGCTTCAGTAAGCATCAGTTAGCTTTTGCTTGCAGATCATTTGAGAGAGTATCATCAAGAACACCAACAACAATACGATCTCAAATGGTCTCTTCCTTCAATGTGCCGTACTCACATTCTTCTGCCATTTTGTAGAGATCTTGTATGAAAGTGTTGATAGATTCCCCTGATCGTTGTATTCTCCTGTTGAATTTTGCCCTTTCAACAACAACGTTCTTTCTTGCACTGAAGTGTGCCTCGAATGCGTGTTTTTAGTTCATCGCAAGTAGCAACGTCTTCATTTACGTCAATCGTCTGTATAATGTTGTCAGCACAATCGCCCATCGTGTAAAGGAAAGTGCTGACTTGTTTTTCGCGTGATTTTAGCGCTAAGCCTGATGTTGTTCGGTACCGATCAAATCGTTGACGCCATTTCTGCCAGTTGGCTGGATTGCCGTCGAATAGTTTTGGTACTGGAAGATTTAGGTGGCGGCGAATTTGATTTTCGCCTGCCGTGGTTTGAGCGTTGGTAGCCATGAGGTCGTTAAGACCGCTGCCACCATGTAATGTTGTGCAGATGAAGTAAAGAATCTTGCAGTTAGGCTTTAACGATGTCTTTCAGACTGCTGGTTGACCCTAAGCATCGTCGTTACCCAGGCAATCATATCTCAGAGTTACGTCCCACTGTAGGACCGCATAGTTAGGCTATTTATAGCAGATATGTCACAATCATTACAAAAGACCCATACGGTGTCAAAGCTGCAGATCAACTTTTCCAAAGGACAATAGACTTATCCTAGCTGACTGCAAAGGGACCAAAGCATTCATGGATGATGTTCTTGCATCAGATGATACAGTTGAAACACAGCTGGAAAATGTTAACAAAGTTCTGAAAACCTTTCAAGACAAAGGACTCAAATTAAACACAGAAAAGTTGAGTTCAAGCTGGATGAAGTTGAATGCTTGGGTACATCATTTCAGAAAAAAGGGATTTCAGTTTCACAAGAAAAAGTGCGAGACATCCATTGCATATCTGCACCAACAAATAAAACAGAGCTTCAGTCCTTCATAGGCTTTGCAAATTTCCTGAGACGCTTTGTACCAAACTTTGCAGAAGTCATGGCACCACTGTATGCTCTACTGAAGAAAAATGTCAGGTGGAATGGGCAAAAAAGAAGAAGAAGCATTCACTCGCATCAAAGAAAAACATTCACAGCAAACAATACTACAACATTACAAGCCTCAAAACAAACTGATTCTCCAAACAGACGCCATATATGATGCCGTATTTCAACAAATGCCTAGAGATAACAGTTGAAGATAATATCCTTATGTGGAACTCAAGAGTCATCATATTAAAGTCTCTGCAAGAACTGCTGCTAAAAGACTTCTGGCCAACTGTTTCATCCTGACCATGCCATGATGTTCTGCATCATGGCATGGTCAGGATGAAACAGTTGGCCAGAAGATACATGTGGTGGCCCAATATGACAAAGATATTGAACAAACTGTTACAGTGTGTGAAATGTGCCAAGAAAATGCAAAATCATCACCATCAGCAAGTACAGCTTCATGGTCTTGGCCTTTGGGACCATGGAAACGCCTTCACCTTGGGCCGTACTTACACGTCGTCGGTAAACTTACTTCTACAACGAGATTAACTCCTGGGTACAAACTCTGTGGGTTCAGCTCATTCTACTCTCGTACCTATATCCTCTGGCAAAATTTAGAAAGAGAGGGTGTTAGTTACCACCAAGGACATTGACAAACAAAGCACATGACAAGACACGATGCATTTCGACCCTTAGGTCTTCTTCAGGCAAAAAACATATAGATCATATTTAACATTTAGGACAGTACAAACAAAGAACGAAGAGTGACTCATCTGTTGTTGTTCATGTGGTACGGAGAATAGCTGCCAGGCGGAAATGACAGAGGGGATTATGGAGAGGAAAAAGAGGGGGGGGGGGTTGCGTGGGGGGAGGGGGGTGTGATACGATAGGGTTGTGTGTGTAGTTTAGTGGGGTGTGTGATATATTTGTGATGGTAGTGGTAATGGTAGATTGATAATAATGATAAGTGGGGAGGGGAGGGGGGTTTGGAAAAAAAATATATATATATATATATATATAATGTATATTTATACATATATATATATATATATATATATACTGTTTGCATAATGCTTTTAGTTTTTCAGCAACTTTTTCCTCTCCACACTTTCGTTTTGTTCCATTTACTACCCTTCACTGGCTGCTTTGGGGGTGCTGTTGGATTCTTTTTTGAATCCTTGGTGGAGAGAAAACCACAGAATTATGGACTGTGGTGTGTCTCTATTTGACACCAAGAGCACAGACACAATCAGCCGTGTCTCCCTGATGAGTCCGATCCAGCGGACGAAAGGCCTAGGAGCAGGCAATACAAATACATCTGCCTTCGAGGAGGAGTACGATGGTTCCCTCAGGCAGCTAGTGAAGGGTTTCTCATATTTATAATATATTCCCCCCATTTTTCTTCTTTTTTTTTTCTTTCAAATCTTTGCCAAGTCATTACTACAATGACTGAAGAATTGTTAGCCTGCACTTGTTTTCTCCCACTACTTAATTGTTAGCCTGCACTTGTTTTCTCCCACTACTTAATTAATAACAAATTATGGACTTTGGTGTGTCTCTATTTGACACCAAGAGCACAGACACAATCAGCCGTGTCTCCCTGATGAGTCCGATCCAGCGGACGAAAGGCCTAGGAGCAGGCAATACAAATAGATGTGCCTTCGAAGGGGAGTACAATGGTTCCCTCAGGCAGCTAGTGAAGGGTTTCTCATATTTATAATATATTCCCCCCATTTTTTCATTTTCATTTTTTTTTTTTTTTTTTTTTTTTTTTTTTTTTAATTCAAATCTTTGCCAAGTCATTACTATAATGACTGAAGAATTGTTAACCTGCACTTGTTTTCTCCCACTATTTAATTGTTCAGCACTACTTAATTGTTCAGCATTATAATGTTTGGTCAATCAGTGGAGATTGCATCTCTTAGGAGATCCAAGTAAAGGTTGTTCTGTACAATTCTTTGCCACTCACAATGCTTGGGTTATTGAACAGCAGAGCTGACCACTCAGACTGTTCCATATCTTTTGATCTCCCTTGCATCCTTGAATGGATCCTCAAGCATAGGCTCAAAGATTGTCCCTTACATTTTATACTGTTTGCATAATGCTTTTAGTTTTTCAGCAACTTTTTTCCTCTCCACACTTTCGTTTTGTTCCATTTACTACCCTTCACTGGCTGCTTTGGGGGTGCTGTTGGATTCTTTTTGAATCCTTGGTGGAGAGAAAACCACAGAATTATGGACTGTGGTGTGTCTCTATTTGACACCAAGAGCACAGACACAATCAGCCGTGTCTCCCTGATGAGTCCGATCCAGCGGACGAAAGGCCTAGGAGCAGGCAATACAAATACATCTGCCTTCGAGGAGGAGTA
>CM031611.1:69144969-69247469 GCA_018398815.1 Conus ventricosus
AACACTCACACGCACACACATACACACACTGACACAAAGTAACAGTTACACACACAGGCACGAAGACAGATTTAGCCTACACACACACACACACACACACACCAAGAGCTAAGCTAACTATCGTAGCAGACAAACTTGGGAGCTACAGACAGTCGACAGACACACTTGTAGAGCAGGGGGCTGAGTTCCGTGTCTCATTCTGTGCCAATCAAATTCAGTGTCTTTTCGGAGAGTGTCTGTTGTGACGACGAAATCTTAACTTTGCGTGAAGTTCGTGATCATTGAACGTGTCCAATGGCTTTGTTTTGATCTAACCCACGGCGAACTCATGCCATATCCTCGTTGTACGTTACCCACCCCTCACCCACTGCAAACCACGAGATTAAAGGTTACTCTCGACATATGGATCTGCAAGTAACTGACCTTCGAGCTTACAACGAGATAGTAGGTAACTTCCCCGTTACCCACGACATGTAAGTATGGCCCCAGGTTCCTTGCTGGTCCATTTCTGGGAAAATTGTTCCTTATGGTGATTGACTCTTTTTCAAAATTTATAGACATAATACCCATGAGTCAAGCAACCTCCACTGGAACAATTCAAGCCTTGCAGAGACTGTTCAGTTTCTTTGGACTGCAAGAACACATAGTAACGGACAATGGCTCACAGTTCACCAGTGAAGAATTCAAAACATTCCTTTCAAAAAATGACATATCACACACTACAACTGCACCAGGTCATCCTGCTACAAATGGCATGGCAGACAGACATGTTGGGCATTTCAAAAACTCCATGAAAAAGATGGGAAGCAAACGGGAAGATTTTCAAGTAAAACTTGACAGATTCCTTTTCACTAACAGAACAACACCAAATGCAACAAGAAAATCTCCAGCCGAACTTGTCATGAACAGACAACCTCGAATTAGGTATACTGCACTAAAGGCTTTACAAATAAAGCAACAGGTCAGAACTTTTGAGAAGAACTTAGACAAGGCACCAAACTTTGAGGAGGGACATATGCTGCACTAAAGGCTTCACAAACAAAGCAACAGGTCAGAACTTTTGAGAAGAACTTGGACAAGGCACCAAACTTTGAAGAGGGACAAGGTGTATTTGTTTTCAATTTTGGCCAAGGTGCAAAATGGTTTCCAGGCTCAATTGTCAAAGCTCTCAGTCCCAGGAATTTTGACGTTCAAGCTGGAGATGTCATTTGGAAACTGTTGTGAGATTAACTTTGTCGTTCAACGAGACAACTCTTACTTTAGTATAGTATAGTATAGTATAGTATAGTATAGTATAGTATAGTATAGTATAGTATAGTATAGTATAGTACAGTACAGTACACTTAGGGTTGTCTCCCTTATAAAGTTAACGTTATAGACATGCGCACAAGACAACAACGGTCAGACATGCCAGCTGGATGAACACTGCTATTCACGAAGTGTCTCCTGCTTCAACATATACTTGCCCACAACCACGAAACCTGCCTATCATAACATGGTGTCAGAAGTATTCTACTGAGTATACTGAATTGACGTTTCATCTGCGAAACGAGGTTTCCAGTTAACATTGTGCTGAAAAATGTCTTTCAAGCCACCTAGTGAGTTTGACTTTCTGGAGCCAGCAACATGGCCTGCCTGGTAAGAACGGTTTCACTGACATCGTCTGACCTCAAAACTCAACAGAGAAGAAGGCGAAATCCAATTGAGTTCCCTTGTGTATGCTATGGGATCGGAAGTGGACAAAATTTTTAAGCAGTTCGAATTTCGAAAGGAAGGCGAGAAGAATAATTATGACGTCGTTATCCAGAAATTTGACGAATATTTCATTCCTTCACATAACGTCATTCATGAAAGAGCGAAGTGTCACAGAAAGCTGGAGAAACAGTGAAACAATATGCCTGTGTCTGTTTGAACTTGCAGAGCGTGCACAGTTTGAAAACAAAAATGACACAGTCAGAGACAGGCTAGTTTTAGGCCCATTAGACCAAGAACTTTCAGAAAAGCTTCAGCTTCAAAGTGACCTAACTTTGAAAGTGGCAATTACGATGGCTTGACAACATCAAAGAGTGAAGCAAGAAATTGAACAGCAGAGAGGTGCTAGTGGAAATCTAAAGTGTTGATAGAGTACACTGGGACAGGAGTCAGGGATGGTGCATCATCTACAGCACATCATGAGAAAACAGAACTCAAAAGTCCTAAATCGAAGTCTTTCTCATGTGGAAAATGTGGGACATCACATGTAAAAGGAAAATGCCCAGCATTCTGCTCGTGTCTGCAGAACCAAGACAAGCAAGAAACTAGATGAAGTGGAATCAACTGAAGAGGACGTTTTCTTCATCAGAGCAGTCAGTCCCAAAACAGAACCTCCTTGGATAGTCAAGATTGACATTGAAGGTAAACATATAGACTTCAAGATTGACACAGGTGCTGATGTCAATGTTATCAGCAAGTCTACATGGGTTGCATTGGGTCAGCCAAACCTTTTGCCTTGTTATGGAGTCAGCCTGCAGGGGCCGGGAGGAAAAGTGAAAACAACTGGAAATTTCAAGGCAGTTTCTGACAAGAAACTGCAAGCTTTGATATATGTTCTTGATCATGATGTTGATAGCTTACTCAGCCGCAGTGTTGCTACAGAACTAAATCTCATTAAAAGAATAGATGCAGTGTCTCTCAGCACAGTCAAGTTGAGAGAAGGAGCACAGCCTTATAGCATCGCAACCGCAAGACATGCCCCAATACCACTTCAATAAAAGTGGAAAAGGAACTCAAATGCATGAAAGATGAGGGAGTAATTGAAAAAATTACAGAACCAACAGAGTGGGTTTCACCTACGTCCCTGTGTTGAAACCAAATGGAAATGTCAATATGTGTGGACTTGAAGAAACTCAACCAACAGTTGATGACATCATACACCAACTTCGGGGTTCATCAGTTTTCTCAAAACTAGATGCTCAGTCTGGGTTCTGGCAAATTCCGTTGGACAAATCAACAGCAAAATTGACCACCTTTATCACACCATATGGACACTATTTCTTCACGAGTCCCCTGTGGAATATCATCTGCTCCTGAAATATTTCAGAGAACCATGAATGAAATCCTCAGTGATACTGATGGTGTGATTTGCTTCTTGGATGACATAATCATGATAATGTGACACGCCAAGACGGCACAAGAGCATGAAGAACTCCTCACCAGAGTACACAAAAGACTGCAAGATGTTGGTCTTACATTGAACAATGGAAAATGTGAATACAGGAAGTTTGAAATAAACTTCCTGGGGCATATCGTCAGTGGACAAGGAGTGCGACCTCATCCTAGCAAGATAGAAGCAATCTTGCAAATGACAGAACCGTCAGCTGTTAACGAGTTGAGGAGATATCTTGGAATGGTAAACTAGCTTGGGAGATACTTACCTCACCTGTCTACCACCTTGAATCCACTGAATGACCTGCTAGCAAAAGATTCAGCATGGACTTGGGGTCCACAGCAAACAAAAGCTTTTGCTAGAGTGAAAGAAATGCTGACAACAGCGCCTACTCTTGCATATAATGATCCAACCAAACCAACTGTGGTTGAAGCAGACTCCAGCAGCTATGGCATGGGAGGAGTGTTGCTGCAAAAAACCCATGATGGTCTTCGTCCTGTAGCATTTTGTTCAAGAACTCTGACAAAAGCAGAAAGCCGCTATGCACAGATAGAGAAAGAATGTCTAGCAGCTGTCTGGTCGTGTGAGCGGTTTGATCAGTATCTCATGGGTCTGGATTCCTTCACTCTACATACTGATAAAAAAAACACTCGTTCCTCTGATCAACACGAAAGACTTGTCAGATACACCTGTCAGATGCAAGCGCATGCTGATGCGAATAATGCTGTGCATCAACCGGGAAAGATGATGCTAATATCAGACACTCTGTCACGTAGTCCAATAACGAATGGAGAGGACTACATGGAGGAAGACATCCATTATCATATCAACATGATTACATCATCCTGGCCTGTTAGTGACAAGAAACTTGCACAAATACGCAGAGAAGCACAAACAGATGTAAATCTCAAGCACACAATGGAGTACACAGAGGATGGGTGGCCACGGTACAAACAAGATGTCAAGCTGGCAGCATGGGATTTCTTTGCTATTCTTGGCGAACTCGGTGTTATTGATGGAATCTTGCTCAGAGGTGACAGAATTGTCATTCCATTCTCAGTGAGGAAAGAAATCCTTGACAAAATCCATGATGGACATCTGGGCATAACTAAATGCCGGGAAATAGCTAATCAAGCAGTGTGGTTGCCTCGCATTTCAAAAGAAATACAGAACAATGTAGCATCTTGTAGATACTGCCTACAGAAGCAGCCCTCATAGCAGAAACAACCACTGCTAACCACACCACTGCCTGAAAGACCTTTCCAGAAAATTGCTGTGGATCTGTGTGAAACAAAAGGAAAGCATTATAATATCGTCAGTGTTGATTACTATTCAAGATGGACTGACATTTTGCCTGTCAACAAACTGACTTCATCAACTGTCATTTCTAAAATGAAAGAAATCTTTGTTCTTCATGGAATACTAGACACAGTTGTATCTGACAATGGACCTCACTCAGTTCGCTTCAGCAGAATTTAAAAACTTTGCTAGTGAATGGAACTTCACACACATCACCTCCAGCCCTTGCTATCTACAAGCTAATGGTGAGGTTGGGAAGGCCGTGAAAACAGCAAAAGAAATACTGCAACAAAAAGACCAACACCTATACCGAGCCACACCCATCGTTGCACTTGGGGTAAGCCCTGCCAAACTGGCCCTTGGAAGAAGGTTGCGAACAACTTGACCTGTTCTTCCCCGGTCGGTTGAAAGTGACGGTCGGCGACGGTCGGCAACGGTCGGCAATAGCCACAGCATTAATACAAGAGAGAGAGAGAGAGAGAGAGAGAGAGAGAGAGGGAGAGCTAGAGAGAGAGAGAGAGATAGAGGGAGGCACATACTCATGCCCTCCAAACACACACGCACACAGACACACACACACACACACACACACACACACACATACACACACATCAAATACCTTTAGTAGAGAAATAGAGAGGGAGAAGAGGGAGAGCGGGAAAGAGAGAGAGGGAAAGAGACTGTGAGAGAGAGAGACAGGGGGGGGGGGGGGGGGCAGACACACACACACACACACACACATACACACACATCAAATACCTTTAGTAGAGAAAGAGAGAGAGAGAGAGGGGGGGCAGGGGAAGAAGAAGAGAGAGGGTGCATGGTCATACAAGAGTCTGCCCCAAAACTGGCACTAGCAAAAACAAAGTTCCCCTCATTCTCAACACAACCTTTTTTGGTACGGTGTATGATAATACACCTGTTACTCTGTTATGGACCAGTGTCGCACCATGCCAACCAACAGACAAAACTTGGCTACCTAACCACTTCGTGGCCATTCAAATGGAAGATGATGAAGATGATGAAGATGATGATGTTGTTGATGGTGTTGATGATGATGATGATGATGATGGTGATGATGAAGATGATGATGTTGTTGATGGTGTTGTTGTTGATGATGATGATGATGATGATGATGATGATGAAGATGATGGTGATGATGAAGATGATGATGTTGTTGATGTTGTTGTTGTTGATGATGATGATGATGATGATGATGATGATGATGATGATGATGATGACATGAGTGATACTAAAGGCTACAAGGATACAGAGGAGGAGGAGGATGACAGGGGTGTCAGGGGTATTAATGAATGTGTTGGTGGCAGTGGTGGTGATGATAATGCTGACAATGGTGATGGTGACAATGGTGATGATGATGATGGAAGTCATGATGACAGAGCCGATGACAAATCTAGAGACGACCAAAGACTGCCAATAAATGATTTCTTGACAACCACTGAGGTCTTACATCACCTTAAGGATGGTACATGTCCAACTGTTGAGATAATCCCGACAGGACCAAAGAGCAACTGTGCATTTTTCCTTGACAATGCACGCAACAATGAACGGAGACTGAAGAAAGAAAAAAGCACCTTCTATGATGACTGCGGCGCTTGGGTTAAAACCAACACGGCCAAATACCTCTACCTCGTCAAGTCAGACAGTGCAGAGATGGAAAAGGTGTTCATGAACAAAGGTGTCTAATGTCGAGAGGTTCGCCAGAGTGGAAAGAGAGTTATGTCCCGGCACTATTCCACCTTGAAGTCTGATTCAGAATACCACAGGCGGATATCCTGGATAGAGTCAGGACCACAGAGAATTGTCACCCCCACAAGCAAATCGACTGCCCTTGTTGAATACAAAGGGTATTGGAAGGGGTTAACCATGCCACATGGGAACAGCAAAACAGCTCAACATAATGAATGGTATGTCAGGACCTGCGAGGAAACCATGACAAAAATCGAAGACTTACGCCATCTACCCACAACGACCATTTACATCAAACTGCTTTTAGAAGAGGGAGATGAATTTGACAAACCTAGAAACAAACAGCAGATAAAATATAAACAGCGGGCAGAAAAAACAAAAGAGGGCCAACTTGGGAAACAAGGTTCCAACTTGGCAGACCAAGTTCAGTAGGTCGTTGATCTGGTTAACACTCATGGGGATTTTGTAAGAAACATAAACTTTCGAGTCATCAGTAACTCAATGTCCCCCTCCATCATCTTGTTTTTGGATGAGCAGCTGGCTGACATACGGGAACTTTGCTCTGGGTCGAGAGTTGTCTTGGGCATAGATAAGACATACAATCTTGGGGAGCTGCTGGTGACGGCGATGAATTATAAGCACACGGACTCCTTCGTCGAAATTGCAATGAGTCACCGATCATCATCGGCCCAATCTTTTTGCATGCCCATTCGACTTTTGAAGCGTTTTATCATTTTTTTCCACCCTAGCGGCAAAGATTGGACATTTCCCAACAACACCGATGGTGTTTGGATCTGACGATGAAAAGTCAATCACAAGAGCAATTCAGTGTGCTTTTCCAAACTCCAGCCTGGCATTGTGCACACTCCATCTGAAGAAAAATGTTGCCAAACACTTGAAGGACAAAGTTGGCGTTGCTTCCAGACAGAGGAACCTACTGATTAACCAACTCTTTGGAGCTGAAGGGCTATCAAACTCATCGGACGAGGTCACGTTTGATGTAAGATTGGAAAACCTGACAACGATATGGCCTGAACAAGACACGCGCTATCTCAACAGGATAGCGCAACAAATCCTTGACCATGTCCTAAAGCTCCACTGGAATGGCCAGCTACAAGACACGCAGTGGACCAACAACAATGCAGAGTCTCTCAACCATACGCTAAAGCACATGGTTGAGTGGAACCCGAGAGAGCTCCCTGAGCTGATCAATAAGCTGAGAACACTGGCCAAGGCTCAACAAGTGGAAGTAGCACGCGCCATCATTGGCCGTGGCGAGTTTCAACTGGCTCCACACAACGCGCACAAACAGCTGCAAGGAAACGTTTGGGTAGCCATGACAGAAGTGCAGAAAACCAAACACATTGCCAATCTAAGACAAGCTGTCAGGCCCCCTGGTTGTGTACAGAGTAGCTCATCATGCTTCCATGTCACCGGAACACCTACAGAAGGAAAGAAAACCCGGCCAGAGGAAACGAAAAAGAGCAGAAAAGACAACCACAGCAAAAAGGACCAAACTGGAAAATGAGTAGTGACCCGTGACCCGTGCCGAAGACCCTTATCCTTGATGCTTAGTCTTTTGGTTACATACATTAACAAACTTTATTGTCATACCCGGACTGATAGGACATGGTTGGGTTGACCTTTTCTTTTTTGACTGAAGATGCTGCATGTTGTTTGAAGGCACTTTATAATCTGAAATGACATGAATGTTTTTTTTTCGTATAGCTATTGTCAAGATCTGTATGATTGATTGATGCTAAGACTTTTGGTTACATGTATTTACAAACAATGAATTTACCTTTTCTTTATTGAATGAAGATGTTGCATGTTATTTAAAGTTACATTGAAGACCAGGTGTTTGTTTACATGTATTACTCTCCCTCACACACACACACACACACACACAACACACACACACACACACACCACACACACACACTAGCTTGATGCTGACAACAATAATGTTAATGAAATTTCATCCTTGAGTAAAGATGACATGACTTTTTTATATTTTTGATCAAAGAAGAAGGCACTTTGTATTCTAATAAAAGATAGAAAGTTGGTGGGAAATGGTAGGAAATGTCAAAAGTCTTTGGTGACATTATTTCTCAAAAAATGCACACACACACACACTTGTGAACAGACACTGCTTGTCTCCGATCCTCGCCGACCGTCGCCGACCGTCACTTTCAACCGACCCGTTCATCCCTCCAAGCTACTTCTTCTTCTTTCCTTTGGTGCCCACTATCATGAGGATGATCATTCTGGCACATAAAGGGGGGGGGGGGGGGGGGGGGGGGGTGTTGTTACTTGTAGGCAGTCCATTTGCATGCTCTGATCACTGATCACGTTCACTGCGATTCTCATTGTCCTTAAACTATAGCCGGTCCGTTAGCGTAAGGGCCACATGTTATCAGTACGCTGTCACTGTTAGGCAGAGGTTTGCGACACAAAAGCGTCGACTGTTGTTGCCTCTACTGTCTCACTGGGAAGATGGTTCCAGTCCCTAACAGTCCTGGGTAGAAATGAGCCACCTCTGTACTGAGTTCTTGTGTTGATAAGACAGAACTGCTGGTTGTGGGTACGGCGCTGTCGTGGTGGAGGTGGGACTAGTTTGCTCTTGATAACTGGGCACTGGATTAGTCCATGGTGGATCTTATAAAGGAGCCCCAGGCGTGAGGTTCTTCTACGCTGCTCAAGGGACACCCAACTGAGTTGGTCGATCATCCGGCTCGCACTTGACGTGTTGTGGTAGCGGTTGAGCACAAAACGGGCGGCACGTCTTTGAACAGCCTCCAGCTTTTCAATGCTCTTCTGTGTGTATGGGTCCCATACTGATGATGCATAGTCAAGAAGGGGTCTCACAAATGCCTTATATGCCTTCTCCTTGATGGAACTGGAGCTGATCTTTAAATTACGCCTGAGGAAGCCCAGCGTTCGGTTAGCCTTGTTTACTATGTCGTTGATGTGGGTGTCCCATGTCATTTCGCGTTGTAGCGTGACGCCCAGGTATTTGGCTGTGTGGACAGTGTCCAGATTGTGGCCATGCAGGACATAGGAGTGGTCCAGTGGGCTCCTGCTTCTGGTGACTGGCATACACACGCACTTTGCAGGGTGAAACAGCATGTCCCAGCTCTTCTCCCATTTCGATAGGCGATGGAGGTCTTGCTGTAGCTGGTCTTGTTGTTCACTGTTGGCTACTACCCTGTACACTGTTGTGTCGTCCGCAAACAAACGTGCCAGTGCCGTCAGCTTGTCCGGAAGGTCGTTGATATAGGCCAAGAATAAGCTGGGACCCAGTACGGAACCCTGAGGTACTCCTGACCTAACGCTGACGTAGGAGGAGTGGTGACCATCAACTACGACTGCTTGGCGTCGATCATTGAGGAAGCTGTTGATCCATGTGAGGGTGGGGCCTTGTATGCCATAGCGTTGGAGCTTGTGGATCAGCAGACTGTGGTTGACCCGGTCGAAGGCCTTTGCAAAGTCCATGATTAGGATGTCCGTCTGCTTCCCACTCTCCAAATTGGTGGTAAGCTCCTCTACAAACTCCAGGTGTTGGCTCTCACATGAACGTCCCCGTCGAAATCCGTGTTGACTGTCATTGAGAATGGCGTGAGACTCGAAGTGCTGCATGACTGCGCTGACGATGATGTGCTCCATGATCTTGCATACGATACATGTCAGGGAGACTGGCCTGTAGTTGGCTGGGTTATACTGTTCTCCCTTCTTGAAAATTGGTGTAACGTATGCACACCTCCAGTCAGCTAGAACAACGCCTGAGAGAAACGATGACTGGAAGATGGTGGTCAGTGCCGGTGCTAATTCCTCTGCAAGCTCCCGCAACACTCTCGGGCTTATACCGTCAGGTCCTCCTGCCTTGTGTGGGTTTAGGTTCTTCAAGAGTTTCTTCACTCCTTCACAACTGATGATGATATTGTTCATAGCCGGTATAGTTGTGTCAGTTATTCCAGTCTTGAGCTCAAACTCCTCAGCCGTGTACTCATGACCATCCCCGAAAACTGACTGGAAATGTTCGTTCAGCAACTCTGCTTGTTCCTGGGGATCAGAGGTAAGGCGGCCGTCTTTCTCGAGTGGGCAACACCGACGTTACTTGAACGCTGGTTCTTAATATATGACCAGAACCTCTTCTTGCCTGCCTGGTAGGCGGTTACCTCTTCAATGAAGACAGAGTTGAGGTAGCTCCAGTAGCTTCGAGCTTACACCTCAGACGACCGATCCAGGTGTTCTGTGCAGTCAGGACAGCAAATACAAAGAATCTACAAAGATATACTTTGATAAGAGAGCACGCAACCTTCCAGAGCTTCATCCTGGAGATCTTGTCCTGTGAAAGAGGATGAGGAAAAGGGGTGGAAGCGTCCAGGTGTGCTCCTAGATAATACGTCGTCAAGACTACTGGTGGAAATCTGCGTCGGAACAGAAAACATCTCCGGCCAGACACAGCCAATGAGGGCCTAATACTTCCTGAACAGCCACTAAAGCAGACAGAACACCAGATGATGGAGCCTGAACACCAGAACACTAGGTGATGATACCAGAACGGCCAGTAACTGCTCAGGGGTCAACAGAGACTCCTGCATCGTCTGCACCAGAGCTTCCTGCAAACAAACTCGTTCTGGGCGCCGAGTAGTGAAACCAGCAAGATTCCAGTGAATCTGTGCTTCATTGGGTGTAACCCATGTGGTGTGAAGTCACATGGTGTTGCCTTTTTGGCAACTTTGGTTGTGTTTAGTTAGTTCAAGCTAAATGTGTTAGTTATATGTTATTGATGTTGTATTACGTGACTCAAGCAGCAAGTCAGTTCTGCGACTTAAGCAGTAAGTCATATTGTTTCAGTTTCAAACGTGAATTAATTGTTGCAGAACTGATTTGTAATAATTCTATTGGAATTTATAACCGGAACGCTCTGGTGAAGTTTGTGATATAGGGTTAAAAGTGCGTTGACTATTGTCCCGTGCATTTCGTTTCCCAGATATAATTTCATGATCCCAAAACATCTAGATGTTGTGAGATTAACTTTATCGTTCAACAAGACAACTCTTATTTTAGTATTACTAAAATAAGAGTTGTCTCGTTGAACGATAAAGTTAATCTCAAGTTAGGGTTGCCTCCAGTATAAAGTGAACGTTAGACATGCTCGCTAGACAACAACGGTCAGACATGCCAGCTGTTCACAAAGCGTCTCCTGCTTCAAGATATACTCGCCCACAACCACAAAGCCAACCTACCATAACAGAAACGACATCAAGATCAACTACGGCAAAGGCACATTCCTCTCTATGATCTCCATCAACCTGCTGAAGACGGGAGACACACAGAAAGCAATTCTTCCAAAATCGTCATGGACCCAACAACCGTAACACCCGAAGGATCAAGAACATTTTCTGAGCCAGAATATGGACTAACCAGCGACACTGAACCACAGTCAGAACATCTGAGGAAAAAAATGAAACACCTGTGCGACGGTCAAAGAGGCTGATGAAGAAACCAGACAGATTAATTGAAAACATGTGACAAAGAGAGAGAGAGAGAGAGAGAGAGAGAGAGAGAGAGAGAGAGAGAGAGAGAGAGAGAGAGAGAGCATGCATGACACAGAAAAAGGTTAACAAAGTCGTAAGTTTTACATGACTGAACATTTTTTTTTTCACTTACTGTTACTTTTATTTAACCAATTAATCATTATCCGTGCAACTGAAAGAAACCGATTAACAGATGACAGAAATTTTAGCATGTAGCTGGACGAAGACTGCTGGCAGCTCCGCACGTAGCTTTTACCTTTTTTTTATGTAGGGTAGTGAGTAGGTAAGGTAGGGGGTGGGGTGTCACTTTGTGGCATGAATATGAGTATTCTCGTGCTAAAGAAATAGGAAGCGGAATAGGTTGTTTTTGTTTTTTGTGTTTGTTTGGGTTTTTTTTTTTTTGGGGGGGGGGGGGGGGGGGGGCAGATCCCCCGTCCCACAATAATCAGCCTGTTGATTATTGGGGGGGGGGGGGGGGGGCAGATCCCCCGTCCCACAATAATCAGCCTGTTGATTGTGAAGACTTTACGGAAGAAGAAGAAGAAGACATTATGATTATGTACACTAATATATATATATTTTTTCTGTTCACACACGACATGGCATGTCAAAATACTCTTTCTCTCACACATACAAACACACAAGTGCGAGCGCACTTCCGTGCACACACACACACACACACACACACACACACACACACACACACACACACACACACACACACACAGTGGGAGATCATGCCAGCACACAACTAAAAATGACAGTGGAAAACGATTTATTATTTTCAATGATTTTTTGTCGGTAACATTCCAATGTGACATATCATTTCACATAAATATTTCTGAACCGGGACAATAAGCAAATGATAAAAATCGACAGATTTTTCTCCAGCAAAACGTTTTTCAAGACCTTGTCAGTTTCTGTCATCTAATAGAAAACGCAAAATCAATAGATTAAACTCCGATGCATAAAATAAAGTGTGTGTGTGTGTGTGTGTGTGTGTGTGTGTGTGTGTGTGTGTGTGTTTGAAAGCAATTGGCATTGTCAACGAACTAAGAGTACATTATAAAAATCATTAATTGTACATCTTTCCTTCCTGTTTGTGTCACTTCCCATCTTTTGATTTCTTTTCGTGTTTCCTACTTGCCCATTCCCCCGCCCTTTCCCCCTATACCCCCTCACTCGCTCCCCCTTTGTCTAACCCAACCCCCTTCCCTTCATTCTCTGTCTCCTGTCCCCTTCCCTTTCTAACCCTTTCCATACCTGTTCCTGTGTTAATAGACGAATACTAAAGTGAAGGAACTAACAAACTCCCCTTTCCTCTCCACACCTTCCCATACATGCTCCTGTGTTGATAGATGATTACTAAAATGAAGGAACTAACAAAATCCTCTTCCCTCTCCACTCCTTCCCATACTTGTTCTGTGATGATTGATGAATACTAAAATGAAGTATCTTTAACTTAGCTGACATGGAAACTGGTTGAATTATTCATGATCGTAGTCTCCCATTGGTGGATTCCTCAGTGTCTATGGTCCCGTAGTTTAAATGAAAAAAGTCAAGGCATCAGGGAAAGCATTCAAAAGACTTTGTGCAGCAAGGCGTTCAGAATCAAATACAAGTTAACATAAGCCTGACATGCACACATTATTGTGGCAATTATCAACCAGATGCGAAACAGACTCAAATGAAGAATGGATATGAAGAGTGATTAACAATGTGAAAAAAAAAGAAGAAAACAATATATGCAGCCAAGCAATTAAGCCAAAGTTCACTACTATAAATTCACAGAAATACAATATTCGACTCTTCTATTCTAGACAAACAGATCAGCCCTAGAAAAAAAGTCTATCCAAAACACACTGGAAAATTTGGGGATGGTAGACTGAGATAAAATAATAAGAGACTGCAAAATACATGACATATCTGTTCAGATATCATATGCTCCTTGATAAAAAAAAAAAAAGAAATAAAAAATTACTACCAAATGACATGCAGAATGCATGCTGAAGGAGCGAGGGTGGGAGGGAGAGTTAGGGAAAGGGAGTGAGGTAGAGAGAGAGAGAGGATGTCTTGACTTCCCACCTGAAGATAACAATGTGACATCAACCCCCTTCCTCTCTCTTAACCACTCCCCCACCCACCCACTCCCTCCCCCGACACACACATTTTACCCTCTACAAACCCACTCCATTTTTTATTTAAAAGAGTGAAAAAATCTGAAGTGCACAACAGAACCAGAGGCATACACTATACTTGTAAATAAAATAGTTCATCAACATGTAACCATCAATCAACGATTATGTAAATGCAGGTCATGACATCATGAGGCAAGAGAGACTGACTAACGAAGTAAAACAATACTATGGACACACAAAAACGCTGAAGTATCCATTCTTTTAAAAATTGTGCCTCATAGACCCATTTCTATCACACAGCATGAGCTGCTACGCACCATAAAATCTATATTCATTTGTTGATAAGTATTGTATAAAACATATGTTATATTCAAACCAATACCTTGTTTGTTGCTTCTTTTTTAAGGGAAGATCAACTTAACTGACAAAGTGACTGTGTAGTTTAAATGAATATTTCACAATGAATGTAATAATTGACTGTGGCTGGAGGGAGTACGTGGAATAGGCAAGAGAATTATGACGAATGATTGTGAATAATTCATCTAACTCGGAATGGCTGTATGCAACAACAACAGAAAAGCTTCATACAGTGGATCCCTTTCCATAAAGACCTCCAGAAATCCTTGAGAATTATGCTGGCAATTTGACAGGTAAGGGGGAAAAACGCCCGGAAACATGGGCAATGTGTCCTCTGTGGAGTTGCCTGGTGACAACCTGATGCAAACTGCTCCCTGTGGACTGTAGTTGCTGGGGCTGTGAAAGGAGGAATTCATGTGTGGCGGTATATGATGTGACTGAAGCGAGAGTGTAGGAGTAGCATTACTACAGGCAAAAGAAGATAACAGTAAAAACAAAACAAAACAAAAACAAAAGAAAAAAAAGAAAAACCCAGAATTCAGGAGATCTTTACAGGGAGGTATCACTGTACAATCTGGACTGAAAAAGGGATAAATAATAAATGAATGAAATACAGAAATAAATAACATAAATACTGCAGGCAATCAAATATACAAACAAATCCTAATTTACATCAACTTGACACATTAAAAAAGGTTATATAGATGCAGTTTATCAAGAGAAAAGCTGACAGATACAAATTTCAAGTTAAGCAGAATAAAAGCTCGTTTTCAAGCAAAAATTAAAGAAGGAAAACATAACCAAAATAGATATGGAACAACATGGAAAAAATTACTATCTGTAAACATACAGATCAATTAATCATTAAATGAAAAGAAAAGAAAAAAAACAAGGAGAGAGAGAGAGAGAGAGAGAGAGAGAGAGAAAGAGAGAGAGAGAGAGAGAGAGAGAGAGAGAGAGAGAGAGAGAGAGAGAGATGCTGCATTAACCATACCACAGATTAATCTACAAAAGACAAGTGTTCCATCAGAGTTAATATGCTGCTCTACTTCATGTCTGTCTTCTTTGAGCAACTGAGATAATCATCAGGCTTCACATTAACAGATAATACATTCACATACAAAAATCATGCATTACCCCAAGCAGCAAAAAAAAAGAAAAGAAAAGAAAACAAACAAACAAAGATAAGATAAGATAAGATAAGATAATGTTGCTTATAGCCCAGCCGACTGCAAAGGGCCACATCAGGGCTGTACAAACAAAGATTAAAACAAACAAAAAGCTGTACATATGAATGTATGTACTCTGCTAAACAACACCTTTCACTAGTATGATAGAAAATGAAACAATAAAAACAAAACAAAACAAAAACTTGTCTTTAAAAGGGCTTTGCAATTAGACAACAATGTCTCTTCCATAAATACTTTGCAGTTTGGAAGAGTAAGCACTTAAATCTTCCTTCAAAAGTAACGTAACTGTTTGAAAAAACAAACACACAAACAACAAACTGTTAAAAAATTGCCTCAAACAAAAACAAAGACTTGTGACATTAAAAGACAACCACCAACGAAATGAAAATATAAAGCCATGAGAAATCGAATGGCAAGTATGATTCTGAATATTTCATTTGCTTCTTCTTCTGTGCAACTATCCCCATATTCCCCCCTTTGTTGCGTCGACTAAAATGCAAATGAACATAGTCATCATCCCATGAATAGAAATGCACTTCATACAGAGTTCCATGAAGACTGGGCAGCTAACGATTTCCACAGGTCTTTTTCCTCAGCCATGGGTAACAGGGAGGACATAGAGATCCAGTCACTCTTTTCACTGCATCAGTTTTATCATCCTCTCTGATGCATCAAAATCATACATTTTTCGGAAGACAAGGTTCCAAAATCCCTTTATGTGCTCCCGGGGTCACATGGTGTTTTGAACTATGCAAAATTTTCCAATCTAAATTTACATATTTGATAAAAATCTAAATATATTGGACACATTTTCATGTTGTGTGTGTGTTGTTGTTCTTCAGTTTAACGTCTTCCCACTTGTGATTTCAGACGGATTGTGTAATAGTGTGTGTGTGTGTGCGTCCGTGCGTGTGTGCGTGCGTGCGTGCGCGCGCGCGTGCGTGCGTGTGTGTGTGAGCGCACATTCACGCGCTCCTGTGTATTTAGATGCATGAGTGTGTGCGCGCGCTTGTGTGTGTGTGTGTGTGTGTGTGTGTGTGTGTGTGTGTGTGTGTGTGTGTGTGTGTGTGTAAGTAGGTAAGTAATTTCTTTTTGTGTATGAGGGGTTGTTGAAAGTTAAAGACAAATTCCTACTGGACTACGTAATAGATGTGGGCATATCGAACAAAGTAAAGCATAATTATTTAAAATTTTTGGTAAAGTCAGTGGAGTCGATCTATTATGTGAAATATTAGAACCAGATTTGAGCACTGTATTCTTTACTCTTGGACAATCTAGTAGCAGGTGACGTTCACTGAGAGTTTCCCCACACATGCATGTAACATTTTTATTCCAATTACATTTTACTCATGTGTGTGTGTGTGTGTGTGTGTGTGTGTGTGTGTGTGTGTGTGTGTGTGTGTGTGTGTGTGTATGTGTGTGTGTGCATGTGTGTGATTCAAGATTCAATAGTTTAATGCCTTTGAAAACCGTAACAGGTTTTACATGACACAAATAAATAGAGGAAAGATAAACGAAACCAAATAACGAAACACAAACACTCATGCTTCTTCTTGTATCCAACTATCATTATGTTATATCAAGTTGTCCTTTGCCTTATCAACACTTTGAAATAGCATACACATATTTTGAGATCTCGCTCATAAGTACGTCATTTGATATTAAGATAGATGGCAGCGCATTTTGTATATTGTATTTGTCTTTGATGTGTTCTAAAAACTGCCTCCTTATATCGTTATATTTAGTACATTTATCTAAGAGATGAATTTCATCTTCTACTTCATTACATTCCAAACACAGTCTTCTTTCTCTTGGTGTCTTAGTATATCTACCTTTTTCTGTTTTGAGATCGTGACAAAAATCCTTAATTTACATAATGCTTGTTTTTGATTGAAGCTTATGAAAGAGTTTGCTGAATATGGTTCCATTCTGTAATCTGTATCATATTGTATAGATTTTTTTGATTCTTTTTGATTTTTTTAAAAAATTTTAAAATTTTTTTAGAAATTTTTTTTTTTTAAAAAAAAGTATTTTTTTTAAAAAAACCCCTTTTTAAAATTTTAAAAAAAAACCCCTTTTTTTAAAAAAATTAAAAAAAAATTTTTAAAAAATTTTTATTTTTTCCAAAAAAAAACCCCAAAAAAGGGTTTTTTTAAAAAAAAAAAACCCTTTTTTAAAAAATTTTAAAAAAAAATTTTTTAAAAAAAAAATTTTTTTTTTTAAAAGGGGGGTTTGAAATTTTTAAAAAAAAAAAAAAATTTTTTTTTTGGGTTTTTTTTTTTAAAAAAAAAAAAAAAAATTTTTTTTTTAAAAATTTTTTAAAATTTTTTTTCTTTTTAAAAAAATTTTTAAAAAATTTTTTTAAAAAATTTTGAAAAAAAACCTTTTTATTTTTTAAAAAAAAAACCCTTTCCCAAAAAAAATTTTTTTTTTTTGGATTTTTTTTAAAAATTTCCCCAAAAAAAAAATTTTTTTTTTTTTTTAAAAAAGGGGGCCCCCGGGGTTTTTTTTTTTTTTTAAAAAAAAAAAAAAGATTGTAAATTTTTTTTTTTTTAAAAAAACCCCCCAAAAAAAAATTTTTTTTTTTTAAAAACCCTTTGGGTTTTTTTTTAAAAATTTTTTTTAAAAAAACATTTAAATAATTTTTTTTTTTTTTTTTTTTTTTTAAAAGGGGAAAAAACCCAAAAAAGGGGGTTTTTTGGTTTTTTAATTTAAAAAAAACCCCCCCCAAAAAAAAATTTTTAAAAAAATTTTTTTTTCCCCGGGTTTTAAAAAATTTTTTAAAAATTTTTAAAAAAAAAAAAAAAAAAAAAATTTAAAAAGGGGAAAAAATTTTTTTTAAATTTTTTAAAAAAATAAATGGGCCGGGAAAAAAAAAAGGGGGGGTTTGGGGGGGGGGGGGGGGGGGGGGGGGGGGGGGGGGTTTTTGGGGGGTTTTTGGGGAAAAAAAAAATTTTTTTGGGGGGGGGGGAAAAAAAAAAAAAAGGGTTTTTTTTGGGGGGGGGGGGGGGGGGGGGGGGGGGGGGGGGGGGGGGGGGGGGGGGGGGGGGGGGGGGGGGGGGGGGGGGGGGGGGGGGGGGGGGGGGGGGGGGGGGGGGGGGGGGGGGGGTTTGGGGGGGGGGGGGGGGGGGGGGGGGGGGTTTTTTGGGGGGGTGTGGGGGGGGGGGGGGGTTGTTTTTAGGGGGGGGGGGGGGGGTTTTTTTAAAGGGGGGGGGGGGGGGGGGGTTTGGGGGGGGGGGTGGGGGGGGGGGGGGGGGGGGGGGGGGGGGGGGGGGGGGGGGGGGGGGGGGGGGGGAAAAAAAAAGGGGGGGGGAAAAAAAAGGGGGGGGGGAAAAAAAAAAAAAAAAAAAAATTTTTAAAAAAAGGGGGGGGGGGGGGGGGGGGGTTTTTTGGGGGGTTTGTGGTTTTGGGGGGTTTTTAAATTTTAAGGGGTGGGAAGGGGGGGGTTTTTTTGGGGTTTTTTGGGGGAGGGGGATTTTGGGGAAAAAGGGGGGGTTTTGGGGGGGGGGCCCCGGGCCCCCCCAAAGGGGGCCAAAAATTGTGGGGGGTTTGGGTGGGGGGGGTTTTTTGGGGGGGGGGGTTTTCCCGGGTTTGGGGGGGGGGTTTTTTTTTTTTTTGGGTTTTTCCCCAAGGGGGTTTAAAATTTAAAGGGGGGGTTTTTTTTAAAAAAATTTTTTTTTTGGGGGGTTTTTTGGGGGTTTTGGGGGGGGGGGGCGGTTTTGGGGGGGGAAAGGGGTTTTTTGGGGATTGGGGGGGTTTTTGGGGGTTTTAAAAAAGGGGGGGGTTTTTGGGGGGGGGGTTTTTTTTTAAGGGGGGGGGGGTTTTTTTTTTTTTTTTTTTTTTTTTCCCCCCCCCCCCCCCCCCCCCCCTTTTTTTTCCCCAAAAATTTTTTTTTTTAAAACCAAACCCAAAAAAAAAACCCCCCCAAAACCCCCCAAAAACCCCCCCCAAAAAAAAAAACCCCCCCCCCCCCAACCCCCCCCCCCCCCCCCCCCCCCCCCCCCCCCCCCCTTTTCCCCCCCCCCCCCCCCCCCGGACCACATGGGCAACAACATGGGGCTTTTTCACTTTTTTTGTTCTTTGGGTTTTTACTGTCCCCCCATGTTAAATGTGATTTATTTTTTTTGCCTGAAAAGCCCAAAGGGGTTAAATTCATCGTGTCTTGTCATGTGCTTTGTTTTTCAATGCCTTGGCGGTAAGTTTCCCCAAAAAAAACTCTATTCCTAAAAAAAAATTTTTTTTTTAAAACAAAAAATGATCGCAGTTTTTGTTTTTTTTCCTGAATCCTAATTGTACTTTAAAAAAAGATAAAAAGATTCCAAATGATTGTTTTTTTCGAGTATTTAGTATTTGGAAAAATAAAGAGCTTAATGAACAATTAAGAGTCATTCCCCCGAATTGCTTTGGGTTCTGTTGTTTTTCCTCCTTTTTAAATAGAAAACCCAAAGGCCCCTTTTCCTAAACCCGGGTATTGACCATTTTTTTTTAAAATTAAAATTTTAAAAAGTTTTTCAATGGGGGTAAACAATTTTGAAATCCTGGTTTTTTTAAAAAACAAATTTCCTTTTCCCTCTATTCCAGGGGATTTATTTTTTTTTAAAATTCCTTTATTGCTTTTTTTAATTTTTATATCGATATCTCATAAATTACATGAACGTCACTCAGAGCTGCTTTCATAAACCCTTTTTTCCCTTTATTTTCCTCCCTTTTTTTACTTCTTTTTTTCCCATTTCAACTTCTTTTTTCCTTTTCTTTTTTTAATATGTGTCATCCTCTTTTTTATGGGAGGTGTTTTTGGGTGTTCTCGGAGTCTCCATGGTTTTAATTTTCCTTTTAAAGGGTTTTTCCCAAAATGCAAACGGGTTTTTCCGACAAGTTTTCTAAATCAATAAAGTTATTACATTGGCTTTGTACAGTCTTTTTTTTCTTTTTTAAAAATTTTGTTTTTATGTTTTTTCCCTTTCAATGAAAATTTTTTGGGGAATAGTTTTTTGAAAAGGGTGTCTGTTTAGTGCTTTAAAAAAAGATTTAGTTTTCGCCCTTTTGACCCGACATTCCTTTTTCAAAACCCCTTTAATTTTTTTTCTTTTTCTTTTTTTCCATTTTTCCTTTTTTTTTTTTATAGGGAATAATTTTGGGTTTTCCAGTGTCATGCAACATTTGTGTGAACTCTTTAACTGCATTATTCCAAATAACCCTGGGTTTTAAAAAGCTTCTCGTCATCTATCATCATAATTTCATTAAAATTTACTTAATTCCCCTTTTTCATTTCTGAAATTTTAAAGCCCCTTTTTTTAAATTTTTAACCATTTTCATCCCCCCCCCCCCCCCCCCCCCCCCCAAAAAAAAAAAAAATTTCAAATTTTTTTCCGTTCATCGGGAATTTTATTTCTACATGACCTTTTCAGGGTTTAAATTGGGATTCAAATTTTTTTATGGAAAAAAGTTGATTAATTCTTAAAAGATATTGGCTGGTCTGGGAAAAATCTGTTTTGAATTTTAACTGTCTTCTTTTATTCCCTTCAATAATTTTTGGGGGAACACAAGAAAAAAGTCCGACCACACTGCAGCCTTTTTGGGGTTTAAGGGAAATATATTGCCCCTGCGGATCGCCCCCGGTCCCTCCCAAATTTTAAAAAGCCCATGTTACAAACCAAAGACAAGGGACGAAATTTTTTTTTCCCTATTTTATGGAAAAACCTAATTTTAAAACCCCTTTTAAAACCCTCTGTTTAAAGTATTACTAAAAGGAATCTTCAGGGAAAGAATATATGCTGCTTTCTCTTTCCCTTGGGAATGGGAAAACAGGAATCGTTCCTGATTCTGGCATTAAAATCCCCACATAAAAATTTTTTTTTACTTTTTTTTCCCCTTTTTATACTGAGAGGCATAAATTTTCCCACATCATTCACACAAATTCCTGAGGAAAAGTTTTCTTTTTTTTATTGTTTCTTTCCTTTTTTGACACATTCCTCATTGGGGGGAGGTGGGCCCCCCCTTTTTCCCCAGCAACGTTTTTTTCGGCAGGGAAGTGCCAGCGAACAGACAATAATGCCAGAAGCAAAATTCCAAACGGGCGACCCAAATCAGTTCAGAGTGAAAAATTGCGTCGCTTTTTTTTCACATGAAAACACAAAAATTTTAAACCCCCTAAAATGCCGGGAGCCAAAAATGACTTTATAAAGCAAGAAAAAGGCCCCCGGGTAGACCAAAAAAAACCCCGAAAAACCCCGCTGTTTGGGGTCTGAGGCTGGTTCATTTTTCCGACAGGGGCAAGAGGGCCCGGGAAAGCCCACCACAAAACCCCTATATTTTCCGCCTACAACAACGCTTGCAGCCACCCGGTCAGTTTCCCGCCGTCCCAACCCCGGCCCCCCCGAGTGACGACTCAAGACAAGATCGAGCCAAATTTGCCTTTTTCCCCCCTCGGAACCGATTTCCGACCCGCTGGGTTGTGGGCCCCTAAGCAACTTTTGGGTGACGTGGGGGGGCCCATCAGCAAAACCCCCACCGAAACGACGCCCCTTTTCCCAAAAGCAGGAAAAACAGGTGTCCCCAGACCCTTAAAGTTGGGGCCCGTAAAATTTACCGACAGACACAGGGCCAAAGGCCCCGGGGCCATTGGGGAGCAAAAGGTGCCGTTCCCTTGGGGAAGACCCCCCTGGGGGAAATTGGGCCTTCTTTTACGAGGGCACGTTTTTTTCATGAGCCCCCCGCTGAGGGAGAATCAGAATTTAAAAGGAGACAGGAGAACCCTAACATGACCCTTTGTGTTAGGGACTAACCGGGTTTGGGGGGCCCTTTAGGGGATTTGGGTGTGGGGGTGCCATCAACGCCAACTTTAGATCCCAGCTCGTGGTGATCGATGGCAACATCACGGCACAGCGTTACGTGAACCACGATCTCCAGCCTGTCCTGCTTCCACTCCTGGATCACCATGGTGGACGACGCAGATTTGTGTTCCAGCATGATAATGCTACACCTCACAGTGCCCGGATGACCCGTCAGTTTCTGCAGCAGAATAGAGTGGAGGTGATGCCTGGCCATCCCTGTCACCTGACATGAACTGCATTGAGCACCTTTGGGACGTGCTCAGCAGGAGAGTGGAGCACCATCAGCTGAGGCCCCAGACGAGAGGTAAACTGATCGCCTGTTCTTCAGCATCACTGGGTCAACATCCAGCAGGTGCAGATCCGACGTCTCGTGCAGTCCATGCCTCGGCGTCTTCGAGCGTGTGTAGCTGCCAATGGTGGATACACCAGATATTGACAGAATCATCTCTTTTGACAGATGGTTTATGCTGTGCAATAACCATGTTTGACAGTTGTTTATGAATTTGATTCAGGTCGTTTTTTTCTGTTCACACATGCCCTTTTCAATCAAATTTTCTAACGCAGATTTGGTTTGTTTAAGTTGTTACCAAGTTTTCAATTAAATAACTGACAAATGAGATTTTTGTGCATGGTTTTTTTTTATGTTTGTCGTGAATTTCTGCCTCTCAGGTATATATGATTTAATTTTACAAAGTTCAGCTTCTATATTATCCCAAATTTTATTTGTGTAATCTTTTCTAAAAGATGAATTTTCGGGTGGTATATATATACACTGCCTATATAAAAAGTTTTACAACGCTACTTTCATTTTTAACCAAACAATGTCACTATTATTATTCTGAGGTAATAGAGTATAATTTCTCTTAGGTGTTTCTAATAAAAATTGACCCCCCCCCCCCCCCCCCCCCCCCCCCCCCCCCCCCCCCCCCCCCCCCCCCCCCCCCCCCCCCCGCTGCTTTCTGAGCCTTTGCTCCTTTAGAACGACAGTAATGTATACAAGGTGCAAAATTTGGTATTTGTATTTTGCTGTAAGACCCTTGTCCAAATGCGTTTCCTGTATAAATATGATATCATATTTCGATATTATTTCAGTTACCTCATCCTCTTCAAATTTTATTGAGTTTTTCACCATTAATTGTTTCTTTGAAACCTTTTATGTTCCAAGAAATAATTTTTATATCATTAATCCTCATTGTCGTTTAAGGGTGGTGTTTGTTCATGTTGCAGTTGTGTAATATCAGGGGTATTTTTCTTGTTGGGGTTATTTAGTTTAGATATGTATTTATTTCACATTTTCAGTTGTAGTATCCATCTTATTTTCCCCATGTTTTGTAGTCGTGAAGTCCCCCTTTTCTCACGTTCTCTCTCGTATCGTCCATAGATGTAGAATTCTGTTCTCGACTTCATTTCTGTTGTTTCTTTCCCGTTCGTCTTGGTAATTTTCGTCACGATTATGGTTGTAGACACGCTGGTTTCTGTAATTATCCCGATTTTTGATTTGGTTTCCTTCCCCGTCTCCATTGTAGCTTTTCTGTTTGGCAGAGTTGGAGAAGTCTTCTTCTCTGTATTCATATCCATTTCTGCCTCGGTTTCCTCCCCTGTCTCCATGGTAGCTTACGTGTGGTTCGTGGTTGTAGCCGTCTTGTTTCCTGAAACCCTCTCCGTTTCTGTGTCGGATTCCTCCCCTGTCTCCATTGTATCGTTCATATTGTTCATTGTTGTAGAAATATTGTTTTCTGTAACCATCTCCATTTCTGAGTCGGTTTCCATTTCTGATGTCATGGTAGTTTTCGTATTGTTCATTGTTGAAGAAGTATTGTTTTGTGTAACCATCTCCATTTCTGTCGGTTTCCTTCTGTCTCCATGGTAGTTTTCGTAATGTTCATTGTTGTATGAATATTGTTTTTTGTAATCATCCCAGTTTATGACCGTGTTTCTTTCTCTTTCTCTGTAGTAGTTTTTCTGTTTTACAGCGCTGTAAAAATCTTGTTTTCTGTCCTCATATCCAATTTTGTCTTGGTTTGTTTCCCTGTCTCCATGGTAACTTTCATGTTGCACAATGTCGTGGAAGTGCTGGGGAATTCTGATTTGTCTCTTTTTGTACCACTTAATTGTTGGTCGGTCTTGCATCATTGCAGTACATCTTTCGTTGATTTCTAGCTCTCTTTGGTATTGATGTCTGATGAAGCGCTTTTTTTCTTTCTCCTCTTCAGTTCTGTAAGCTTCTTCTGTTCTCAGAAAATCTCTAGTTGTCCTCTTTTTAGTAGATTCTTGATGCCTCGACTCATGTTCTGTTTGTTTCACATGCTCCTTGTGTTTCTGTTTTTTCCCATACAACAGAATG
Source organism: Conus ventricosus (assembly GCA_018398815.1). Lineage (NCBI taxonomy): Eukaryota > Metazoa > Mollusca > Gastropoda > Neogastropoda > Conidae > Conus > Conus ventricosus. The sequence goes on from CM031611.1 coordinate 69,169,529, forward strand.
AATATGTCGTCCGATGTTGCCGGCTATAAGACCTGATCCTCTTGGTTGGGGTGGAATTTCATCCTGTATGGCGTTTTTGTCTCTTTCTTAGGTTTTCATGTTGCAGAATGTCACATCATCTTTTGACTCGAGTTTCGCAATTACCATTGTATTAAATATCTCTTTCTTTCCGTCCAACTCTTCGTCAAGCGTGGGGATGGTGTTGCTGATGACCACTTTAGACTTTGGACATTGCTTTTTGATGTTACTGTTGACGCATTTTACCTTTTTTTTTTTTTTTTTTTTTTTTTTGCTGGTTTTGTTTGAAGCCTTTCTGAGATTGTTGATTCCTATGTGAAAAAGAATCACATCAGGATCTTTTTCGTTTTCCATGTTCAGTCTGTTGCATTCCTCTATTGTTGGTACTTTTGTCATTGAAACCTTTAACCCACAGGACTTCCCCAATCGTTTGGGTCGTTCCATGTAGGGTTGAGTCATGTATAATGTGGAGAGTGGTGGTTCCTGACCTTGTTCCTCTCCCATAGAACTCTCCTCATCTGTGTCAATGCTTGTGACGTCACTCTGGGAGTCCAGGCAATGACTGTCAGAAAGGGAATGGGCGTGGGTAAGGTCGAGTATGAGGTCTTCTTTTGCATCTTTTGTTTCGGTTTCATCTTTTTTCCCCTTTGGATGTGGAGATTCGTTTAAGCATCTCAGATGATGTCATAAAGTTGCCATTCTGTTTTTTCTTATTTCCTTTCTTTGAGCTTCCTTTTTGTCTGTGTTGGTAGATGATGCGTCCGCAATTTTGTTGGTTCTTTCAAAGGGGTGTGTGTGGGACATTGGCCTTTTGAGTATGGTTTTGTTGGGCGAGTAGGACATTTGGGATGATTATTAGTCTTTCTTGCACAGCATGAATTATCTGTGCGAATGCGTCGCCCCTGTTTCGTCTGAATGTTGCAACTGTTCAGTGATTTTTACAATGGCTCGTTCCATGTTTTTTTAGCACATTATCTGTCTTTTGGTTGTGCGCTTCTATCAGCTCATACAGAGTGTTGTCATTTGTTCCTTTGGACATGGTGTGTTCTGACTGTTCATGCTGCAAATCATCTTTTCTTTCAATCGCTTCCATCATTACTTCTTCAATGTTTTCGTCATACAAAGGTCGTGCGCATATCTGACATGTAAATTTTCTTTGTGTTTTTGCAAATATACGGGTTCCAAAATCCCTTTATGTGCTCCCTGGGTCACATGCAGCTGGATGGTGTTTTGAACTATGCAAAATTTTCCAATCTAAACTAACATATTGGACACATTTTCATGTGGTGTGTGTGTGTGTGTGTGTGTGTGTGTGTGTGTGTGTGTGTGTGTGTGTGTGTGTGTGTGTGTGTGAACAAACATAAAAATAATCAGGTTAAAAAAAAAAAGACATCTGATTACATGGGTCTAACAGGAACCATAGACTATAATCTTTCATGACTGTCACTTTTAACAACACACAGTTCCAACAATGTGGATATCATGACCATACATCTCACATAGACTGGCTAATATGGAGTCTTCCAAACAAATTCTTTCAAGACAAAGTCTCTGGGTTTGCAAGAGACAACTATTGTGAGTGAGAAGTCAAAGGTGATATCCTTTTAAGATTAATATTTCCTTATGTCCCTACCTTGAAAATTCATTCACCTATATTTTGCACTGAGCTTGAATGCCACATACCATAAGGTACTTCAATCAATACTGTGGTCATGACAATGAGCGGAAAACAGGGCATACGTTGTCTTCCTATTACAGTACCTTGAATGCTGACAGCTCATGAATTGATGATAAAACTCAAAAACAGGGTGGAAAAGGTAATCCTCACTCAACGACTGTTTCGCTGAACATCTCAGATCCATGACACTTCAGTACAAGAACCCCACTGGAGTGCAGTTTAACAGCTCCATGCACACATGTTCTCACGCCAAAGTTGCTGCTGTCTGGCAGAATAAAGCCATCATGACTTACTGAAAATTCATGGGATCCTGGCTGATCAAACGACTTGGCACCACCACAGCAGCAGGACTTAACACCAAAGAATAATTACTTTCCTCCTCCTCCTTCCTGTCTCTCTCTCCCTCTCTTCCCCCCCCCCCCCCCCCCCCCCCCCCCCCCCCCCCCCCCCCCCCCCCCCCCCCCCCCCCCCAGCTCCCTCTTCCCATTCTCTTTCTTTTCAACTTCATTTTCCTTTCTCCTAACATATCTGATTTCTACTCGGCTCTACAGCCACTTACTTGAGTTTGCCCCTACCATGATTTGTGTTCACCTTTCCCTCTTTTATTTAAAAAATTTTGACTTCTCAGAGTTCTTTACCATTGACAAAGGGTTTAAATCAAGGCCCAAACGTTTGGACACTCTTTCCTAAGGAAAAGCATGTGTTTGAGTTTTTTCATAAGTTGTGTACTCCTGTGGTCAATTCATTTGGTTGTCAGCTCATTGATTGTTAACGCTGAACATTTAGAAATGGGGCAGTTAACCAAATCAAAGTCTGTATTAGGTGAACATTTTCCTCAGTCTCCATAAAATACACTTCTATCTCCCACCTTTTTTTTTCAAACCTGTGAGTGTTCATGTTTTCCTATGAAAGAGGAAACGGGTTTCTTTCTTTTCTTTTCCTGCAAATATGTGACTGTGAATGCACTCCTAATATGTCTTTGTAATGAGACGAACAAACAAGAAAATAAAGCAACAAGTAACAAATAAGTATCTCTAGCTTGTGCCAGTACTGAACCATTCTACCTGCAACTGACAAAAATGCATCATGGTACAAATCAAAATCCATGGAAGAAAAAAAAACATTATTCTTACTGTTGTGAGAATCTGTATCCCTTGGTGCCACTTTCATCACTGACTGCAGACATCAAAATTTCTGAAGTCGAAGGTACACATACTCTCATACTCTATGCTGGTGTGTGTAGTTCAAGAAAAAAAAATTAAATTACACACAGAATATGATTTCAGCATGAAAATTGTGCTTGTAACATGAATTTATGAGGAAAGAGATGATGGGGAGAGAGAGAGAATCACTAAGTTCCAAGATGAAGTACCTATACAATATGTCACCAAATTCTTAATCTACCAAACTGAAATGGCAGACAGAACATAATCCGCAGATCTTTTTCATGAGATGCACCACTAGCATACTTATGAAGAACACTGGTTAAGTACAACAGGACAAGAGAACTCACAGATATACATCATTTCAGTATATTTACAACAATGAATACATCATCAAAGGTAATATAATGATCTCAGGTAAGAGAGGAGAGAGAGAGAGAGAGAGGAGAGAGAGAGAGAGAGAGAGAGGATGTTCCATCCTATTAACGTGAAAGGAGATCAACATACATAACACTAACAAACAAAATCATTTTTTTTAATTAAAGAAGATAGAAAAAAGAAAATGTGGATTTTTTGTTAGCCCTTTTACTTGTGATATTTACAATAAAACTAACAAACACAAATACACATGCACACACACACAGAGAAAGGCATACAACAATGAAAATGCTTCTGAAAAAAAAATTGATTTCATGATGATCCTAAAGAATTTAAAATCATGCTCTCAGATGAAATTCAGCTGATTTACACAATTCATATATCATATCAGAATAAACCAAGAAAAAAACACATCACAAACTAAAACCAAAAACACATCACAAACTAAAACCAAACAGATCAGAATGGCCATACTAGGTGGCAATTTCAAGTCACTTTTGAGAATGATCCAGTGCTTGGGATCAAAATGAAGATTCTCACATAAAGTGAAAGAATAAGACAACACAATGATGCTCTTTCTCAAAAGTATTGAATACGAAAGTGATCAATAATCTTGAAAGATTCAACCATTTAAAATAAAAAAGCAGAATAAATTCACAGTTGTATGACCATTGAGATTGAGATCAGGAAGAAAGGCTGTCCATCAATATCTAGATCAACTTCATTAAAAGCATGTGATGACATGTACTCCATAAAAGTACCATCATTTTGGGGCTACAGGATATTTTGGAAAATATGTTTTGATTGTTAGTTCAGTATTTTATCCATTATAGCCCAACTAACCACACAAGGCCTTTACTGGGCTGTCAAATTCACACAGGGCGAAAACCCACATCCTGAAAAGATCAGACCCTGAAAAAGAAATAAACAACTCAAACAATTCATGGCATGATAGCCAAATTATTAACAGCTTTAAAACTGATCACACAAGGCCATGTTTAGAGTGCTAACCATTCCACTTGATTCACTGAAGCAGTAGAGAGAGAGAAAAGTAGTCAAACTATAATGAAAACCATTTAATTACCATTAGAAAAAAAACCCATTGAAAATCATTAAATTGCCATTTGAAAAAACCAACACAGCAGAATAGACAGGTAGTGTTCAGTCTGGACAGTGTGTACAATGTAAAATTATGTTGGTTTTCTGCTGGGGATTCACCAACATCATCTGGTCAGATGTCAAAATGCACTTTGGAATATGACACCAAAGTCAGAGCTCAGGAGGAAAAATGGTTTGCCTTGCAGTCCAGAAATCGTTGCAAATCAAATCCAAAGGGGAATAAAAATGTACAGTGTCTTTTCTTAAATGTTAAAAATATCAGAACACAAACACTTCAAAATGAAAGTCACCAACAAACATGATGAAGCAAGAACAAACATTTTTTTTAATAAGCACCTTGCTGTTTGAAATTCGTTTCCTTTGGATACATTAAAAAAAAAATTCTCATGCTTTGCAGGGATTCTCCATGTCAATACCACATAATTATTTTCTTTTTCCTGTATGACAGCGTGGCCAATTCTCACATCACTTTCTGTTCAGAGTAAGTAAATATATAACCACAGGCTGGTATCATAATGGGTGCATGAATACCTGTATTAGAAGTGTTGCTTGTCAGAATAATGTGATCGAGAACAAGAATGAAATAAATAAGAAAAAAAAAAAAGAGTAAACAGATGTAATGGACAGAAACAACCTTTCCTGTGTCCATAAATCATTAACTTCCCTATCTATGAATGTCACTACTGACAGATTCTGTTGTATATCAAATGAACCTGATAAGTCCAGCCAAGATTTGCCATGAAAATGATACTGTCATTACTTCCTCCAATATAATCCCTGGCAGGATGTTGGGGAAGTTCTTCATAGGAAAGGTTTGCATCCTGACAGAGAGTAGTTAGGAAATCTTTCCCCCAAATGTCTGAAATGTCTTCTAGAAGAGTGTCCATGTGAGCCCCAACTAGTATAACAGCAAGGAATTATCATACAAGAACAGTCCGGTCGAGTTGGCCAGGAAATCCTCCTGGTGAATAAACAGGATGTGGTTCCCCAGCACAACGACCAGAAAGCTCTCTCAGAGGATGCCATAATGACCGGCTAGAAGAAGCAGCTGGAAAGTCCTCAGAACAATGGCAGAGAGCAACTCCAGTTTGTTTCCCACCCATGGTGGTGAGTTTACGGGAACATTGCAAGAGTAGTTTGATGGACATGATTGTAGCTTCCAATGACCCGAAAGACCTTTCAGAGGATCCCATAATGACCAGCTAGAAGAAGCAACCGAACATACCTTAGAACAACAGAGAACAGCCACAATTTCTATTTCCCACCCATGGCTGTAGTGAGTTTATGTCAACATTATATGAGTAATTGGAAGACATAACTGTGGTTTTCAATGACCAGAAAGACCTCTCAGAGGATGCCAAAATGATTAACTAGAAGAAGCAAATGGAAATCCCCTAGAACAATGACAGAGACCAATCTCAGTTTCTGTTTCCCATCTATGGCTGTGGTGAGCTTACATCAACATTGTAAGAGTCATTTGATGGACATGGTTGTGGTGTAGTTTCCATCCTGAGGGGATCTTCACTCACAGTTGCTGCTTGTCATAGCTGTTGTTGGCACCATAGGAGGTGTTAGCAAGTGATTTCCTGCGAATATCAGAGATCAAGCCCCACTGAATACCACTGAAATGACTGGGCAGCAGCTCAGAGTTTCCATCCATGGGCTGCCACATGAGGATCTGACAAGATGGTTCCTTATGGACTGCTGGAACTAAGACTGAGAAAAAACAAGCCTGGATGCTGATGTGTAGGGGGATCTAGCACAAGCTGTATAGGAGATAAGCCACTGAAAGCACTCGGAGAATGAAAGGTTAAAAGAAAAAAAGCTTGGACAATGGGCCAAGTATAGACTAGGAAAATGGTGAATCATCTATGAGAATGGCCAGAAAAATCATCTGTGGGTGTGAACAATGACAGACTGTACAGAAGAGGTTTTTCTCGTTGAAAAGTCACAAAGTCCTCTATGAGAATAACCTGTGACTGAATGTCTTTGTGAAAAGTGCCCTAAAAGTATTCTAAAAGAATGAAGAATATTTTTTCAGAAAACAACAAGCAAGCTCTCGATGAGAATGGCCTGCAAACCTTATTGGAGGATAATCAGGAAAACTTTTTGAAAATAGTCAGGACATATTCTTGGAGAATGGTAAAAATGTGTTCCTATACAATGACTAGAACATATTTTTGGAAAAATGATATGCAGGTTTAAAGAAGAATAAACAGTAGATATGGCAGAATGGCAAGAAAATCTTCTTGGTCAATGACCAGAAAGTCCTCCAGAAAAAATTACCTGTCAGTATCAAGAGAGAAGGGGGAAGAAGTCTTCCTGTGTTATGGAAAAACTGCTAGAAAGTCCTGTAAGCATATAACAGGAAGTATTCAGGGGAAAGATCCAGTTAACCTCCATAAGAAGGCTGCTAACAACCAGTTGGGCCAGTCAGCATACAGTCAATAAGGCCTTAGAGTACCTGACGATCAGTCTCTATAAAGCAATTGGCCCTTTGAAAAATAATCAGCCCCACTTATTTGAATGTGACTGCTCAGTCACCAAGAAAATGACCACTCAGACCATTGAGAAAGTAATCATCAAGCTACACAGAAAGTAATCTTGTCAGGCCTCCAGGATAACAAATCTCAAAAAGAATAAGCAGACTGATGAATAGTCCTCACTACAGTATAACAAGATGTAACTGGGTTCTACATCTTAAGTGAGCTTTAAACACAAAGATATAATAATAATAAAAGTAGTAATGATAATGATGATAATTATATAATAATAAAAGTATTATTAATGATGATAATAATAACACCATTTTATGTGGACAAAAAACTGAATTGTATAAACTTAAGAAAAATAATAATTCTTGATATTCAAACAAAATGTCACGACTATGGACCATCCAGAAGAATATGTCAAACATTATCTCCATACATGAACAGATGATTAATCTGTTTTCAAGTTTTCATTTGCAAAAGCAAATTAAAAAAATACATAGTAATTGTGCAGCAGCAACAGCTGTTTTCATAAATAATCAATGTCATAAGTATCATTTATCCAGTAAGTACACACCATGTACCAATGAGCAGACTGAACTCATCAAGTGAGCGCACACAATGAATCTTCCCAGGACAGCACATGAGGTTCACCATGAACAATTCTAAACAGCTGATACCCTGTTCTACTCCTGTCCATAAGCCAATCAAATAAGTTCCTATCCATAAAATGATTGTGACCAATGAACCAACAGCTCATCTGTTCCAGTGTACAGTGTCTGGAGCAGGACATACACCATGACATCATGCACCAGTACCTCTTTTCTATGCATACAGATGATTTAGTCCTACAACGACTGGGCAAAACTCACTTTCTTCCCCCACCCCACCCCCCCCAGACCCAATGTTGACCTCCTCTCATCCAACAAAGTGCTGCTCTGTAAGCATCTGTGTTACCTTCCTCTTGCAGTCTTCATTGTAATGAAGATTGGTGACCAAACAGTCATACTCTCTTTACTGAAGTCAGTACCTGCAACTGTTACGATGAAAAAATGCTGCTTCCCACTGCAGCTGTTGGACCCACACTCTGGTGCTAACATTTGAAGTTTTCATTCAAATGCTGTGGAGATGAAGATGAAGATGAAAAGCAGGTAGTAGTTGATTTTTCCCCAACAGTTGCGTCCATAGCATCACTATATAGTCAATGGTGACACCCAAGCTGTTCAAAAGATGATGAAGATAAACAGGAAGCTGTCTTTGCTGTAGTTGTACCCACTCAGATACAGACTGAGAAGTCTGTCACAAGTCAACTTACACTGTTGTGAATGTGGTGATTGTGATTACAATTATGCACCTCATTACTACAGTAGATGGCACAGCTGTAAACATTTCTATCAGTCATACTACACAGACAGTATCCATTCAACCAGAACAACCTTTCACAGCTGTTCCAGTTCAACCACACGCACACACAGTCACACACAGTCACACACACACACACACAAACACACACACACACACACACACACACACACACACACACACACACACACACACACACACAAGTACGCACACATACACATGCACACTCGCACACACCTAACACATACAAACATAAACATACACACTCACACATACAGAGACACACACACGTAAGCATGTGATCATGATGCTGAGTCATCACTCTGCAAGAATCACTGCCATAGCTACAACTGAGAAGAGATGGAATCAGCAATTGGCAAAGGCATTGCCACAGCCGTGAATTGAAGGAATCCACTACCGGCAATAGTCGATGCCACTGCCACAAGCAAAAACTAAAAGAATCAACTACTTGCAAAGGTCAATGCCATCAGCACAGACAAGAACTAAAGGAATTGATTACTTGTAACAGTCAATACCATCACCACAGCTGAGAACAGAATGAACTCACAAGAGTTGATGCCTTTGTCACAACTGACAACTGAAGGAATCAGTTACTTGCAAGTCCATGCAACTGCCAAAAAAGTCAGCTGAAGGAATCAACTGCATTCAAGAATTGATACCATCTCTACAAGTGACAAGTAAATGAATCAACTCCTTACAAGAGTCGATGTGATGACCCCGACTGCAAGGCCGACAATGCTCAACAGCTGAATGATGGGTATGTCAGTGGTGTCTGATCAGGAAAGGCATGTGATGACTAGATGTTCTGGTAGATCATGGAAGGGTCTTCAGTTGGAAGAGGTCTGTGAAACAAACACACGCATCCATGTGTAGGCACACACACACACACACACACACACACACACACACACACAAGCACGCAAAAAATCATTTTTGATAACATAAAAATTGAGATAAAAGCGCACATACTCATTAGATATACACATTGTTCCCATATCTCTCAAACACACACACACACACACACACACACACACACACACACACATACATACACTAACTGGATGTATCTGGTGTCAAACACCCCTGTCTACTGAGTCTTGTGATTCATAACGAAAACTGACTTGTGTCCAATGAAATGTAGAATTATTCAATTTTGTAGCATTGTTTTACTAGCATCTGAAGATGAATCTGCTGTTCAGACATATAGCTGTACACTAGCAGGCAATATAGTGCCAGGGCCTGCAGTAATGCTTTACTTTTCTTTTAAAGTAAGCATTTTAAGTCATTCTGAATGATTTCAAGTTGTGCATCTGATGGGATTCCATGCTGAAAATCCTGCCCATTTTGTTGAATATCCCAAAACCTAATTTGGCTGTCATGTTGCTTGGCTTTTATCGGTTTAGCTGTATATACTTAATTACTGATAACAGAAATTAACTTAATTTTTCTTTTATATAGCCAAAACCGATAAACAATAATTTGATGTTACTTTCTGGATGATCTCTACTCACATCAGGTGGGTTCAAAGAGCAGTACTCATTTTTTCTTGGACAGAAACTGACATCAGTCCAACAATATTTTTATGACTAATCAAACTAACAAGCAGCACAGTTTCAAGCAATGAATGTGCTCGCTCCACAAGAATACAAACATGACAAACGTCGATCTTGGATCAATCAATACATTCTAGGATCATATTTCTTCTTCTTCTTCTTCCTAAAATACTGGTTCACTCAAAAACGAGTAGGTCACCATATTTGACCATGCTCAGAAGGATCACTCAGTATTGACATTTTCAATGACAATAATTTACTCCCATATATTCACATAATTGAAATCAATGGCTACAGTCATTAGGATTTTGAAGATGGGTGAACCTTTACATTTATAAAATACTTGTGGGTGAGTGACAGCTACAAACAGTTGCAGAGAGCAGTGCTGCAACTGATCTTATAATTACAACCGAATGATCTTGCTTTGAGTTGGAAACTGAGCCTGATGTCTATGAAAGAGCATCAGCATCATCCTGTGAAGCAATGCTGTTTGTTATAAATATGAAATGACTGTTCTATGTACAGTTCCTCAACAACTTTTTGTTAATGATTATATAGACAAACCTACCTTTGCCATCAGGAACAGTTATTTGCAAAACTCAGAAGCAAACCGAAATTTCAAGAATTTTCAGGAACATACCTTGGTCTCACAAATATGATGCTGTGCAGACATATATGCACGCATGTTTGCACTTACATCATCACAGCTACCATGGCTGATGGAAAATGCTCACTTGCACATCATGCACAACCAAAAATTTCAAGTTTCTGTCCCAGTTGTTAAAAAAAAAGGCTGGCATCAATCACATAACTTCATGAAGGTTCTGGCGGCACCGATTATTTTTTTTTTCTGTTTTAAATTCCCGCTGTCTGTCTTCTTCATCAGTGTTACACATTCAAATTTGCTTGCTAGAAATCTTTTCTGAATTTTCTCTTAACTTCAGCTCAGTTTGGTTGCTTCCATATCAGTTTATGAACTAATGCACATATGCACAGTGTTTGAGTTACAACTTATCTGCTGTCAGGTTTGGGCACCTCTTTAAAATCTAAAGAAAAAAGTGACCCCCTGTTTTCTCTTTGTTCTTTATGAAACACATGATCCATAGTCATGGTTTCTGGAAAGGTAACAATTACACATTTTTGTGAATGAATATGATTTTCCCAGTACAGTAGGGATGTCTGATCTTATGACACAGAATGCCAGTTGAAGAATTGTAAATGCTTTGTGACAGCACTAGTGATCTGCCTGCTTTGTGTCTTTCAGTTTGAGAGATGTGGCTGACAAGATTTCTAATAGTTTAAAAAATGATTTTTTTTCCAGATTTTGCTCCCAGGTCAGTTGGACACCTGGAACGATCAGGTCTGTGGAAACTCAGTCTGATGGCTCTAGCCCAGGTGTAATAAACTGATCCCTGAGTTCCACAGCATCCTACCCTGAGGGTTAGTCTTTAGTGAATGTAAGGGAAATGATACTGCTTCTGCTGCAGAAGTTATGGGATAGAAAACCAAGAGGAACAAGAGGTGTGAGAGAAAAGGAGGGGGGGGGGGGGGGGGAATGCAATGAGGAGGGTTCCAGACAGAGTAAAGCAAGGTTGTTATCTGATGGAAAGTATTAATACAATGGAGACAGAAACTGGACATAATTATCCTCACTGTTTTTAGTTACACACCATCCCACAAGTTATATGCTTTTATATTTTCTTTTCATGTAGAGAACGTATAAACACCGATTCAGACTCACTTGCTCCTCCACCACGTTTTTGGGCGAAAGTGGCCTAAAAAAGCCGCCTATTCCTGTTCTCTGACAAGTAACCAAAAAATAAACGACCTACAAAAAACATACTGTGCAGGGTTATCCGTTTTTAATACTAATTTACTAAAGTTTTCAGAGAGTAGCGTAGAGGAAAGTAGCCAGGACTGAACAATTCCCATAGAGTAACGCAGGGAAAAAGAAAGTTGTGGCTGAACGCGCCCATATACACGGTGGGTGCACCAGGCTATCCGATTACTTCGCGGTATGTTAATTACAGCGTGGGGAGAGAGAAAAACCTGACAAAGTTAAGTTGCCCTCAGAACGACAGACAGACAGACAGACAGAGAAGAGAGACAGACAGACAGAGAGGCGGGCACACACACAAACACACACACACACACACCTCACACACACACACACACACAACACACACACACATTAGACAACACACACACACACACAGACACTTTCTCTCTCTCTCTCTCTCTCTCCCCTCTCTCTTTCTCTTTCTTTCTCTCTCCCTCTCTCTCTCTTACACACACACACACACACAAAACACCCCCCACGCAAACTAACACGGACACCTGCACACACGGAAACACACACACTCCACACAGGCCAAAAAATCAATACTGCCGCACCTCCTCTACCCCTCTTCCCCCCTCCTCTTCACCCTGCTTGGCATTACATCAGCTTCCTAGAACGTTCCACCTAACACTTCCGCTCGGCGGCGCTTTTTCTAACTAGCCAATCAGCGAGCTAAGCGTAGCCTTTGGCCGCTCACACCACACATTCTTCCACTGACTGCTTGTGCAAGCGCGTTGTGGTTACTGTGCTGTGATTTTACATTTGACAGGCGGGCTGAGCGGAGAGAACTTGTGTGGTGTGTTAAAAACATGGCGAGTCAGGGAAGTGATATTTCAATGTTTTCCCCAGGGCTGGAAGTGACACTAATTTTACTCAAGAAATGGATGAAGTGTTGTTATCTTCGAAAAGGAAAACTTTCCGATCAACAGACTATCTTGTGGAAAAATACATTGTTTATCATGAGGCCATGGCAAAGTTTTTGACAAAGAAATTGAGCGGGAGCCTTTTTTCCCCTCCCTCAAAGCCAAAAGGAAGCATTTCGTTTTTGTTTCCTCAACAAAAAACGGAACTCTCAGTTGAAGATCTTGACAAATATTTGAAAACACAGCTTTGTGAGCTCCCTTCTGATCCATTTGATGAAACCAAAATCTTGAAACTGTTCAAAAAATGACCCCCATCTTACACCGGGCTTGTTACTCAGTGAAAGATAGTGAAAAGAAATCTCTTTCTCAGGCTCTTTTTTTGGGGAATTGGCTTCAGAAAGCAAAAACAATTTTGAAACAGTAAAAAACAAAAACTGGGAGTCCTATCTGAAAGAAGATTTGCTGGTTGACCCAACTCGCGTAAGAAGACTAATTAAAGTGTCATTTTGTTTCTATTCTTATCCAAAATTTCACAAATTGCGATTTCTTTCAACGAGTTATACAGCAAACGAAAAACTCATTCTGAAATACATTTCAATCCAACCCAACTTTAAAGCATTCTGGCATGATTACACATGACGTGTTAGAACCTGCATGGCAGGAGGGGTAATTGAGCCACTTCCACAGCGGTAGTTTTACTAGCGCCCAACCCAAAAATAGGCCAAACGGCAGACTTTGCGATTGGGCCTTTCAAAGCCCACCTCTACCCCCCCTACTGGAGCGTGGGTTTGTTTAGAGGCAGGGTTGTGTGGCGTTTTAGCAACAGTGCCGCGGCTGTCAGACCCCTACAGGCCTACACTGACGTAAAGATCTATTTTTAGATACTGCTCCTGCATGTACGGTCACGTAACCTGTTTCGCCCTGCCATGCACAGTGTCTTGCTTCGGCTGTTTGAGTGTTTAAAAACCGGGAGTGTGCCTTATGCAAATGGATAACGATTTTTGAATGTTCTGGCAAACAAACTAGATAGGGTTAGGGAGGCCTTAGTACATCTACCAGTATGGAGAGGAGTAGTGTGTGGCTAGCACTATCTTCATATAAATGCTTTAAATATACAATGCCGGATGTACTACTATTGGGGATTAGAGCTGCCATAAAAGCTTGGCTACAGCAATTACTGCTGTAACCCAGTTGCAAGCCCCCCGGTTGAGAAAAAAGGGGGCCAGCAAATAGGGCAAGCGATCAGAGAACTAACGCTTCACCCTAGAGCAGTCAAAGGTCGCAGTAGCAAGCCGTTTCTTCAGCGTTTACCCTAGAGCAGTCAAAGGTCACAGTGGCAAGCTGTTTCTTCAGCGCTCCACCCTAGAGCGGTCAAAGGTCACAGTGGCAAGCGTTTCTTCAACGCTCCACCGCTTCACCCTAGAGCGGTTCAAAGGTTATCAGCAGTGAGATCAGATGCTGCTTTGTCGCTTTGCTGTCTACGCCCTGTTTTCAAACTTTTAGGCTGCCTTTTTAGCTCTGCCAAAGCAGTATTTTACTTTTTAAAAAAAACCACTAGGTAACTCTGCCAAAGCCAGTCCCAAGCCTGGATGAAAAAAGAGGAGGGGTGTGGTTTAAAAAACTTTTTTTGTGCACTTGGCGGCTGCTTTGAACTTGCAACAAAAGAGCCAATGCATCACAAAAACGCAAGCACTGTCTTGCACCAAGTGGTGTTACACATGACAAATAATAAAGCTCTGTGTACACCACACACACTCCCACCCCCAAGTCACCCAAGTTCTTAATTAAGTTTTTAATTAAGTCACCCCAAGTTCTTAATTAAGTTTTTATTAGTTACTTCAAGTTCTTAATAAGTTCTTGATTAATTCTTGATTAAGTCACCTCAAGATCATAACTAAGTCATCCTTTAAGTACAACCAAGTTCTTATTAAGTTATCTTATAATTATCAAAAAATACAATCTATGTTTTTATTCTTAAATAGTAAATGTCTAGATAGTACACACACGCCTCAAAAACGCGTCATCGTTGAGGGTGTCTTGCTCAGCGTTCTCTGCATAGATCTTAATGAAGTTCATACATCCTAAGCAACCGCATTTATTACAATTCTGGTCTATGGAAATGTCTTTTATAGACCCAGGTCTTTATTTATTGACTTTATTCATTTTATAATACGCCATGATCTATTTTTATTAAAAATTTAAAATTTAAGTTCTTAAAAAATTATTCCATTATAATGGATCAAAATGATGCTTTGTTATTGGCGGTTTTGGCGTGCTGGTTTTCTTTTTCTGCATTTAGTGGTTAAGATTTTTTTGATTTCTTTTGTTTTCGCCAGCGTTGTTTATATATTTTATAACCGTAATAACCCCCCCCAGCAGCAGCAATGGCGCCAAAAATGGCAACCCGTTTTAAGTTCAATATTCCATGAAGACTTTTGGGGCCCCTTTTATCACATGGAGTTTTTATAGCGCATTGAATCAACTTGTTCTGGCGTTGGCGGCGTTATGTTTTCATGATGAGTCATATTCTTTTAACATTAATTTTTTTGTCTGTTCCACTCTGCTAATTTTTTTCCTGCTTCAACACGCCCAGGATTTTTAATGGCCTCCACCTGATTCAGCGTTTTTTTGCTGATTTTCTGGCTTGGTTACTTTCTCCACCTGATTCAGTGTTTTTGGTTCTGCTGATTTTCCAGATCGTTCATTTTGAAGGGAAAAAAAAATCTATATGATTAAAAGTTATTAATCCCATGATTACTGGCGATAACAATGTTCCCAAATCTGTTGTATAGATCACATCCTAGAGACTCTAATGACTTTGTTAAACTGGATCTTGCGTTAAATATAGTAAGATCTTGTTCAGAATCAATGGGAGCAAATCTACTGACTAGTTTAGTGTACAAACTAAGAACCGTTTGCCCCCACTTTTCACCATTCTAGACCCCAACTGCGCCTCATACCTGTTTATGATACTTTATAATGTCTTGTGGAGACATCTGTTGAATTTGTTCTATGCTGAATTCAGTTCCGAGGAACTGTTTTGTTTTCCCACATGCTGCTAAAGAATACAGCCTCTCCTTTTTGGGCCCTAATAGCTTGATCATCAACTTGGTCATTTCATAAGTTCGGGAAGGTTTAGGCTGCCTTGTTGCTGTAGGAGATCATCACTGTTCATGTTTTTTTAATAATTATATTATTTTATTTTATAAAAATGAGCACCGAAAAATCTGTTACCAACCTTGTATACCATTTTGCGTTATTGGAGGACTAAGTGTAGGATACTCAATGCTTGGTAAAAGCCTGTTAAGGGAATTTAAAACCCGCAGATCTTTGGGAAACTAGACTTTGAGGATTCGCAAAGTGATTGCTATCATTGCAGCTTCGGTTGCCACGAAAGATTTTCTAGTTAAGCAAGGAAAATTCCAGGGCAATATAAATATGTAAGAAAAAAATACATTATAAAAAATGGCTTCACTCGCAATAATGATTGGCGGCGCTGTGGTGAATGCGCTTGCTTTTAGCGGCAGTAATTTTGCATTTAGTAAACTGGGGAATGACGGCGAGAGAAAAAGACATAACAAAGCTAGGAGGAACTAGCAGTGCACAAGACGCCTATGAAAGGCAGAGACTTGAGCAGTTAGATTTTATTAATTTACACCTGAAAAGACAGGGCATGCAGTTACACATTTAAAAATGTTGATCAAGCAATAAAACTAATATTTATCTGCTAACAGGCAAACCAATCGAGACATTGCCCCCACCAAAATTTTAGCGACTTTTATCATCCACTCAGAAAAAACAAAAACGTTGCAGAAATCGGGATTACTGTCGGTGGTATGACCGGTGTGTATTTTGTTTTTTGCGCATAAAATACTTGGCTGAGTAAAAAATGACAAAATCTTTTATTCGCCCCCATAGGATATTGGCAGGGGCATCACAGCAATACAAAAAGGCTAAGCCAGCAGCGGGGGTCATGTGAACAAACAGCAAAGGAATGGTTATCTATAAACAAGCGATATGGCCAAGTATATTTACCTGGCCTAGACGAATACAGAGACCGCACTTTGGTTAATTACAACTCCCAAAACGACACCCATAAATGGATCTTCTATTTTTCCCTCTGATTTGGATTTGACGAAAAGATTTAGTAAGCACTCACAGTCATTGACCTGGCTTCAAGATACAAAGATGCGGAGCCATTAACACAAAAGAGGGCTTCTGCGTTGCTGTCGCTATACAAGATATACAACGGGCCCGATAACTTATCCCCGCATGGTTTTCAAGTCGATGAGAGGAAAGAATTTAAAGGCAAGTGAATCCATTATTGTTTAAAACATAGAGTGACTATTAGAAGAGGGCATTCGGAGTTCACCGATCACAGAGCCTTTAGTTGAAAACTTTAACAAACCAGTTAGCCGAAAGACTTTTCTGCTACCAGTTCGTCAGAGAGCTGATTGACAATTCTCGCAACACAGAATGGCGTTAGAAGACTGCCCTCAGTTTGCAGCGCATGATATGAAGAATTTAAGGGCTATAACAGTACAAGCAATTAAAGAAAAAATACCAATAAATGTTGCTGAGACTCAGTACACCCAGCAACCTTATTACCGTTTGGTTTTCAAAGTAGGTACCTTTATTACTCGGGAGAAGCAGAAGGGCGACACTCGCATAAGGGCAACCGATCCTGATTGGGGAGTGTTGACCCATCTTGAAATTAAAAAGAATGGTAAAGATGAATCACCGCCACCGTGTATATTTACGAGAAAATGACACAAACAAAACAACCAGTCCTCAAAGATTTTTGTGAAAGGAAGTACTGCCTGATAAATTCCGACAGGACACAGTTCGCTGTAATTATTTACGGTTCTCCAGTGCCCCATGGCCTTATGAACTAACTCTGGATTAAACAAACAAACCCGTTTTGTGTTTGTTCTCTCTAATGACCTTTCTTTGTCACAACTGTTGTGTTGATCTCATGTAGATTAGATCGCAGCTTTGGAGTTGGTATGATGAAAAGTCTTATTTGCCAAACAATGCTTCATTTGTAGATGTATGTGATATGATTTGACTGCACACCATGCGGGGATTATTCCCGCCCCTTTTGCCTTTTTAATGATTGTCTCTGGCTCGAATACTGTACATTTTGACCTTAACCCCACATTACTCCATTGAGCACCTTTCCAGATAATTCATCCTTCATCTTTCCTAAACCTTCTTGTTAGGATTGAATTAAGGCGATTCTTTCGGGGATTGGACGTGTCATACCATCCTGGCATGGCTCTTTAGCTACTTTCCATTTCCATGTCTTTATAGATGTCTTCCGTAGGAATAATCTATTAACATAACTTTCTGTATCTGTGTAAAGTAACTCTGGATCGGATACGAGGGTTTAAAGTTGTCATAATGAAAAATTCTAACATCAAAAGCTTGATAATTCTAAAACAGTAACCCCAATAAAAACAGGCGTTTGTCCAATTTGACGTTTCTTTTTCTTCATCATTTGCCAAAAAGCTGATCATGAAATCTTCTAAAGTCCTGATAATTAGTTTTGAAGTCAGCTTTATTGCTTCGTTCTCTTTGGTGACTAATCTGACATTCTTTGCGCTTGTGCGATTCTCCATAGTCTTTCCAAAAACAGTGTTGTTCTAGCTTGAAAAAAGTCTTTTTCTGAAGCATCTGTGGATTTAGTTCGAGATCAGTGTTTTCATGTTGTATGGTTGCATGAACTGTTCTTGGTCAAAAGCATTTACGGATGAACAGCTTCAAATTCAAACCATGTCATAAATAAAATTGTAGAAGTCTGGATGACAGACATAATTTTTTTATGCCTCGAAAGAGTAGGCACCAGTTTGGGGCTCTCTTGGATCCATCTTTGACTTTCTGCTGCTAATGGATAGTCATTATGTTTACAGGTCATGGAGTTCATGAGGAGATTCTAAGTCAACTTCTTGAATGAAACCTACGTGTTGATCAGGAGTTAAAACTGCCTAACCACTTTAATGCTTTTGAATATGATTCGTACCTGTGTACATTTTACAAGTTGCGTAATGGAAGCGATCGGCTCCATTTGCCCATCCATACAGATAGATTGCATCTAAATACATGAGATAGTTAAGACCTTTTACTTGGATCGTAGTCGTCCAAGTATTTGTTGTTTGCGTTAAAGTAATGGTGCGACGCCATACTAAGTCCCCACGCATCCGATTTTCAATCATCTGAATCGTTGGTAAATCTGACAAATAAATCAATCTTTACTCCAGTAACTTTTAAGAAAGCGTCCCAGCTCATCCCGGGCGCAGAAATGTAATGCGCGGGATCAGGCTATAATGTTTTCATGCAGGTCTTTCTATTGTTTCAAAGACGGGCGCCAACAACTTGTATCTGACATCAAGTCGGAGTCATGATAGTCTCCCAGCGTTTTACAATCTAATTCTCGCCACGCATCTTGAGCCATGCTGGTAATCGAAGTCGTGATTGTCCTTTCCTCTAAGACTAAGAAAAGAACGGGCCTTTAGGAGGAAGTGTCTCTTCGTCAAACCTTTCCCAACTGTTCATGTTCTCATAAGGGTAAACACCTTTGAACATGCGTTTGAGTCAAATATTTTTTCGTTAGTGGGCAGGACTTAAGGTCATATGTAGTGACTCTAATGATCCCATCATGTGTTGTTAGAGTCATAAAGAATGTTATTTAGATTAAGCACATGTACTTTTCTGATGACTGTGCACATGCATGCTACCCTGAAGTCGGGGTGTTCCTGCCTTGCAAATAAGATGAGAGGCGTACACTCGCAAGTTATGAAAGAGATGGGCAGCTTCCTGTCTTAGGATCAACTTTAGGTGAAGATTGCATTTTACTGTGGCGCTGCTCATCAATACTTCCCACTAATGTGATCATGGTTCTTACTGTCGGATTGGCTTCGTTGGATGAGAGGCCTAAACCGCAAATCCAAACAGTGTGGCTAAGTCATCCTGTTGTTGGTCTTCAGGCTGTCATCATGATTTCAGATAAATTCAGATTATGAGGAACATCATACGCACTTGCTGCATGCGTTTTAAGATGTTTCTGCAGTCATCTGGTCCTCTATTATTATTTGGCGTTGATTGAGCGCCATCCGACCTAACAAATAATGAAAGGCAAATGAACAAATCTTGGTTGATTACTCATTAAGACTGTTTTTGAAGTTTTTGTGGTGCTGGCCCTCATAAGGAACAATATGCGACTCGAAGTTGCGTAAACTACGTTTAATGGAGAATTTTGCATCCGTTTCAGTTTAAAACTAACTTTAGATCCTGGTGGGGGCGTAGTTAGTTCTGTATACAGTCAATGGGACCGATTCAAGTTTTCTTTATGTTCGAGTGGCGGCTTGAACAGTTGGCAGTTCTTGTTAAACATTTTCTGCAGATACTTTGTTTTTGCCCAATTTTTGATGTAGGGGCCAATAATCTACTCCAATTGTGCGTATCAATGTGTAAGGCGTGCAGCCCCTTGGTGATTGAAAGCATCAGCAGTAAGTCAACATGATTTTGTCTGGCTCGCCCAATCGTTTGGGCTGTTCTTGGGACACTTTAATCGGCACAAATTCTGTTTTCCTCATCCGGTGTAGGACATTAACAGTTATGGGTTTGTTTTGTTCTTCTTAACTATCAATTTGGTCTACGCTAACAGTGAAAGGACCACCCCCCTAAGTTAATATCATGATGTAAGGGCGATAGTTAGACACTCTCTCTGCGTTTTGCGGGCGTAATGCAGCCTTGCATGTAACACACCACATAATCATTTATTGTCTGTAATCTTTATGTTAGGAACTGCTTTTTTTGCGACTAATGCTGCGAAGGTAGTGGAATGTGAGGATTGCCAACAATCGGGACCATTACTTAGACTGTTTTAAGCTGATCTCTAGGACTTCACCCTCTGACCAACCAGAGCTCTCATTTGGCTTCTTCAGCGGCAGCGTCAAACTGTGGTAAGCAGTTCGTTCTGCCCTAACCGGGAGTTAAGATCGTTATGCGAAAGGAATAGTCTGTTGTTTAGTCGAGACCCAGACTTCTAGATTTTCTTCCATTTATTGTTACCATGTCGATTAAAACAGCTAACATTACTTTAACTGGCGGTTTCTAGTTGTTAGGTTACTGGGAACTTGAGAAATAGCATGAACAACACTTGCCTCAGTCGCTTGCTGGATCAAATGACTTCTAAATCATATCATTCAGCGCTCTTGAAAATTTTCTTGCATTGCTTCAAAAATTCGGCTTGTCCTTCATATATCTTAGCCATGTCGAGTCTCTTTTCTAACTAAAATATTTATTTAATTACAAAAAATACTTAATCAGAATCAATATCGACGGTTAGTGGTGCGCTTAGACTCATAAACTAAGTATAAACATCCCTTTTGGTTGTTGTTTACATGTGAGCTGTTTAGAGCAGTGTTTACGGTTTCGTTTACTTTTTTTAAAGCATTCTTTTTTATCTGCTCGGCGTCTGGCTGTATCCTCCCCAACTTGCCCTCGGCCTTTCTTTGAAGATCAAAACTTTTGTCTTTTGTTAGTCATCAAAATCGGCTGGTAATAAACGATTCAATTCTTCATCCGTGATGTTTGAGTCAACTAGCGCTTTTTATTTACTATCAGCTTGAACGAACTAAGTTTAGACGTTAATAGTTGATCATAGCTGTGTGCTTTTGGAGTTTCGTTTTTATTTTTTTGCTGGCCGGCACCTACAGCTAATCGACACACAGGCGCGAGAGCACAAGTACAAACCTCCTAGAGGTAAAGCTGCGGGGTGCGCCTATGCCCAGTTCGCTAGAGACCAAAAATCGTTCCTGCTGATAGAGCGTTATAGTCGATGGTTCCAGTATTAACATATGTACAGCATTAAAGGCAGCAGAATACTTCGCTTTTGTTTTGCTGGATTTTTGAAATGTCTTGCTCTAGTTTTTGTTGATTTGTGTAATGTTTGGTATCTGATAGGTTTTTACTTCAGGGGTTGTCTATAACAGCAGAATTGCTAGCTATCTCTTCTCTCGGACAGTCTCGGTGCTGTAGGCACTTTGGATAAACCATGATACTGGACATGCTTTTTTTAAAAATGAAAAAATATTTAGTTTACATACATATTTAATCTGTTTTCTTCTATATCAGACTGCGCATTCAATAATAAAAACCAAATGTACATTAAGCGGTTTATCAGTTCGTCGTTTTATCAATTTGAATGGTTTATTACGATCTCACATTTCTCCCGCTTCCATACAAGCATTTCCTCTGTTGACCGTAGGTCATCCTTATACCGTATTTGGGTGTTAATAATCATCAAGCCTAACAATTGTGAAGAGGTTAAAGCTTTAGACATGAAAAGTCTAGCGTTTGGTTTCTACCCTCCCACCCCAATACAATTTTCGCCTTATTTCGTCAAATGATGATAAGGTCTAAGCCGCTAGCGTAGATTTGGTTTGGACTACCGTCAATTGTACATAGAACTTTCGTTATTTTAGGATTAAAAAACTTTTCACTTGCTCTTGCGAATGGTTTCTTCTTCTTCACTCAGCAATAAAATACCTTTAAAGCGATATTGCTGTGGTGCTAAAACTAAAATTCCATTTAGTGTCGCCCTGCTTCTGGGAGATGTTGTATGATGAAATCATCTTTCGTTATATATTGTAATCTTGACTGATAGTGGTGCTCAATCAGCCCTGCTAATTCATGCCGCTTGCGAACAACGTGCAAACTCCCACTAACGAGATGTCAGAATGCTGTACTTTGCTCAGTGGTTCGATGATCTGATAACACGTTTGTATTCATTAAAAAGTTATGTTATTTGCAATCTGTCTTTTGAGGCTCCTTGAAAAGTAAGGAGCTGCGCTTTTACAACTCAAAATCTAGGGGATGGAAAAGCGCATTACCATACGCATACGTACGCTAAAGCCTTGTTGTGCTTTTAGCACCTGAGGCGATGTTCGGCGCCTATTCAAGTTTTAGTGCTTCTCATTGCCGATTCCTTGAAACGCAAGATCTTCCGTCGTTCACGGTTAGCCAAGATCAGAATAGGTTATAAATATGTCGGGCATTTTGTAAAGAAAAATTTTCTTGTCCCTCAAGTTTATAGAAATTTTCTTAACGATTGCCGCCACAGATTCTGTACAACTGTCCTCTGTTTGGCGTTCTGTTGTTGAATTCGAGCAGCTATTTTGAAGAAGACGCGCAGAGCCTGGCACAAATCACTTCATCCGCTCCTAGGTCTGGAAAGTTGACAGTTGAATTTGATCCGCCATCAATAGTAGCATGGATTATTGGAAAACCAGTAATATTCCGCTTATTTCCCTTCACGCCTTTGGGCTCTTTCAAGTTTTCTTGCGGGGTTAAGAATCGTGAGCCTATGTGCTGGACATTTTTTTATTTAACAAAATAAAACGTTAATTATTTAAAAACATGGCAGGCATTTGAAGGTGAAGAAGATTATGATGTATTGGATCGTGGAGACGAATGAGTGAAATGTTCCCTTTGACACGGCCATCGCTCAATGCTCTCAATGCAGCGTGAATTAACAGAATAGTGCGGTCGGAGCATTTTACATAAGTTTAGGTCAAGAACCTCCCGAATTTATAGACCAAATGATTTTGAATTAGTAAGATGAGTCATTTGTTTGTAAGGGGCGATCAAGGCACTTGTTCGGATTACAACTAAACCAGACCCATCAAAGTTTTTAGCCAAAGAGTACTATTATACAAAGACTAGTGTGAAGGTCAAAATCGCTTGGCATTGCTAAAACAAAATTAAATAGAGAGGCAGGTGCTAAACTTCAAAACTCACTGCAAGAACTCCGACAGATAACAAATGCCAAAACATGGAACTTACAAGAATTATAATCACTCAGCAGGTGAATTAATAAATGTAATAGAAGCGAAGAAAACCAGTTTTTCAGAAGAAACAGCATTAAAGGCTATCACGGGGACTCGCCGCTACCTTATGAGAGAAATAGCGGCCCTTGATCATGCTTTAAGAACCATTGAGGCGAATTAACAAACAATTAGCAAAACTAGGTGAAACTAGCGTATGAGCATTATAAAATGAGAAAAAAGAAAACAGTTGAGGCTGATGACGCAACTTAGGACGTGAATTAATAGAAAGAATTAAAACAAGACTAAAAGATCTTGAGCAAGAAGATCAGCAAGACTAGAAGTGCTGACTACATACCGAGACCAATTCCGAACTAAGTGAAGTGATTAATGTCAGAAACTATCCCGAAAAAATTTTATATGAAGACACGCCACTAGCAGAACGAATACGAACTCTGTTTAGAGAGCAGGGAGTTAGCATTAGTACCCCCCCCCCCCCCCCCCCCACCCCCCCCCCCCCCCCCCCCCCCCCCCCCCACTTTTTCGTCTTTTTATAACAGCCTTTAGGATTTGAATAAGTAACTGTGATGGGCTTATTACAGGCGGCGGTCTGGAGGCATCAAAGTCTGTGGACTCAGTGCCATGCCTCCACCTGATAAATCATGGGTAAAAAAAACAGCGTGTCATCTTGCGAATTTATTAAAAAAATTAGCCGGTAAAGCTATAGACTCTTTTCCAGGTATATTAGGCAGTAGTATTGTTCAGCTGGCTTTTGTCTACTGCAATGCAAATGTAGTTGGCTTTATGGACGAGCATTTATGGTCTTAGTTCTGTAATAGTCGGTGTAATTTTTAGTAAGATAAAGACCAAGTAATCCTAGGCCAGTTAATCAAGAACAGGCGTGTTTTTCATATTCATGGTCATCGCGAACAGAGTACGCGAGCTTTGCTTGAGTCTTTCAATGACTTGGGGGTTTGGACTTCGGGAATTAGATGACTTATCTTGGGCGTTTATTATGTTTGTAATATTACTGGCAGAATTTATGTCGGTTTTTCCCAACCTTCTGTTCATTGCCCTGCTATCAGAATTTCATTATTATAGTTTATTATTATTCCTTACTGGAGTCTGAGGTGAGAAGGCAGCTTGTATAACCCAGTTGCAACAGCAAAGTCTACTTTCGATCTTGCGGATTGTTAAAACACTTGGTATCTTTTTAATACTTTGAAGTAAATAACGGTAGAATTAATGGACGTCCTCTAAATTTGCTAAAGTATTGTTTTTGCGCGTTCAAAAGCCAGTGAAGGATTCGGTTATTGCTCGAATCGTGACTGTGCTTGCGACCTGCAAACACCAAAACGTAAGTACGTATAGGGAGTCGTTTTATTCGTTCTATTCAGCCCTAGTAGGCCCTTCGAAGTGTCTTAGATAAATGTTGTCCATGCTGTTTTATGCTCTTGCTCTATGGCCGAGGTGGAAAAGCAGTTGCGTTGAAGAGAACTGATGTGTCAGGTGGATTCCCGTCAAATTTAAATTTCTTGCAGCCCCAAAAATAAGGGGTGCCTAAGCCTGATGAAGATCCAATTTTGTTATAAAGTCTGTCGTGTAGTTAATATCGAAATTCGTTACAGATCCTTTTCAAAAGCCTTCATGTCTAGTCGGTTGCTGAGGGATTAAAACGGTTTGGCTTTGGGGTAATGGGGCTTGCCAGTTCAGTCAAATTACGTCTGAAGGTTGTAATAGAAATGAAAATATACATGACCCTAACCAAAGGATTAGGATGATTTAAGTGATCAGATACACACTCCAACCAGTGATGCACAAAACACGCAAAGGTTTTAAACTGTCTGGTAAAACTGCATCGGATGACTACACCACGCTTTCGCGATGTGGTCTTTTTAATAGGGGGTTAAGATATCTGTTTAATGGAGTACTCACCTTTTTATGAAAGGTGACAGTCTGGGCTAACAGAAATGTCGAGGGTGCCTGTTGTTTTATTTTTAAGATTGTTAGTGCGGGCCCAACAGAATATTTTGCTCAGTATATTGAAATGCATATTTTTAATTTGTTTTAAAAAATGTTTGTAACCAATAACAAACCCCAAGACTCGCCCTTCGTTGTTAGACTGCGTTAAGAACGATTGCGGAACAAATATGGTCGCACTCCATGAAATATTTACAACGTCGTATGTTTAATATAGTAAAGCCAGGGAGAATCATAAGATTCAAAAATTTGGACCAACAGGGGTCAAAGTTAGCCAGATAACAATACTGATGGTTATTACGGATTTGCTCACTAAAAGAATGCAGCTGAGTAACTGTGACATTTCTCTCAACTAAAACAATGCAAATCTAAAAACAATATTAACATTCAACTGAAGAAAGCAAATTACTGTTTGTTAATAGAGCTAGTAAATGTTAGGCTTTGCAGATGACAATCATAGATTTTGAGTAGTTTGTGCCAGGACAAAACTCTTATGAGGGAAAATCCGGCGATCTTGCATTACAATCATTACTCTATATTCCTTTGGATTGAGCTAAGCACTGATGAAAACTTATATGATGGAAGGCTTCAACTGTTTTTTTAAGAGGCTCTTCCATCAGGGGGAAAGCTGCATATTGCGATTATGAATTATACGCAATTCCCTAATTTCAGTTTAAAAGTTAGTGTGTGAAGGGTCGGTCATTTAATATAAAAATCAAAGACCAAAAACAGGGAAAAGCCGTGGTGAAATGTGATATCCTGCACATTGTTTTGGAAATAATATAACTTCGTTACTAAAAAATATGTCGCGTGGGCCAGAGAATCAGGAGTTACATTAGCGCCTGTAAGGTGTATAACCTTAGATTTAAAAGACTTGCAGATGTTTCGGACTTTGAACAGAATGGGGAGATAGGCACTTTGTATGGTTTTGAGTACACTAAAGATGGTTGATTATAACGCAAAGAGGTTGACGACAACAAAGGGTTTTTTTCCTACAACTAGGGAGCAACTACGCAATTAGAGGCAAAGAATGTGGCCAGTTTGAATATAAAATTAGTTTCGAAACACTGACCTCAAATGGCACTTAGAACCATATTAGAATGGGAAATAAATTTGAATTCATAAGGCCCATTTTCCATATTTTTAGACGTCAAAAAGGTGTCAGAAAAGCACAATTCAACTCTGGCCATTTACATTGTAAGTCTTATCGCCGGCGTCAATAGTCGGAAACGAAATTGAAAGAACGCCGTAATGGAAAAAACATGTACATCCTCACAGAAAGAAACAGTTGTAATAAAGCTTCTACAAAAATTACAGTTCTTTCCATGCAGAATAAATTAGGCTGACACGTTCACAATGATATTTGAAAGTTCTGTCTTTAAAGATGTGGAGAGGGATGGGTTTGTGGGCGTTATGTGACGTCCTTATAAAAGGGAAGTAATATTAGCTGGCAAAACTAAGACGTTAAACGCCTTAACGTTGTTGTCGTCGTTCTTCACAATCGGCGAGGATATTAAGATCATAAACAACAAGCAACAAAATCACTGTTGACTTAATTAGAAAACAATCTTTACAGAAAATAATTGATTTTAATCTTACACATTTAGGTCTTGTAGTGTTTTATTATACTGAACAAGTTTTAACAGAGGAAATGATAAAATAATAAACTGGATTAGATTAATCTTGCCAAATTAAAACATGGAGCAGTTTAACTTATGACAAATACTCCTCATTGCTCATTGATTTGGGGGCAGAATGTTGTGGAAAAAACAATATTTGTCCTAGACCGATTACAAACAGTTTTTCGCTATAATTTTAAATTCTATTGTGGTTTTTCTGTCCAACACTTAAAGGGACAATGCATATCATGATAGAAGGTTTATATGCGACAGATGTTGACATATATTTAGTTAATCCTAGCAATAAACTGGTGTGTGTTTAGAACCGGTTTATAGACTGTTTGAAGGAACGCAAACTCTATTTATTAAAGAATGACTGTTCAGCAGGAAGAGACATAGTTAAAAAGAGAAACCTTTGTCAAAACTAGGCTTTCAGCGGAAGGCATCTGGGATAAGGGTTTGGATTTTATGCCAGAAATATAACCTGTTTTAAAAGACTTTGAGAACAGTTAAAGACTGTAGTTTTATTTCACATGGAAAGACAAAGACTCATTTGAAAGAATGTTTGCGCGGAAAATGATGTTATTGAAAATTGACCAGGAAAACACAGGATTAATACAAAAACTGAAATCTGAAAACTTTAGTAAATTAGTATTGAAAACGGATAACCCTACACAGTATGTTTGTTTGTAGGGTCGTTATTTTTTGGTTACTTGTCAGAGACAGGAATAGCGGCTTTTAGGGCCACTTTCGCCCAAAAAAAACGTGTGGTGGAGTAGCAAGTGAGTCAGAATCGGTGTTTATCGTTCTATCATGTCTATCATGTCAGCCCAGCCAACCACATAAGCCTTTTAGGGTTGTCAATTTAAAGACAAAAAGGTCATATCAGGATAAAGTAAAAGAACAACCAAAGGACCACTAAGCCACATACTATTAATGAAGATTGTGCTAATTCTCTCACATCTTAAGGAATAAGACGGGGCCATGCTAAGCTCAGCATTTGCTTTACTTATCAATGTCATAGTAAGACATTTAAAAAAAAACACTTAAAAGACGGCACCACACACACACACACACACAAATCCGTAAAACAGGAGAATGGGCAAACAGACTCTGCAGAAGGACATGTTGAGCAGTGTGCACAATTTCACTGCTAAGCTGCCAGATTATTGTATGCTGGGCGAGTCATTTCACTTCTAAATGACCACAAGAATAAACCTTGCAAAGCCAAATGCGCCATATACATGAGATCTGCCAAGGCTGATAGCTCTGGGTGATACTGGTCTTTCGTGTGAGGAACATGCCCCCCCACATGTACAAAGACATTCAGTTTAATCCAAACACAAATAAGACTCATATCTGTTTTGGGCAATCTAGGTAATTACCCTTGGGAAAATTTTCAGGGACCTTTATTTTTGGGTTCGAGTGAATTCAGCTATTTCAGAAAACAACATGAAAGTTGTTGAGAAAACTAAAATGTTAAGGGAAAGCTTGCTGTGTTAAATACATAATAATCTTCCAAATTTTTTTAGACAGATGCTGCTAATGGATAGTCATTATGCAGGTCATGGAGTTCATGAGGATATTTCTATGTCATTTCTAGAATGAAAACCACGCTGTTGATCAGGCGTTTAAATGCCACCTAACCACTTTAATTCCTTTTTGAATTTTATTCGTACCTGTGTACATCTTGAAGTTTAGTTAATGGAAGCGATGCGCCTTAGGGGCCATCCTACAGTATTGTTTGCATCTAATACATGAGATTAGTTTGTCCTTTTACTTGGTTCATAGTCGTTCAAGTATTTGTTGTTTGCCTTTTTTTTTAACCAGTAATGATGCGGAGCATACTAATTCCCCCTCGGCAATCCGTTTTCTATCTTCTGAATCATTGGGTAAATCTGACAATAATTCCAATCTGTACTACAGGTAAAACTTTAAGAAAGCGTCACAGCTCATTCCCAGGCGCTGAAATTGTAATGCGCAGGAATCAGGCTTATAATGTTTCATGCAGGTCTGTCTATAGTTTTCAAAGCGTCCGCCAACAACATGTATCTGCATCAAGTAGGGTCATGATAGGTCGCCCATCGTTTTACAATCTAACTTTGCCACGGCATCTTGAGCATGATGGTTATCGGGTGAGTCGCCTGATGTCCTTTCCTCTAAGACTTGAAAAGAACGGCTGTAGGGGTGGACGTGTCTCTTCGTCAACCTTTCCAACAGTTCATGTTACTCATAAGGGTATAACCCTTTCTACATGCGTTGAGTCAAAATTTTTTTCCGGTTTATTGGGCAGGACTTTAAGGACATAGTAGTGACTTATTGATCCCATCTGGTTGATAGAGTCATAAAAAGAATGTTTATTTAGATTAAAGACATGTACTTTTTGAGGGACTGTTGGCAATGGCATGCTTCCTGAAGGCGTTTGTTACTGCTTGCAATATAAGATGAGAGTCGTAACTAGCAAGTTATGAAAGAAGATGGCAGCTTCCATGTCTTAGGATCAAACTTTAGTTGAAGATTGTCATTTACTGTGCGCGGCTCCTCTAAACTTTTCCCACAATGTGAATCATGTCTCTTATTGCGGATGGCTTCGTCTGATGAGAGGCCCTAAACGCAAATCAACAATGTGTGGCTGAGGTCTTACTGTTGTTGGGCTTTCAGGCGTCATTATGATTACAGTTAAATGCGATTATTGAACAGTCATTTTGCGCATTGTGCATGGCCGTTTTAAGATTGTTTCTGCAGCTTCTGGTCCTCGATATAATTCTGGTTCTGAATTTATAAATACGCCATACGGACTAACATAATGAAGGCAAATGACAAATCTGGATGATTTACTTATTAAGACTGTTTTTTTGAAGTTTTAGTGGTGCTGGCCCTTCTAAGGAACATAAGAGACTCGATGTCTGCTGTAAACTACGTATGGAGAAGTTGCATCCGTTTCTAGTGTCTTAAAAACTAATCTTTAGATCTGGTGGGGGCGTAGTTAGTTCTGTATTTCAGTCAACAGGGCACGATACAATGTTTCTTATGTTCGCTTGCGGCTTGAACAGATGGCATTTCTTGTTAAACATTTTCTGCAGATTCTTGTTTTTGCCCAAATTTTTGAAGTATGGGCCAATAATTACTTCATTGTGCGTATCATATGTGTAATGCGGCAGCCCCTCTGGTGAAAGCATCAGCAGTATGTCAACATGATTTTTGTCTGGCTCGCCAATCGTTGGGCTGTTCTTGGACCTTTATTCGGCCAACAAATCTGTTTCCTCATCCCATGTGTAGACATTAACAGTTATGGGTTTGTTTTGTTCTTCAAACTGGATCATTTGGTCTACGCTACACAGGAATAGGACACCCAACTAAAGTTATGATCATTGATGTAAGGGCGATAGTTAGACCTCTCTCTGCGTCGTTTTTGCGGGCGTTTATGCAGCCTGCAAGAACACACCACATAAAACATTTTTTTGTCTTTATTCTTATGTTTTGAAATGTTTTTTTGCGACTATGCTGGAGGTTGTGGAATGTGAGACTTGCCAACAATCGGCGCATACTTAGACTGTTTTAATCTGATATCTAGGAATTCGCCTTGACAACCAGTGCCCTCTCATTTTGGCTTCTTCAGCGGCAGCGTCAAACTGTGTAAGCAGTTCGTCTGCCCACCGGAGTTAAGTCGTTATGGGGAGAAAGAATAGTCTGTTGTTTAGTAGAGACCCAGACTTCTAGTTTTTTCATTTATTGGTACATAGTCGATTAAAAATCAGTAACATTACTTTACTGGTGGGTCTATTGTTAGTTTACTTGGAACTCTGAGAAATTGCATGTACACGCTTGCCTGTACGTTTGTTGAGGTCAATGACTTCTTAATCATTATCATTAAGTGCTCTGACAAATTTTCTTGCATTGCTTCAAAAAATTGGCTTGTCATTCATATATCTTAGCCATGGCGAGTCTCTTTTTAACTAAAAATATTTATTTAAATAAAAAAAAATATTAATCGTATCAATATCGACGGTCTTTTTGCGTTAGAATCATAAACTAAAGTATAAAACACTTTTGGTGTTGTTATGTGAGTGTTTAGGCGGAGTTTAAGTGTCGTTTACTTTTTGTAGCATTCCTTTTTTATTGCTGGCGGTAGGCTCTGTTGAGAAAAACTTGCCCTGCCTTTCTTGGAAGAGATCAAACTTTTGTTCTTTTGTAGTCATCATAAATCGCCTGGTAAACGATTAAATTCTTCATCCGTGATGTTTGAGTTCAACTAGCGCTTTTATTTATTATCAAGACTGAACGAACTAAGTTTAGCCGTTTATTAGTTGAACCATAGCTGGATCTTTTGGCGTTTAGTTTTTATTTGTTTGCTGGCGGCACCTACAGCTAATGAAAACACAGGCCAAGAGATAAAGACAAAACTTCTAGAGGTAAAGCTGCGGGGCGGCGCGCCTATGGCCGTGCTAAGGACTACGATCAGTTCCTGCTGATATGAGCAATAATGTCGATGCTCCAGTATTAACATAAGTAAAAGCTTTAAAGACAGCAGTATACCTTCGTTTGGCTTTGCTGTATTTAGAAAGGTCTTGCTCTAGTTTTTGTACTGCATTTGTGTATGTTGGTTTAATCTGAAGGTTTTTACTTCAGGGGCTTTCTTATAACAGCAGAAATTGCAGCTTCTCTTCTCTCGACATCTCACGGGGCTGTAGGCCACATTTGGATAAACCTGAACAGCATGCTTTTTATAAAACGAAAAAATAATTTTGTATAATTCATATTTTAATCTGTTTTCTTCATTATCAGATGAGCATCATTTAATAAAAACAAAGGTACATTAAGCGGTTTTCGGCTTCTTCTTCTTTTTCAATTTGATTGTTTATTTACGGTCATCTCACATTTCTCCCGCTTCCATCAACTTATTATCCTCTGTTGACCTTAGGTCAATCCATAAACCGTAATTTTGTTGTTATATAATCATTCAAGCCTCACATTGTGAAGATGTAATTCTTAGGGACATAGGTCTTGCTTTTGGATTTCTACCTCCACCCAAACAATTTTCTTTCTGATGTTATGCGTCAATGATGATAAGGTCTAAGCCCGCTAGCGTAGATGTGGTTAGGACTACCGTCAATGGTACATTGCACTGTCGTTATTTTAGGATTAAAAACTTTTCACTTGCTCTTGCGATGGTTTTCTTTTCACACAGCAATAAAATACCTTTAAGCGATTATTGCTGTGGTGCTAAAACTAAAAAAGTCCATATAGTGTTTGCCTGCTTCTGGGATATGTTGTATGATGAATCACTCTTTGTAATATATTGCTAATCTTGACTGAATTTTGGTGCTCAATCAGACCTTGCTAAGTCATGGTTCTAAACAAGTTCAAACTTATCGAGATGTCAGAATGCTGTACTTTCTTCCGGTGTTGTGATTGATAAACACGTTTTATTCATTAAAAGTTAGTTCAGATGACAATCATGTCTTTTAATGCTCCTTGAAAGTATGGCGCATGCGCTTTTAACAATCAAATATTAGGGGAATGGAAAAAGCGATTACCATACGATATATTACAGCTATGGCTTTTTGCTGCTTTAGCACCTGAGGGAGTCGGCGCCTATTCTAAGTTTTTAGTGCTTCTTCATTGCCGATTCCTTGAAACGCAAGATCTTCCCTTTCGTTCCCGGTTAGCCATAGATCAGAATAGGTTAAAAATATGTCATGCATTATGTAAAGAAAATATTTCTTGTCCCTCAAGTTTTATAGAAATTTTCTTAACGATTGCCCCGCCCAGATTCTGTACAACTGTCCTGTTTGGGTCTGTTGTTGAATCGAGCGCTATTTTGAAAGTAAGACGCGCAGAGCCTGGCACAATCACTTCATCCGCTCCTAGGTCTGGAAATTTGACAGTAAGAATTTGATCCGCATCAATAGTAGATGGATTATTTGGAACAGTAATATTCCGCTTATTTCCCTTCACGCCTTTGGGCTCTTTCAGTTTTCTATGCGGGTTAAGAATCGAGCCATGTGCTGACATTTTTTTATAAACAAAAATAAAAAGTTAATTATTTAAAAACATGCAGGCAATTGAAGGTGAAGAAGATTATGATGTTTTTGATCGTGGAGACGACATGAGTGAAATGATCCTTTGACACGGCATCGCTCAATGCTCTCAATGCAGCGTGAATTAACAGAAAGTGCGGTCGGAGCATTTTACAAAAGTTTAGGTCAAGAACCTCCCGAATTTATAGACCCAAATGATTTTGAATTAGAA
Source organism: Conus ventricosus (assembly GCA_018398815.1). Lineage (NCBI taxonomy): Eukaryota > Metazoa > Mollusca > Gastropoda > Neogastropoda > Conidae > Conus > Conus ventricosus. The sequence continues at coordinate 69,202,693 of CM031611.1, forward strand.
GATGGTCATTTGTTTGTAAGGGGCGATCAAGGGCAACTTGTTCGGCTTACAACTAAACCAGACCCATCAAAGTTTTTAGCCAAGAGTACAATTATACAAAGACTTAGTGTGAAAGATCAAATCGCCTTGGCATTTCTAAACAAAATTAAATAGGGAGGCAGTTGCTAAACTTCAAAACACTGCAAGAACTCCCGACAGATAACCAAATGCAAAACATGGAACTTAAAGAATTAAATCAATCAGCAGGTGAATTAATAAATGTAATAGAAGCAGAAACCAGTTTTTCAGAAGAAACAGCATTAAAGACTATACACGACTCGCCGCTACCTATGAGAGAAATAGCGCCCTTGATCATGCTTTAAGAACATTAGAGGCGAATTAACAAACAATTTAGCAAAACTAGGTGAACTAGATGAGCATATAAAAAGAGAAAAAGAAAAACTCGTTGAGGCTGATGACGCCAACTTAGGACGTGATATTAAAGAAAGAATAAAACAAAGACTAAAAGATCTTGAGCAAGAAAGATCAGCAAGACTAGAAGTGCTGACTACTAACCGAGACCAATTACGAACTCAAGTGAATAGAATATAAGAGAAACTATCCGAAAAATTTTATATGAAGACACGACACTAGCAGAACGAATACGAACACATGTTTAGAGAGCAGGGAGTTACATTAGTAAGCGTTATAACAGCCTTAGGATTTGCAATAAGTACACTGGTGATGGCTATTACAGGCGGCGGTGGGTGGTCAAAGTCCAGTGCCTCCGTCGCCATCGCCTCCACCTGATAATCATGGGTAAAAAAACAGCTTGATCATCTTGCGATTTATTAAAAAATTAGCCGGTAAAGCTATAGACTCTTTACCCGGTATATTAGGCAGTATTGTCAGCTGGCTTTTGTCTACTGCAAGCAAAGTAGTTGGCTTTATGGCCGAGCATTTATGGTCATTAGTTCTCGTAATAGTCGGGTTAATTTTTAGTAAGATAAAGACCAAGTAATCCTAGGCCAGTTAATCCAAGAACAAGCGCTGTCTTTTCATATTCATGGTCATCGCGAACAGAGTCCGCGAGCTTTGCTGAGTCTTCAATGACTTTGGGGGTTTGGACTTCGGGAATTAGATGACTTAATCTTGGGCGTTCTTTATTGTTTGTAATATACTGGCCCAGAATTTATGTCGTTTTTCCCAACCTTCTGTTCATTGCCTGCTATAAGAATTTCATTATTATAGTTTATTATTATTCCTACCTGGAGTCTGAGGTCAGAAGGCAGCATGTATAAACCAGTGCCAACAGCAAAGTCTACTTTCGATCTTGCGTATTGTAAAACACTTTGGTATCTTTTAATACTTGAAGGTAAATCAACTGTAGAATTAATGGCGTCCTCTAAATTTTTGCTAAGTATTGTTTTTTGCGCGTCAAAGCCAGTAGAAGGATCAGTTATGCTCGATCTTGCCTGTGCTTGCGACCCTAGCAAACACCAAACGTAAGTACGAATAGAGTCGTTTATTCGTTCTATTCCCGCCCTAGTTAGGCCCTTAGAAGTGTCTAAGATAAATGTTGTCCATGCTGTTTTTATGCTCTTGCTCTATGGACCCGAGGTGAAAAGCTGTTGCGCTTGAAGAGAAAGATGTGTAAGGAGGATCCAGTCAAATTTAAACTTTCTGTGCATGCCCCAAAAATAAGGGTGCCTAAGCCATGATTAAGATCCAACTTTTGTCTAAAGTCTTCTTGGTGTTAATATCGAATTCGTTACAGATCCTTCAAAAGCCTTCATGTCTATTCGGTTGCTGAATGGATTAAACGGTTTGTCATTTGGTAATGGTGCTTGCAGTTCAGTCAAAATACGTCTGAAGGTGTAATAGAAATGAAATCTATACACTGACCTAACCAAAGGATTAGGATGATTTAAGTGATCAGCATACGACACTCCACACCCAGTTGATGCACAAAACACGGCAAAGTTTAACTGGTTCTGGTAAAACTGCATCGGATGACTAAACCACGCTTTCGCGATGTGGTCTTTTTTAATAGGCGGGTTAAGATATCTGTTTAATGGAGTACTCACCTTTTTATGAAAGGTGACAGTCTGGGTCACAGAAATGTCGAGGTGCCAGTTGTTATATTTTTAAGATTGTAGTGCGGCCCAACAGAATATTTTGCATCAGTATATTTGAATGCACTCATTTTTAATTTGTTTAAAAAAATGTTTGTAACAATAACAACCCAAGACCGCCCTTCGTTTTTAGAACATGCTGTTAAGAACGATTGCGGAACCAAAATGGTCGCACTCCATGAAATATTTTACAAGTCGTATGGTTTAATATAAGTAAAGCCAGGGAGAATAATAAGATTCAAAAAATTTGACCCAACAGGGGTCAAAGTTAGCCAGTTAACAATACCTGATGGTTATTACGGTTTTGCTCACTAAAAGAAGCAATGAGTAACTTTGACATTACTCTCAAACTTAACAATGCAAATCTAAAAACAATATTAACATTCAAACCTGAAGAAGCAAATTACTTTTTTGATAAAGAGCTAGCTAAAAATGTTAGGCTTTGCAGATGACAATCATAGATTTAGAGTTGTGCCAGACAAAACTACTTATGAGGGAGAAATCCGCTCGATCTTGCATTACATTCATTACTCTATATTCATTTGGATGAGCTAAGCACTGATGAAAACTTATATGATGGAAGGCCTTCAACTGTTTTTAAGAGCTCTTCCATCAGGAAAGCTGCATATTGCGATTATGAAATTATACAATTCCCTAATTTACAGTTTAAAAGATTAGTTTGTGGAAGGGTCGGATCATTTAATATAAAAAATCAAAGACAAAACAGGGAAAGCCGTGAAATGTGATAACCTGCACATTGTTTTTGGAAATAAAATAATACGTTACTAAAAAATAATGTCGCGTGGGCCAGAAGAATCAGGAGTTACATTAGCGCCTGTAAGGTGTATAACCTTAGAATTAAAAGACCTTGCAGATGTTGCGGACTTTGAACAGAATGGTGAGATAGGCACTTTGTATGGTTTTGAGTACACTAAAGATGGTGATTATAAACGCAAAGAGGTTGACGACAACAAAAGGTTTCCTAAACTAGAGCAACTACGCAATCTAGAGGCAAATAATGTTGGCCAGTATGAATATAAAATAGTTCGAAAACCTGACCTCAAATGGCACTTAGAACCATATTTAGAATGGGAAATAAAATTTGAATTCATAAGCCCATTTACATATTTTAGCCGTCAAAAAAGTTTCAGAAAAGCATTCAACTCTGGCCCTTTACATGTAAGTCTTATGCCGGACGACAATAGTCGGAAAGAAATTGAAATAACGCCGTATGGAAAAAACAGTACATCCTCCACAGAAAAGAAACAGTTGTAAAAAAAGCTTCTACAAAATTACAGTTCTTTCCAAGCAGAAAATTAGGAGACACGTTCACAATGATATTTGAAATTTCTGTCTTTAAAGATGTGGAGAGGGATGGGGTTGTGGGCGTTAGTGACGTCCTTATAAAAGGAATTAATATTAGCTGGCAAAACTTAGACGTTAAACGCCTTAACGTTGTTGTCGTCGTTCTTCACAATGGCGAGGATATTAAGATCATAACAACAAGCAACAAAATCACTGTTGACTTAAATAGAAACAATCTTACAGAACTAAATTGGATTAATCTTACACATTTAGGGTCTTGTAGGGTTTTATTATACTGAACAAGTTTTTAACAGAGGACATGATAAAATAATAACATGGATTAGATTAAATCTGCCAATAAAACCATGGAGCAGTTAAACTTTATGACAAAAACTCCTCATTGCTCATTGATTTGTGGGCAGACTGGTTGTGGAAAAACAATATTTGTCCTAGACCTATTACAAACAGTTATACGCTATAATTTTAATCATATTGTGGTTTTCTGTCCAACACTTAAATGGAACAAAGCATATCATGATAGAAGGTTTATATGGACAGATGATGACATATATTTAGTTAATCCTAGCAATAAACTGAGTGAGTGTTAGAACAGTTTTATAGACTGTTTGAAGGAACGCAAACACTATTTATTATAGATGACTGTTCAGCAGAAAGAGACATAGTTAAAAAGAGAAACACTTTGTCAAACTAGCTTTCAGCGGAAGGCATGCTGGGATAAGTGTGTGGATTTTAATGCCAGAAATATAACTCTGTTTTAAAAGACTTTAGAGAACAGTTAAAGACTGTAGTTTTATTTCACATGAAAGACAAAGACTCATTTGAAGAATGTTTGCGCGAAAATGATGTTATTGAAAATGACCAGGAAAAACACAGGATTAAACAAAAACTGAAATCTGAAAACTTTAGTAAATTAGTATTGAAAACGGATAACCCTACACGTATGTTTGTTTGTAGGGTCGTTATTTTTTGGTTACTGTCAGAGAACAGGAATAGGCGGCTTTTAGGCCACTTTCGCCCAAAACGTGGTGGAGTAGCAAGTGAGTCTGAATCGGTGTTTATACGTTCTCTCATGTCTATCATGTCACCCAGCCAACCACATAAGGCCTTTTGAGGGTTGTCAATTAAAGACAAAAAGGTCATATCATGAAAAAGTAAAGAAACAACAAAGACACTAAGCACATACAATTAATGAAGCTGCTGCTAATTCACTCACATTCTTAAGGCAAATAAGACTGGGCCATGCTAAGACCTCCAGCCATTCTGCTTACTTCATCATTGTCATAGAAGACATTAAAAAAAAACACTTAAAAGACGCACACACACACACACACACACACAATCCGTAAAACAGGAGAATGGGCAAACAGACTAGGCAGAATGGACACTTTGAGCAGTGTGCACAATTTTCACTGCTAAGCTGCCAGATTATTGTATGCTTGGCGAGTCCATTTCACTTCTAAATGACCACAAGAATAAACCTTGCAAAGCCAAATGCGCCATATACATGATATCTGCAAGGCTGATAGCTCTGGGTGATACTGGTCTTTCGTTTGAGAACATGTAATGTACAAAGAATTCAGTTTATCCAAACACAATAAGACATCATATCTGTGTTTGGGCAATCTAGGTAATTACCCTTGGGAAAATTTTCAGGACCTTTATTTTTGGGTTGAGTGAATTCAGCTATTTCAGAAACCAACATGAAAAGTTGTGAGAAAACTAAAATGTTCAGGGAAAGCTTGACTGTGTTAAATACATAATAATCTTCCAAATTTTTTTAGACAGATGGTTAATGAGACCATAAATAAAAGCCAGAATTCCAACTTCTGGCAAACCAACATGCAGCCATGCAAACAACTGTGATGAATGCCAAAGGAACAGAACTGTTGATGAATCATTCCCATGACTGAATCTGGTCTCTTTCGAAGACTGCATAAAGGCACTCGGTACTGACAACATCATTGTGGTCAGACAGACTTTGGCTACCATACCTGTTTCTGCCTAAGTTTTTTTCTGTTTTTTTTTTGTTTGTTACATATTTTCTCAAACTCATCTACCCCTTAAAAAATTCCAAGTATTAAAGCCAACTGCTGACTTGAAAATAAGCAAGAAAGGTTAGAGACAAAAAGAGACAAAGAGAGGGAAAGAGATTTAATAGAGGAAGGAAAGAAAACAAAACGGCAAGATAGATACAGGCGTATAGACACAAAAAGATACACATCAATCTTTTACAGGATAAAAATTTTGTCCAATGATGTAAAGTAAGCTAAAGCAGTTAAATTTTCATCATCTTCACCATCATCATCTCCACCCACCACATGATGCAGACTATCAGTCTCTCACCTTGTTGGAGGAGATCTGTCAGCGGTTGGGGCAGATGGGGGAGGGGCCATCATTCTGTGGCTCTTGGCCCCATCGGTCGCATACTTGATGTTTGTGTACTCTCTACCTGCGCTATGGCTCAGCTGCACACAGCCCAACAGGCCCAACACCAGTAAGTCTATTTCCAACTGCTGTGCTTCAACCCAGCTCAATGTTATTTTCACACAGGTCAAGAGGAGAAGGGGTGGAAATCTTCAGAGCTCACAGCTATGTACTTGTTTACAGTTTTGTGTACACAATGTACAACATTCATCTGCCAGCTGAGATACTTGCTTCCACACATCACCCCAAACTTATGCTCTTTTCCTACAAACAGGAACACGAATGAGATCGTAACAGTATTTCACTCTGTAGCACACAGCACTAAGCAAGCAGAAAAAGCTCTCTCTCCAAACACCGCTCCTCCACCTACCCCTTCTCTTTATGTTAATCTCCCCTCAACCTCCAACTATCCAGCTGAGTGTCGCCAGAGTAAACACAAGTAATTTTGGTAAAACCAGTGTGGGGCTCTTTGTTCAACTTCCTGCAGTACCTGTGAATTTTCCCTGACCTGGTAACTCGAGCCGTCAAGGTGTCATGCTTTGCTGGTAAGGTTTCAATGTGCACTGGCATGAGCCACTTCATTTAATCTGTCAGAGTTTGAAGTCTCAAATGTTCAAAAATAAGAACACACAGATCTGTACTACCTGCATGAGTTTGGGAATCAATTGAGCATCAGAAGGGAGCACAGCTATGCACAGTAAAATGTTAATAAATAGGGTCTTCAAAGTGAGGAAGGCTTCATTGAAAACAAAATTTCAATCTTTCAAGGACAAGGACAAAAATGCCACAGCAAAAAAAAGTCTTTGAAGAAAGCTACTATTTTATTATGAGGATACACAGTGAGCAAGCATCCATTGTAATTAGAGAAAGATTATAAAAAGGTAAAAAAAATGCATCATGTTTGAAAAACAAAACATGGGATTTTTATGCAATAACATTACTTTTTACATAATGATGACTCTTACATAGGTGTATAATTTGCCCAAAGGCAGGGATTTGCTTGATATCAGAACTACACAAGTGGTTTCAAAAACTCAACTTGATAGTGTTGCAAAGTGAGGTGACTGCAGGCGGAAATCTGAACAAATTTGAAAAAATTGTTGAAAAGGCTCTGACGATAAGATAATGTTGCTTATAGCCCAGCCGACCGCAAAGCGCCACATCACGGCTGAGGCTCTGATGAAAAACATAGACAAATGAGTCACAAGACAAAACAGCGCGTTTCGACCTCTTGGGTCTTCTTCAGGCAAGATACACAACACTCTGGACAACGAAAATGAACAAGCAATCACTTATCTTCATCCACTTCAGAACAAGATGGGCACCTGAAGAAGACCTCAGAGGTCGAAATGCATCATGTTTTGTCTTGTGATTTGTTTGTCTACGTTTTTTTTGGCAGCGCCTTATCAATAATTTTTCAAATAAATAAACATGATGAGTCTTCAGTTTTTTTTTTAAAGAAATGCATGATAAGATAAGATAATGTTGCTTATAGCCCAGCCGACCGCAGAGGGCCACATCAGGGCTGTAAAAAGCATCTCTCCAATGAGGATGACAAATATTCTGAAATAATGCTGTCCTCTGGATAAAATTACTGTCTGATTATGAAATGAAATAAAATAAAATAAAACAGAATAAAATGAAATAAAATAAAATAAATGAGAAATTAATGAAATAAAATTAAACTAAATAAAATACAATAACTGTGCTGAATAACTGATGAACACTGAATGCAAGTGCCTGCAATACTGCATGAAATTTGTCTTTGGACTTGCTCCAATCTGAAAGTATCTGAGAAGTAGCAAAAGACAGAAAAACCTTTGGACTAGGTGCCTCACAGGCAGGCTCATCTTTTACTCCATATTGTATTTAGCTTTCTATTGGATCTATAATGTATTAAGTCCCTGTTTTCGTGTGTGTGTGTGCTGGTGACAGATTTGTTCATTCTTTGGCGGCTTTACGCTGCTCCTCCTACCCTGAGAATGTTGCTATTTCTTTTTTCACTGGCAGCCAGACATTTGCTTTCAGAATTTCCACCTCTGCCCCAGCCATATGCCGACTGCTGGCTGTGCATGCTACATGCGCCTGCTAAAACTGCTCAACTGGCCCATGTGAGTTTGGCCCCACCTGTCCACTCCACACCCTCTTGCCTTGCTCTTTCCTCAACTGGACTGAGGCTGCAGTACACACGAGATCAGCTGTTATGTGTCGCAGACAACACACACCAGCCCAACCTCAAACCAGATGTGACAGCTTGCCTCAAAGACCTTGGCATCATCTACAAGCTGCCGAGCAGTAGACGATCCTGCCGTGGAGGCACATGGAAAAGTTAAAAGGTCAGTGTTATCTATGGTGTGTCCTGTAAGATGATGCAGCCTTTCTATGAGAGATGTGCCATTCTTCCACCCTCTGGACCATGTCTCAGAAATCTTATTCAATCACCTGTCCTGAAAAGTGTAACCTGCTTTTCGGATCTGATGTGCATGTCACATTTTAACGCTCAGTCTTTGGGCCCTGCCATCCTATGAACAGTGATCACCAACTTCATTCAAGGCAATGACATTCATTTGATGCTATTGATTGAGACCTGGCTTTGTTCGTCTGGTGATGAAGCCTAGTGCATTGACTTGACCCATACTGGCTACACACTCCACTCAGAGCCCCATCAACAAGGCCCTGTCGCTTGTGGTGGAGGTGTTGCCTTTCTTTTCAAGGACTGTTTCTCTGTTTTTTCGGTCTAATCTGTCTTTCCTTTCCTACGGTGCCAAAACAACATCATACTTCCTATCTCTTGAAGAAATTACACTGGCTCAAAATCGAGCACACGATTCAGTGTATGTCAGCATATCTATGTTACAGGATTATCACAGGTGAAGAGCCTGCCTATCTCCCTGACCTCTTCCAAAGATCTACTCTAACAGTAACTGTAACTCATTCCCTTCATTCTTTCTCTGATGACCAAATTTTTTTAATTCATTCATACAACCAAAAGCAGCACAGTTCTCGAGCATTCTCTCTTTCTGCAGCAATGCTCTGGAATTCGCTACCGTTCCATCTACATCATACCCTCTCCTTCCTGACCTTCAAGTCTATGTTAAAACTTACCTGTTTAAAAGCCAGTTGCAGAATACCACCTGAAACATTACTAAATTACTACATGTCATTTGCACATTAAAACTTATCTGTTTAAAAGCCAGTTGCAGAATACCACCTGAAACATTGCTAAATTACTACGTGTCATTTGCACACTTTGCTTGTGTCCAAATGAGCTGTTCACTGTGTTTATGTAGTGTAAATGTTTATGTATGCAACATCTTGTCTCAGTGTGAGTGTGTGTGTGTGTGTACATGTGCTCTCTCTCTCTGTGTGTGTGTGTGTGTGTGTGTGTGTGTGTGTGTGTGTGTGTGTGTGTGTGTGTTTATGACTCGTGAACGCAGAATTGTGCACGCATGCGGCGCATGTGTGTGCACATGCGTGTGCACGCGCGCGTGCGTGCATGCATGCGTGCGTGCGTGTATGTGTGTGTGTGTGTGTGTACAGTTGTCCTGCGTATATTTTAGATATTGATTTGTTAAAACTTGTAAAGCGCCCTGTAGCCTATATTGTTAGGATGGGCGCTATAGAAGTTGTCCTCATTATTAAGTTGCCCTCATTAGCCCAAAACTCTGATGCACATATCAAAGATGGAAATTTGGATTTACTCAAATCTGAAAGTACCTATAATTAGGCACTCCAAAGTGATATTTTAAATGTTTTTGATTGTCTTTTTCAATCAGTCAAGGTGACAGAAAAACTCAAAACAAAGAAAATTACATAAAATGTATATCTGAAGCTTGATTATGAGCAGAGTTATGAATTTTCAAATATTTAATTTTTTTTACGACAATCAGAATTCTCCTTAAGGGCCATGTTTGGAGGCCTGTAACTCAGCCATTTGACATGCCTGAAACCATGGGTGATTAGTGTCAACTACTTGTAATATACACTGAATTTTTTTTCAGACATGAGGCTCATATAGAGTCTGAATACCACACTTTTAAAAATGCCAAAATCTTCATTTCTACTTAATTTTTTTCTCGTATCGGTAACCAAAACAAGACACACAGGCATGTAACGTATATCAAAATGACAGGACAATAAGATCTATATCATTAGAAGACATTAGAACATGTCTACACAACTGTACACCCCCATCCCATCTTCAACCCACACCCCTACCCCCAACCTTTTACCTAACTTCTTGTATGCCATATAAACATTACAAACATGAATTTAATTATCTCTGCTTGTTATGACCTTATGAAGACATATGATTGACATTTGCATCAAACGTAATGCTCAGAAGATTTCACTGAAAAGAAAGAAACAAAAAAACTTGCACCCCTTTGTTACATGCTAAAATGCACGGACTTCCTCAGTACAAAGTAAGTGCAGTACTCTAGCTTGAAAGAGTTCGTTGTAGATCCTGTGGTAGGTGTTCGGCTTGCAGATGACAAAATACACCAGGCGGTATTGAAATGAAGAGGATCCTTTTATTTACAATCGTTGAAGAATATAGGAACAAAAACAATCCACTAACCTTCAGGTTCAATAAGTCGCACAGGAACTCAATCGTACATGCAGCAGGCAATATTCTACTAATGGCAGCTTTTCATTGACCAGACTCAAACTCAGTGAAGACTCGAACACTTTCATGCTCGACAATGACCAGAACTCTTCAAAAAAATCTCATTTCTCTCTCTCAGTCACACAGCTCTCATTCTTTTATATGTTGTCTAAAGAATATTCTCAAACATACTCCATTATTCTTTTCTAGAATATTCTGCATATCAGTAAGCTTAACCAATGAAATCATTACAAACGTATGCGAATGTAGTTCAGTCAGCTTCTACAACATTCTCCAACCTTCGGTAATGCACTAGAAACTTACGGAAACCTGGTGAACATTCTAACGTAATCTGGAATATTCCAATCACATTATCAATCGATCCAAAAACAATACTGAACAATTAGGCATACATTCACTTTTCAAACGTTTTAAACAAATCAACAATAGCTCTACAATGACCAAAAATACAAAGATCTAAAAAAAAGGCTGAAGGCTCGGTCTTGTGCCTCTCCCCACTCCAGTTGGTTGGGCTTCCCCTTGCACAGAAGGTCCGACATTGGAGCAGTCACAGTTGCAAAGTGAGGCATGTATTCTCTGAAGAACCCCACTAAGCCGAGAAAGGACTGCAATTGTTTCTTTGTCTGGGGATGAGATGCTTCCAGAATTTTGTCACATTGTCCTTGAGCACCCCTTTCATTCCTTCCTGGAGACGGTGACGAATGAAGTCAATATCATCTGCACCAATAACACACTTGCTGGGTTTTGCGGTCAAGTTGGCAGAAGACAGCCGTTTGAACGAGTTCCGAAGAATTTCCAGGTGCTCTGTCCATGTTTTGGAATGGAGCAGGATATCATCCCAGTAGTATATAACACCTTCCATGTTGCCCAATAGTTTTCTCATACTGCCCAATAGTTTTCTCATGCCCCTCTTGAGTGTTGCTCCAGAATTCTTCATACCGAAGGGCATTTGGAGAAACTTGTATGTCCCATCTGGAGTCACAAATGCAGTCTTTGGAATGTCTTCTTCCGGTGTGGGGACTTGCCAATACCCTTGCTGAGACTGATCTTGGAAAAAAACTTTATCTGCACTCAGTCTCTGGAACAGGTCAGCAGCTGTAGACATGGGTTCAGGATCTAGGTAAATCAGCTTGTTGAGTCACCTAAAATTGATGCGCACTCAGTTAGAACCATCTTTCTTTTTGACGATGACAACCGGCGACGCGTACGGCGACCTCAGGACTCCCGCATAACTCCCAGTTTCAACATGTCTTTGATGTCTTTCAGTGACTCTCTGGTAGCATAAGGCAATGAACCAGCCGCCGTGGCAAAGTGGTTAGCGTCGCGGACTCCCGGCTGGGAGGTCGTGGGTTCGAATCCCATCAGACGTCATGTGGGTTTTTCTGCCCCGACCGGCTCCTACCCAGAGTTGAGTTTGCTGCGGACTCAGTTGGGAAGACTGGGACCACACAGTCGAGTTTCATCCACTTAACCAATGCCTACCGGATCGACCGAGATCGACCGCGAGATTTCCTCCTTCTGAATACCGGATCGACCGAGATCGACCGCTGAATACTCGGTCAACGACTTTCGCTTTCACCATCGCATATCCCAGAATGCAATTGCGACAGAAGAGTCTTCCGGTACTTCCGTTTCTGGACGCCATTTTGGTTTTTGTTGCATGAGTTTTGGTGGAGTAGTTTCGCTGCTGTGAATTTTCAAAGTTCGGCTTTTTTTCGCGAAGATTTTTGGGAAAATGGCGGATCAAGTAACTATGCAACTTGCAGAATTCATTTTCTGAAGTGATATTGATGAAGAGAGCGTATTTGCGGGCTACACTCTTAAAGAAGATTTGAAGCAAGACGATTCGGACGTCAATCTTGACCTAGTTATGAATAAAGATCGACTGCTGACTGATTTTGAGGCCGGAATCAATAATGATTCAGGCAATGATAATGACGATGTCGAATAGCCCATTGCTGCTGGGCCCAGACCCCCCAAAAAAGAAAATTCGAAAAAACAAAACTTGCTAGAGATACTTTAATTCTTGACTGGAGTGGTTGGCTACAAGAAGTGAAGCCCCCCAAAAGTTTCCCTTGTTTTGATAGCCAGGAAACGGGTCAGTCAGTGGGTGTGTCCCACGATTTGCCTGTAGGAGCATCACCTTTAGCTTTTTGATTTCAGAAGAATTTTGGTAGACTTTTAACGAGAAACAAATTTATTTGCTGCACAAAAGCAAGCAGAAAAGGATGAACATAAACTCTGGCCTGAAATAAAAACTGCCTGTTTATCAAAAAGCAAAGGGGAGCCGGACAAGAGGTACATCATCACCCAGGGGGGTGTTTTTGAGGGGGGGGGGGGGGGGGGGGGGGGGGGGGGGGGGGGGGGGGGGGGGGGGGGGGGGGGGGGGGGGGGGGGGGGGTTTGCTCGGGTGCATTTTGAAAAAAAGCACTTTTTTTGTTGAATTCCATCACAATCTAAACCATTTATTCAGAAATTTCGGTTCTTGTTTTTTTTTTCCCTCAGTAGTTGAAGACAAACTTTTGTATGTGATGCCTTCAGTTTAACAAAATTGTTTAAAGTTTGGGTTTTTTTTTTTGTTTTCACAAAAAAATTTGATTTTTTAGGGGTGAATCCCAATACAGAATGATTTTATTTTGTTCCTAAAGGGTTTCAGAAACTTTGTTTAGACTTGGAAAATAAATCGTGCCCCCAAAACCGGGGTGTTCGGGGGGTTTCAGGGGAATTTAGGGAAAATTGTTTTAGAAATAAAGAATACCAAAAAACATTTTCGATGCATTAGAGCCAAAAAATGTTTTTTTCTCGAAAAAATTTTTTTTTGACTTTTTCATATTTTTGGTTTTTATTAATAAGTCTGTTTAAACTTGCTGAAACGGGTTAAAACATTTATTAGTTTTTGGTTGAAGCAAAGAAACGTTGTTCCCCGGTCCACCCCAAACCAGTTTCTGCATGCCAAAAAGGGGGCCCAGCTACAGTCACAGACTGTGGCCCCGAAGGAATGGTAAAAAGGGGGGAATCACCACTCTAAAGGCCAAACTTTTTTTAATTTTAAAGCATTTAAATCATTTTTGGGCTGGGGAAAATTTCCTCCCAATTGAAAGGGAAAAGGGTTTGGGCTTTTAAATTAAAACCCCCCCTGCGGGTTTTTTTCCCCCAAATTTTTTTCTGGGGGGGGAAAATCAGGAAAACCGGGAAGGGCAGAATTCGGTCAAGGAGGGGTCAGGGGGTTTTTTAGAGGCTTTTTTTTTTTTTCCCACAGATAAGGAAGGTCTGGAGAAAAGCGGGTGAAAACAAGTGGCAAAATTTTACCAGCACACCCGGGCTTGTACCGTTCCCCTTTTCCCCTCAAAATCCCTTCGGGGAAACTTTTTTGGCCCAGTTTTTTGCTTCTGCCCCCAAAATCCACTGAGGGCGTTTTAAATAAATAAGTCTCTCTCACTCCCCCTCCCCTTTTTTGTTTTTGTTTTTTGTTTTTTTTTTTTTTTTGGGGCTCATTTTTGGAAAATTTAGGCTTCCCAAACGGTTTTTTTTTCCCTAACCATTTTTACAAACCTCCCCTTCTCTCTCTTCTCTCTCTCTCTCTACCCCCTCTTTCTCTCTTCTCTCCTCTTCTCCCCCTCTCTCTTTTCCTCCCCCCCCCTTCTGTTTTTTTTTTTTGTTGTTTTTTCCTCTTCCCCCCCTTTTTTCTCTCAAAATTAAGAAACAAAAAAAAATTTTTGAAAACTGTTTTTTTGTTTCCTTTTTCACAAAACCTTTTCCTTAATATTTTGTACATGCAGTTAATTTGTTTAAAAAAAGTGTTTTAAATTTGAAAAAATTTTCCCAAAGACGCACAGAAGCTTTTTGAAAATATAAAGAAATAAATGAGTGAAAAAAAATGTTTAGTTTCTTTTTTTTTTTCCCCTTGAAACATTTTTGGTTTTGCTGCACACCATATTGGTAAATCATAGCTAAAAAACCTTTTTAAAGGGAATGAATGTTGTGAAGACTGTGATACCGATTAAGGGTTTGCTTAAATTTTATTTTCTTTTTTCCCCCCCAAAAAGGGCACTAACTGACGACGGTGGGAGAGGGGAAACTTTCAAGGTTTTCGATCATTACCCCCATTTTTGGGTTTTTTGAGGGACAAAACTTTGTAGCGGAAGAGGAGGGGTGGGATTTAAAGCCTTTAACTTGAATTTAAATTGGCAATTTTATGCCCTACGCAAATATAGTATTGTTTTTATACTATATTCAGGGGTCGGGTTTCAGACAAATGGTCTGCTACGGGTAAAGCTGTAGCCCTTACACCTGTCACGTGGGAAAGACTTGGAAGGGGAATTGGCGCCCCCAAGGGGTTTAAACCCTAAGCCCACAGAAAAGCCCCCCAATGAGAGTTTACAACCATACCCAAAAATTTTTCCGGGAAAGGGCCGGGGCCCGGGGTTTTAAAAACGACCGCGTTTCCCCGGAAAAAGCACCAGGGGGGGAAATGAAAAGTCAGCTACGGGGGCCCAAAGACATCATAAAAAGCTGCCAACTGGGGAAAATTACCATGGGAAAAACCTGGAATGTTCGAAACACTCCATCAGTGCGGCAAAGTAAAAGAATTTTGAGCACGAGCTGGGACGTTCCCAAGGGGACATTGGGGTATGCCCGGAAAAGAAGATGGACGGTTTTTGGGAGAAGAAATTTCCAAAGGAAGGACAAAAAGGGGTGGTACAGGGGGCGAAAAAGACACAGAAAAAGGCGTAGTTTTTCATCGTACCCAAAAAGAAATCACTGGATGAAACTTAAAGCGCACACCTTTAAAACGCAAAATAATCAGCATTCGTTTGTCAGCCAAAAAAAAAGGAACCTCAAATCATACAGGTGTATGCCCCAACTCCCACCCCACGAAGATTAGCGGTGGAAGAATTTTCTACGAAAAAGTAAAAGGGCCCAACCTCAAAAAAACCCCCAAAAAAAGAAAGAAATCATCATATTTCCCGGTGGGACTTAAAACCCCAAAGTCGGCCCAGATGCCTACAAAGAGGGGCCCGGGAACAGTGGGTAAATACGGCACAGGGGAAACTAACGACGGGGATTTTCCCCCCTTCGGGATTTTTCCCTGCCCCCAAAAGCCACCATTCCCAAACACCCCCTTTCCCCCCACAAAGGGGTAAAGGGGAAAAACCCCTGGAAATGCGCCAAAGGGGAATGCCCTCACAACCAGATCGGATTTTTGCCTCACCCGCGGGGGCTTCAAATAAACCCCATCAATAAAGCAAAACGGGCATACCCCGGAGCTGTTATAGGCAGGGGACCACATCTGTGTGCTCAAAATTTTAAGATCAAATTGAAAAAAAAGTCCCAAACCCGCAGCCACGCATCAATTTTGACCTGGAGAAGTTAAAAGACCCAGGTTTAAAAAGAGGCTTCCCGGGCACAGCTCGGGGGGGGGTTTCGCGGCCCCAAAACCTCCTGGACAAGGGAAATCAACAAACCTCAAAACAGCTTCAATGAGGCAGTCTGCAAAAAAAAGAAAAAGGAAAGGTACTTGGGGGGGACGAGGAAAAAACACCAAGCATGGATCTCAAACGACACCCTTGACCTCTGCGACAAAAAAATCCCCTTAAGAATAGAAAAATTCCAGCCCGAAAAAGCCGCACATTTCGAAAAACCAAAAACCCTTTGTAAAAAAGGGGAAATTTATTGAAGCCAAAAAAAATGGATAAATTAATCGTGCGAGAAATCGAAAAGGCAGGGGAAAAGGGAAACAGCAAAACATGCCTTCACCAAAACTAAAAAACCCTTTCACCAAGACGCAGCAAAACAGTTCTTTCGGGGTAAACCCCGGGGATCCCTTTCGGGCGGCTGTTGACAAAAAAGCCCCGTGTTTTTGAACAGAGGGGACACAGTTCTGCCAAAAACCCTTTACAACTACCCAATACACCCCAAAACGAAAGTCTGTTTGAAGGGGACTCAACACCACCAGGGAATCCCCCCACCACTACCAGTGATGAGGAAAAAGTGGAAGAAGCCATGGGCCCACCCTTTCCCGGCGGGGGAAAATTCCCCCTGGAAAGACAATTTTTCCAGAAGATGCCAAACATGGAGGGAAGAATTGGTCACTCAAGAACACGTTTGTCAGAAGATCTGGGGGGAAAAAACATGGCCCACGAAGGGACTCAATCACTCATCATCCCCCCTGCCCAAAAAGGGAAATCTACGCCAATGCCAAACTCCCGAACAATAAGTTCATTGCCACCCCAGTAAAATCTTGCTCAACCCCTCTTGAACGACTAAAAAGAAAGAGGCGGAAAAAACACCGGGGCGGAAGAACAAGCTGGATTCGGGGCAGGCAAAGACAGTAGAACAGATCTTCACCTCCCGGGTTACTGAGGGGAGAAAAAACTGCAACATCAGAGAGACCTGTTCCACAATTTCTTTGTTTTGGGAAAGCGTTTGAAAAAGGGTTTGGTGGCACAAGGGTCGGGTGGCAAGTGCCAAAAATTTGGCTTAGGGGAGGGTCTCGTAAAAACCATCCGGGGGCCTGAAAAACACCCCCCGCAGCCCCGTCCCCCCCTTTCAACAACCAATGGGGGACAACTTAAAAGCCCACAGTTGGAGTCCGTAAAGGGCTCCCTTATCCCCGTACTGTTCAATCTCTTCCGGGAAAAATTTTCCCATCGTGAAACCCTCCCTGGGCTTCCCCTCCCCTGTCTCCATCGGGGGAAGAAAACATCAAAAATCCTTTTAAGGGTTTCCCGATGAAATCGAAAACCCGATGGGAGGCAGAAAGAAGAATACAAAACCTGACAAAGATACTGGAAGGAAAAAGGGGAGGGGGATAAAGGAAAAGGAAGTGGGGCACAGAAAAAAGCAAAGTCCCGGTCAACAGCACAAACCAAAAAACCCCTTTCGGGAAACTTCATGAACGGGCCCAAACCTTGAAGAAGTGGGGGCTTTCAAAAACCTTTTGGGGCCACTTCACCCAAAAAACGGGTCGCTCTACAAAAGAAATCAAGACCCAGGGCTAGCCCATCGAACAGCAGCAAAAGGCAAAGCTAAACAAATCGGGGAAGAGCAAAGGGGGGGGTCAGGGTTTCCCCCCACAAAGATGAAGAGTACAAAATCCCCGGTTTTGGCCATTTTGCGTATTTGGGTGCGAAAGCTGGGCCATGACAGCAGAGACCACCAAAAGAAACCAACGTTTGAAACTAAATGCTTCAGGCGAATTGTGGGATCTCTTGGAAGACCGGGGGAAAACAAACGACCTTTTGAGGAGGGCCAAAAAAAAATCACTTGCAGGCCCCCCAAAAACCCCCCCCTTTGGGAACAGTCCCAAAAAAAGGGAAGGGTGTCGTGGTTGGGCCTGTATACCCACCAAATTTCCCGCCCCAAAAAAGTCACCAGGGGACGCTGGAAGGCGAGCGAAGGGGACGACAAGGGCCCAAAAGCTGGGGTGGACAACATCAAAAAAATGGGGCCAGGATGGATGGCCCTACGCTGATGCGACAGCAGAGGACAGGGCCGGATGGCCCGGGGCCTTGGGTTCGAGAGGGGGCTCTCATTCTCCTCTAGCCCAAACATGGGCAAAGGGGAATGATGATGATGATGATGAATAAATATTGTTTCAGTTTCGTTGTTTCCCCAGGCAGTGTAAAAGCGTGCAGATATCCCAAATCGCCACACCACATCTGCTTTTTTTTTTAGCTAATGCTTCATCGAAATTCAAACCCAATGGGGCGGTAAAGCCTCGGGTGCATGCTGGGTTTTTTTCCCTGTTTTTTGCAACCCCCCAAAAAACTTGGGTATGGATTACGGGATTTTCAACTGGCATTTTAACTTTCCCTGCATTTGCAAAAGGGACCTTTGGGTTTTTTTGTTAAAAGGGAAAGGGCTTGGGGAGGGGGAGGGGTCAGAACAAATGGTAGCTCCCACTTATAAACCCGGGGGCTCAACCCCGGGGCCCCGAACCCGGGACCACAAGATTTACGATTTTGCTTTTACCGATTGGGGCCCCCGCCCCCCTAAACAATATTTTTAATATTTTTTTTCCCGGGCCCCCACTGTATATTCTATAATTAAAAAATTTTAAAATCATAAAAAAAAGGGTTTGGGAAAAAAGGCCAGGTCACTGGTTTAATACATGAAAGGGGTTTGGGTTAAAGCAGGGCGTCAGAAGCTGAAAACAAACCCCGAATTAAAAGTCGGGCCTTTAAATAAACAGTTCATAAAAAAGCATTTTCTTTTAAAAGTTTCAAGGGGGGATCCACTTGCCACGCAAATTTCGAAAATCACAGAGAAAAAAACCCCTTTATTAAAATGGCTGTCCCGGGTTCCACCCAAAAGCTGGAAGTCTTCTCTTGGCCCAAAGGCTGGGGAGGGAAAACCTTTGTATCCTGATGGAAATTTCTTTTTTAAAGCTGCCTTATTCATCTGGAAAACCACACTGAAACCAGCTCCCTGGCCCCTCTGTTTCCAAAATATTTAAGACAAACCCGCATGCCTTTCCTTTGGGTTTTTTCAAACCCTTAAGAGGGGTTGGAAAGTGAGAATGATCTTTTGAAGTTTGCAAAAACATCCTTGAAAAAAAGCGAAGATCAGGATTACAAGGAGGATACGGGGGCACCAGGAGAGGAAGCGGGCAAACAAGAAAAGAAAAGGGGAAAGACAAAAAAATTTTCACGAAGCAGGAGGGCATTCACACAGTCACATTTTTTTAAAATTTGGGGCAGTGCTAACAAACCCCTTTCTCCCTAGTAAGTAAAATTCATTATAAAAGAAAATTTCCCCCTTTTTAACCTACCGTATTCCCCACTTTTTGGCAAAGAAGCCCCCTTCTTTGGGTTTTGGGAAAGAATGTGAGGAAAAAAAGGGTCTTGTGAAGTTCCACCTGTCTTTCTGCGTTACATCCAAAACATTGCCAGAACCCCCCTCAACCCCTGTCATCTTTTATTCTTTATACCTGTGGCGGACAGAATAGAAATTTAGTTTGTTGCTGCTTTTGGGTTCAAATTTTGCGGGCAAAAGAAATTTTTCCATTTCCCGATCATCGACCAAAAGTTTCTGGGAAAACGGCCATAAACCCCTAAAGGGTGGGGATTCAATTTTATGCTACTATCGAGAAAGCGAAAAAGAAAGCGTCCAAATTTTCATTCCAATTAGTGGGATACAGTCATTGAGATGGCAAGATTTAAATTCCCCATACCCCCGAGTTCCCCTTTTAATATGCGACTTTTTGGACTTTAAACATCTTTTCTTAAAAGACAAAGAGGAAAAACCAAGACCAAGACCCAGGGCCAAAATTAGCTGGGGGAAGATTAAAATGGCTCAGGTTTTTACAAAAGGGAAGAAGACACACTGTATTTCAAATACGGAATGACAGGTGTTTTTTTGGGGCCCGAAGATCAAGGGAAAAAGCCGTCGAGGGGCCAGGGAAGGGGTAGCAATGTTTCAGGAACCTTCCTCAGCGGGAAAAGGATGTTTTCCTTTGTTGAAGCAAAGAAAAAGACCTCCCGGGCCTCTGCCCCTAGGGTTGGGGCCACAGCGACACCTTCAGTTTACCAAAAGGCCCCGGGCCCCCGCCACACGCTCCAGACAGGCTTGCAGAACCCCGAATTCCGAGAAGGACACAAAAACCCAAAAAGATCTTTTAAAAAATTTTATTTGAAATGAATTTGACAAATGCGTCGATGTCCCGTTTTTTTATTTTAACAAAAGGGCGCTTTTTTTGGTTTAAAGTGGAATCAAAACATGAAATATAAAATCTTATTTACTTTCTTATTGGGAAAAAATCAATGAAATATTCAATTTTTGGGGCAAATTCCCTTTTTTTTTCTGTGGAAAATTTTGGGGGAACAGGGTTTTTTCCCAATTTTGGACCAAGCAGTGAACTGAAGTAGGATTTCGGGGAACAGATTTTTTTTCCTTCTGTGAATGATACGGGGGAAAGTCCTCCCCCACCCCCCCCCCACACCCCTTTTGTGAAAAAAAACCGTGAACTGTGACAATGTAGACAGTTGTTTTTTTCTGTGGATGATTAAACCTTGTGTGGATTTTGGGGACAGCAAACAAGGTTTGGCATGCACAATTTTTATTTGTGTTCGTTAAATTTTATTTTTTTCGTTTGTTTAAACATGACAGTGTGAAAAAAGTATTTTAGGGCTTGGTTGCATTAAACCCCTTTCTTTTTGGGGGTGTGGGGTGTGTTGTGTGTTTTGTGTTGTGTGTGTTGGTGTGTGTGTGTGTTTGTGTGGTGTGTGTGTGTGCGAGCGGGGGCGTGCGTTTCGTGCGTGGGGTGTTTTGGTGTCCTTTTATTCACGACGTTTTCCCGAAAAACTGTCGACGTTATTTTCTATAGGCTATTTATCTTTAAAAATTTTCCTTAAACAACAGCTTAAAACAAGCCCATCCAGTCCATTCCCTTTCATCAGGAGTGGTTTTCCCACAAATTTTAAAATTGGGAAAATAAAAAATTAGCTCAGGGTAAAACACGGTTTTTAAGAATTGTTTAAAAAAATTTTTTAAACCCAAAAATATGACAGAAAATTTTGTCAAACTTCCAAGGCCACAAATATGTGTTTCATTCGTGAGCACTTTTTTGCCCCGAAAAAACACATACAAAAAAACGACTTTTGTTTTTATAACCCCAACTGATTTTCTTGTACATAAAGATTTTTGGGTCTGAAAAAAACCATTTCAGTGGGCAGTTTGGGCCCTTTTCCCAAGTGGCCCAAGCCATAGGGAAAACATTTTATTCCAAACTTTACGGGGGAAAATGATAGGAATTTCCCGGCCCCCAAGTCACATCCCATAGCTGTTTAGTTGTGGGGCCCGGGGGATTTTTTAGCTGTTAAGGGCTTTCCGTTTTGGGGCCACAACCCTTTTTAAGTCTTGTTCCCTAATTGGCTTCAAAATTCTTTTGGGAAAAATGAAAGCCTTTCTTTTTCAGAAACCCAAAAGTGTTTACTTTTTAAAATTGCGTTAAAATTTTTGGTTTCCATTTGAGTTTTTTTTTTAAACCCATTTGTACAGCTTTAGAACACCATTTGTGTTTGTTTTTCCCCCAAATTTGGGAAATTTTGCGCGCAGAGGTGTTTTTCGGGGACCTGGAAATCTTCAAGTGGCCATTTCTCAAAATGGCGTTTTCAAGATAGACAGTTGTGGCTCTAATGCATCGAGTTAGTCTGTTCGTTTGTTTTTTTTTTCCTCGTGTACCAGTTCACTATATGTGGGGGGAAATGGCTGTTTTGGATGGAGTGATGTCTTTGAATTTTTTTCATATTTTTACAGAATAGATAAGTTAAAAACAAATTTTCTATTGAGGTTTCTTTATGGCAAGTGTGTATGTGTTGCGGAGTTACCTCTCTTGGCATGGTATTCTCATAGTCATATAGCACAAAGTCATGCGGTAGGCAGAGGGTTAATGAATGCGTTTCTGAGAGTGTTGCTCAAATTTTCCAGACCAACACTGCAGGTGCCTTATCTCTCGGGCCTGGTTGACGCCAGAATATCTTATGAAAGGAAGCGTAGAGTACAGCCCTGTCATGTAGTCTCAGACCAAAATGGAAATCCGTAGCATCATCTTAATCATCCTCATTCTCATTGATCAGCATTAAAAATTTTTTTTTTTAAGTCTCAAATTCTGTGGCCCTTCATGCCCTGCTCTCATGGTGACCTCAGTTTCGATGTGTTTCTCCACGTCTGTGGCCTTGGTTTGGTTCCATCGGGGTCACCGGTATTGGCGAGTCCATGGGGGCTGTCGTTGGACGGACGTGGTGACGCCCTCCGGGGGGAGAGCTCACTCACGCTGACTCAGCGACTAAGCAATTATTGTCGTCGGTAGGGGGCTTAGTAGGTGGTGTCCTGGGTATGTTAGATCAGAGCAGGCGCCACTGAACACCACCGAAGTGACTCGGCGGCAGTGCAGTGTCTCCTCCGGTGGGTTGCCTTTTGACGACTTGACATTGACTGCTCCCTGTGGATTGCTGGTGCGGGCTGCGGCGGGGCCGACTGGGCTGTGGCTGTGGATCCTGTAGAATGAGCGGCGTGGGTGCACTTTTAGGATGAGCGGCGTGGGTGCACTGCCTCTGAGGTGGCGCAGAGGTTGGGACACCAAAAAAAAGCAAAAAAAAAAAGCATAAAGCAATGGGTAGGGCTTTGACCTATCAGGTCAGGTGATTTCAACTTCACTTCATGCTGAATGAGATCTGTTTTTCCTGAAACTCGGTGAAGATACCTGAGTACTCATCTAACAGTCCACGTATTTCTGTTTGCTCCTGGCTGTTCAGTTGTGACCCAAAAACTACACTGGCAATAGTTTCATGGGATTTGAAATAATTCAGTTCTAACTGTTCTTCATCGTTCACAGAACTTTCTTCAGTGAAGCTGTCACAGTCACCAGAGCGGTAAGGTGGCTCCCATTCTTGGAATTCAGCCGCATGTGCATCTGTGGCTGGCTTTTCTTCCCGTTCAAAGTATTTCTTGTACTGTTGGCACATGACACCATTTTTCTTCACAAAGGATACCTTGGTGTTATCCCTGATCATGGCTTCTAATTTGCCGGCATATTTTTGCAGAGAAGAGTCAGCTTGCTGTAACTGGATCAGTTTCTCTCTGGTTACTTCTGGGATTTCTGTACATTTGCTGACCTTCAATGGTGTAGATCTCCCTTCTTTCTCCTTCTTGGATTGTGCACATGTTGTTACTGCACAGGTGTGTGGCCACTCAGGGTCAGGATCTTCAGCTGCACGGGCACCTTCAATATTTCCGATGATGATGTCATGAGGAGGACTTGGCAGGCACAAAGCATTCACCTTTCCAACAAAGAACGGTTTAGAAATTTCAACATCAGCTGTGGGGACGGCCTCAACATGACCATGGACACATCGCAGGTAGCCATTCTTGCCAGTAAACTGTTTTTCAGGAACAAGGTCCTTCTTAATGATGACTCCACTGCACCCTGTATCTCTGAGCACCTGTACTTCCTTATCATCATAATGTCTGCTCACCACAGGCATGACACTCAAAAATCACTCTTTGCACGGTTTAAGAAGGCACATTGCACCACTTTCTCATGCTCTTCAGGGCTGTCACGGGCTTGACGTGAGGTAGATCTCCATCTCCTCTGCGACGGGTGTCTCTCCTGACTCCTTTCCCTGATGGCAACATTGGCAGATGTTAGGCTTCTTTTATTTCTACCCAGGCGCTGATCTTTCTGGTCTTCATGACTGAAGTGTGGAGGGCTGCGTTTATTTGAATACTTGGGCAGTCTGCATTCCGCAGCCTTGTGACCCAGGCATCTGCAGTTGAAGCATTTCAACAGTGGAGCTGATATACTTGGAACCTGGATTGGTCATATCCGGTCTGTAGATGGTTTTGATCTAGTGTCAAGGGTCCGGTTGAGAGACTCCAGGAACCTCTGTGCAGCTTCAGTCAGGGATTTCAGGCACTGGTCTTTCTCTTGTAGAAGGTGGGATGCAAGGTATTTACGACAGGATTCTACAAATTGTTCTTTCAGGACTAGATATGACAATCCATCATAGTCCTCCTTTCTTCCAGCCAACTCCAGCCATCTCTCTAGATAGTTTTGAATCCTGGTTAGGAATTGAGCAGGACTTTTGTTCTTCTCTGGCCTACTAGACCGGAAACGTTTGTGAAAGCTTGTTCAGAAAAATCATAACTTTGAAGAAGTTCCATTTTCAGTGTTTCATATTCATTTGCTTCTTCTCTGGGTAGTCTTGAGTAGACCTCATGGGCGTGACCACTCAAAAGGGCACTTAAGTTGGTAGCCCACTGTTCTTTTGGCCATCTCATTGCTTCAGAATGGCATTCAAAACGTTCCAGATAACTGTCAAGGTTGTCTTTCCCGTCTACGAAAGCTGGAAGACGTGGTCTCTTGGCAACTTCAGGTTCTGACTGGGAAATGCGTTCGCCATTTTGAACTTTCACTTCTGCCATACGCAGTTCAAATTCTCTTTGTCTCTCTTTCTCTTGATGTTCTATTTCAAGTCTTTTCAATTCTCTTTCAGCAGCTCACTCTTCTCTTTCTCTATCTTGCTGTCTTTTCCTGTTTTCACGTTCTTCTTGCTCTAGTCTTCTCTTCTCTTCACGTTCTTCCTGTCTTCTCTTCTCTTCACGTTCTTCCTGTCTTTTCTTCTCTTCACGTACTTCTTGCTCTAGTCTTCTCTTCTCTTCATGTTCTTCTTGCTCTAAGTCTTCTCTTCTCTTCACGTTCTTCCTGTCTTCTCTTCTCTTCACGTTCTTCCTGTCTTCTCTTCTCTTCACGTTCTTCTTGCTCTACTGTCTAGTCTTTTCTTCTCTTCATGTTCTTCTTGCTCTAGTCTTCTCTTCTCTTCACATTCTTCCTGTCTTCTCTTCTCTTCACGTTCTTCCTCTCTTTTCTTCTCTTCAGCTGCCAATCCTAATTTTCATTTTTCCAGTTCTCTTGCTGCAGCCTCAGCCGCTTGAACATATTTCCTGAGTTCATCACCTTCAAGGCCCAGTTCCTTTCCAATCTTCACGTATTCCATGGTAACTCAGATTAACATCAACAATCAGTCACTGAAACAATACCTTCCAGTGCTCAACTACAGACTCAGGCAGCAGTCTACCGTTTGACTCTCCTAGCTCTGTAGAATCCTAATTGCTCTTGCAGACACAGGTGAGT
The DNA here is from genome assembly GCA_018398815.1 of Conus ventricosus. Classification (NCBI taxonomy): domain Eukaryota; kingdom Metazoa; phylum Mollusca; class Gastropoda; order Neogastropoda; family Conidae; genus Conus; species Conus ventricosus. The sequence goes on from CM031611.1 coordinate 69,227,819, forward strand.
GTTTCCTCCACTTCCCTGGACCTGCTCGATGCACTAAACGCTGTACACACCCCTTGTGTGTACAGAAACATGACTGAAGACATTCTTGACGCTGAATGTTTTGATCCGGAATAGCTCAGTTGGTAGAGCGCCTGACTCGTAATCTTGGTGATCCTGGGGTTGCGGGTTCGAACCTCCGCCGGGGCGTTTCGGTACAGGGGGATTTTTCCCTCGGAGTTAACATTGGTTCTGACTCCATTTCCCATACAGTCCTTCGAATGAGACTATAAACCGAGGTTCCGTGTGTGAACGCATGCATAACATCTTGCACACACGTAAAATCCCATCACCAACTTCCGGAGGAGTAGGCCAGTTTGGCCGTTGGTATGGATGGCACGTTACACATAGGATGCACCCTGCATGAGAAATGGAAAGAATGAAGGAAGTAAGGAAAATGAGTGATCGATATTGAACGATACTGACTGGATGACACGGGAAACGACTGAATGAAGCGCCAGCTGGCAGCTCTTCAGTCGGCACTACCCAGGTAGGCAGCCCGTTGTGTAAACGAGTGTTGATTGTAAAGCGCTTAGAGCTTGGCCTCTAGCCAAGAATAGGCGCTATATAAGTATTCATTATTATTATTATTATTATCTACGTTTCGATTCTTCTCAGAGGGCAGCCAATGCAGGATGTGATGGCATTTGTCGACGTAGATCTGGACTGGTGCCTTCAAAATCGCAGTTCGTTTTGTACAGGCTAGTGAATAATGTCTCTGGCCCCCAAATGTTACAACGCTAAAATGCACTGACTTCCTCAGTACAAGGTAAGTGCAGTACTCTAGCTTGAAAGAGTTCGTTGTAATTCCTGTGGTAGGTGTTCGGCTTGCAGATGACAAAATACACCAGGCGGTATTGAAACGAAGAGGATCCTTTTATTTACAATCGTTGAAGAATATAGGAACAAAAACAATCCACTAACCTTCAGGTTCAATAAGTCGCACAGGAACTCGATTGTACATGCAGCAGGCAATATTCTACTAATGGCAGCTTTTCATCGACTAGACTCAAACTCAGTGAAGACTCGAACACTTTTATGCTCGACAATGACTAGAACTCTTCAAAAAAATCTATTTTCTCTCTCCTCTCTCAGTCACACAGCTCTCATTCTTTTATATGTTATCTAAAGAATATTCTCGAACATACTCAATTATTCTTTTCTAGAATATTCTGCGTATCAATAAGCTTAACCAATGAAATCGTGACGAGCATATGCGAATGTAGTTCAGTCAGCTTCTACAACATTCTCCAACCTTCTGTAATGCACTAGCAGCTTACGGAAACCTGGTGAACATTCTAACATAATCTTGAATATTCCAGTCGCATTATCAATCGATCCAAAAACAATACTGAACAATTAGGCATACATTCACTTTCCAAACGTTTTAAACAAATCAACAATAGCACTACACTGACCGAAAATACAAAGATCTAAAAGCGATAAATAAAAGGAGGCTTGCAACGCGTCATTATTGCTATGACGTCTTTCACAAAAGTTCCCCCTCTCTTGTCTCCCTTTTAAATTGTAACACCCCTCCCCCCTCATCCCTTCCCCACTTCTCTCCCACCCCCTTTCCTCCACTCCACCTTAATTCTCCAGTCCCTATGCTTTCCATTTATTAGTGAAATTTATATAAAAGTGATTGCCAGGAAAAATTTAATATAACAATGTCATTAAAATATAAATACACTCATCCCTTTATCCTGATTCCCAACCCCCTTTCCAGCAGGAATTGAACAGACAAACTTAAGAGTTAACTTAGTTGTAGTTTAAAGACTGAAGTATTGCATGAGCATATAATTATTTCGGATATTTAACATAAAAAGTTTTAGAATTATTTTTTACTCTGAATTTTTTAATCAATGCTAAAACTGAAACTACATGGGAATGATTCCTCTTTCTAATTATTTCTCGAACAGCGATTGGTTCATCCACTTTCACATGAGATGCTGCACGCGGAAACATACTCAGCTGGTGATAGAACATACCAGGTGGAGGACGCCCCTAACGATTCAGGACGGTATTTAGTCTAGTGAGTCTTGTGAGTGTGCTCGAAATTTTTTTCCTTCTCAGACAGACAAGGGATAACAGGTCAGTGAAACTATTTCTCTTTTTCAAACATTAAAAATAAATATATTTAAAGTTGTGAAAGCCCTTCAGTGGCTTTGATAAAACATCAGGTTGTTTGCCGCGCTCAGTCTCAGCACCGACCAGCCGCTTAAGTTCGGCATCGACACCGACAGGCCTTCCAGTGCCAGTCATGTCTAGTTCAGAGCATGAGCCGGAACACGAGGGCAGCTAGCTCTGAGTCTGCCGATTCTTGTGACAACATTAAAAAGCTCATTGTGAATTTGGATGCCAAATGGCAACAACAATTCGACTCTCTCAGAAGTTGAACTGATTAGGCGCTCTTGACCGCCATAAAGAGGGAGAAGTAATAGATGCAGACAAAGGTGTAAAGTCCCCGCGCAAAAAAGCGCGTAACGAAGACCCCACCGAATGCGATGTCCTCAGCCTTCATGAGGACGAAGACACTGATGAAGAAGAAAATCTCATCAAATAATAATAATAATAATGAATACTTATATAGCGCCTATTCTCGGCTAGAGGCCAAGCTCTAAGCGCTTTACAATCCACACTCGTTTACACAACGGGCTGCCTACCTGGGTAGTGCCGACTGAAGAGCTGCCAGCTGGCGCTTCATTCAGTCGTTTCCGGTGTCATCCAGTCAGTATCGTTCAATATCGAACACTCATTTTCCTTACTTCCTTCATTCTTTCCATTTCTCACGCAGGGTGCATGCTATGTGTAACGTGTCATCCATACCAACGGCCAAACTGGCCTACTCCTCCGAAAGTTGGTGATGGGATTTTACGTGTGTGCAAGATGTTATGCGTGCGTTCACACACGGAACCTCGGTTTATAGTCTCATTCGAAGGACTGTATGGGAAATGGAGTCAGAACCAATGTTAACTCCGAGGGAAAAATCCCCCTGTACCGAAACGCCCCGGCGGAGGTTCGAACCCGCAACCCCAGGATCACCAAGATTACGAGTCCGGTGCTCTACCAACTGAGCTATTCAGACCAGACTCAAAAAGAACAAGGTGGGGAATCATCTAACACTGTGCTGGATGATATCGAAAATGAGTACAGAACTGAGGAGACAGTGGGTGAGAAGCTGGATGAAAAACTGGCAGGGGCTGAAAACAAAAGATTCCAAGGCAAACTTTCAGATGAAGTTTTGAAAAAACGTTCTGAAACTTACAACAGACCTGAAAATTGCCCTGACACGACCATACTGACCGTAAATCGAGAAGTATGGACTCAGCTCCCACCTCATGCTCGAAAATGTCACACATTCAATGCACCATCACTAAAGCCGCCATTGCAGTGACGCGGGTGGCAAATTCCCTGCTGTCAGCTGACACGCACAGCACATGCACGGAAGAACTTACGCAGTGCATGGACGTGATTGGCTTATTGGGCAACACGAGCAGGCAAATCTGTCTTCACCAGCGAGTGGACATTAGGCCTTTCGTCAACAGAAACATCGCGAAAATTTGTGACAAATCTGTGCCAATCACCAGCTCATTGTTTGGTGATGATTTGCCAAACACATTGAAAAACATCAAAGAAATGGACAGACTGCAGGCTGCTTTTGCACCTGAGAAGTGTTTTGGTGGAAACCAATGGAACTTTGATGAGAGACAGAAGTCTTTTTTAGGACAGAGCCGTCAGAACCCCAGACACGCCCACAGGCCATTCAGGGACCATGTACAGAAGCAGTTTCACAACAACAGAGGCGGCAGACAATAGATAAGGCCCACTATCGCCTACTTTCAGTTGTAGAGGTGAGTGAATTTTTGGCTTTGTTACCAGAATTTACTACTCTTCTTGAATGTGAAGCTGCTGTGTTTCAAGCAGGCAGAATTAAGGAATTCATGCACTCTTGGCTGGAGATCACCTCTGATCCAGATATTCTCAGCATTGTCTCAGGTGTAAAAATTCAGTTTGACTGTCACCCAGACACTGAGCAGACTGAGAGTGTTCCATACAAATCCTTTCAATGAAAGTGAAAGTGCTATAACTGACAGTAAAATTCAAAACCTTCTGGCTAAGGGCGTGATAAGGGCATGTGAGAAGGAAGACAGTGAAGTTGTTTCTCCAATTTTACAAGAAAAAAGAAAGATGGATCCCACAAGATGATTTTAAACTTAAAGAGACTGAATGAAGAAGTCACCTACCACCATGTTAAAATGGAAACACTGACCACTACTTTATCACTTGTTCAGATAAATTGTTACATGAGCTCAATTGACCTCAAAGATGCCTACTACTCCATAGCCATTCACCCAGATTTCTGGAAACTGCTCAGATTTGTCTAGAGAGGTCAGCATTATGAATATACAGCTCTGCCCAATGGCCTTGCTTCAGCCCCTCGCTTGTTCACAAACTGATGAAACCTGTGTTTGCCAAGCTAAGAATGAAAGGACATATCTCCACAGCTTTTCTTGACGACAGTTTGTTGTATGGTTTTACAAAGCAGGAGTGCATGTGAAATGTCACTGACACTGACTGCTCTTCAAAAGTTAGGTTTCCTGATACACCCAACAAAGTCAGAGCTGAAACCATCCAAACAAATTCAGTATCTGGGTGTGATCACTGACTCAGAATCAATGACAGTCAGACTCACTCCTGAGAGAAAAAGTAGTCTTTGTGACTCAGAATCAATGACAGTCAGACTCACTCCTGAGAGAAAAAGTAGTCTTTGTGATAGCTGTACAGGCCTGCTGCATAAAAAGTCTGTACCAATCAAAGAGGTGGTGCAGGCAATAGGAAAAATTAATGCCAGCCTAGTAGCAAACATGGGGCTCTCCATTATCGGTGCTTAGAAGCAGAAAAAATCTGTGCATTAAAGAAAAGCTCTGGAGTTTTGACCAATTCATGATGTTGTCAGACAAAAGCAAAGCTGAGTTAAAATGGTGGGTTACTACTGTGGACCAAGCGTATAAGGACATAGGCACAAGTGAACCTGACATTGTAGTCATGTCGGATGCCAGCCTTACCGGCTGGGGATGTGACTGTGAGGGCATATCATCAGGAGGTGAATGGTCCACCAGTGAAAAAACAGCCCACGTAAATGTTCTAGAATTGAAAGCTGCTTTGTTAGCATTACAGAGTTTTCAAAAGAAACTGAAAGGAAAGCATGTCAGGATGATGAGTGACAACACCGCTTGTGTGTCTTGCATTCAACACATGGGCACAAGTCATTAAGAGGTATGTAATTCCCTGTCGTTGAAATATGGTCATAATGTGCAGACGATTATATATGGCTTAGTGCTGCTTACATTCCAGGTAAACTGAATGTTATTCCAGATTATGAATCCAGACACATTAACATGGATGCAGAATGGAAACTCGACAGCAGTCGCCTCAGGGCAGCATTCCAAGAATTAAGCATTTTGCCCACCACTGACATTTTTGCTTTCACGCTGAACAAACAGATGGACAAATATGTGTCATATAGACCTGACCCAGCTGCTTTTGCTGTTGATGCATTCAGTATCTCGTGGAAAAACATGACTGTGTACATGTTTCCACCTTTCAGTGTGGTGACACGAGTCCTTCAGAAGGTTCAGCAGGACAAGGCCATGGGAGTGCTAGTGGTGCCGGACTGGCCAAGACAGGTATGGTACCCAGCACTCCAGCGACTGTTGGTGGCCCCACCCATGAGGCTCCCATGCAGGACCAGGCTTCTACATCTCCCCAGCCAGCCAGAGGCCTTTCATCCCCTGATACAGCAAAGGCGTCTGGACCTGCTAGTCTGCAAGATCTGCGGCTAATCTACCAGCAAGCTGGAATGACAGGGGAAGCAGTGGACCTTCTGATGGATTCATGGCGCCCGTCCAACTCCGGAGCATATGACAGTTACATTAGAAAGTGGCAGGAATATGACAAAAGCAAGCCACAGCACAATAAATTTAGCACGAAGTGCTATTTCTGCCTATCTAAGCACCCAGCGAAAGGATTCTATGGGTAATCATCCAATTATATGTCGTACAGTTAAGGGAGCATTTGAAAATAGGCCATCCTTTCCAAAATATCAGGAGGTATGGAATATTGATTCAGTGGTTCAATATCTTGCAGGCTGGGATATAGTAGAGAAACTAGATCTCAAACATCTCACCCTCAGATTGGCAATGATTCTAGCACTAGCGTCAGGTCAGAGAGGCCAAACTCTCCATGCACTAAATGCTGAGGATGTAAAATTTAGTGAAGGGAAGTGTAGGATAACATACAGTTCAGTGCTTAAGCAGTCCAAACCAGGGAAGCATGTACCGTAAAGTTCGGTCTATTGAGCGCACCTGTATATAAGCCGCACCCACTACATTTTTAAAAAATCTGAACTTTTTTCACAAATAAGCCGCACCGGTTTATAAGCCGCAGATATATACAACACAGTCCGATGTGCCGCAGGCAGCAGCTGGCCGAGCGTTGAGTTCACATAGTGTCGAAAATCATCACATACAATGTGTTCACTGCATTCATTGGCGTTTAAATAGGTCAGAATACAAGAGCATGTTTCCAGCTTTTCTTCAGTCTTTTTCTTTTTTTTAGTACAATGTGTTTTAAATCAATTAGAATCGAAGTTTTTATGAGGCTTCTTACAAGTGTTGTCTTTCCAACATCATTGCTTTAAAAAAAATACCGAAAAAAACAATGCATTAACGATGCGCTAGAAAGGCAGTTCTCTCCTGCATTCATTGGTGTATCAAGCTAAGCGATTGGTTGAGTACTCGAAAGCGCAAGCCGATCAAAGCGAAGGTATCAAATGCAAACCTTCACTCCCTGTCCACGATTTCAACAATGGCGGATCGAAGCCAAGGTCTGACAATGACCGAGTTGAATGCGCTAATCATTTTTGAATTGCAAGACGCACTTGGTAAGATAACGCATATAATAACAAACCAGAACATTAATGAAACGATTCGATTGTTTTATTTCGCTTAATACCGTGCCAGTGCTTAGTTATTTTGTTCGTAATTCAGCTAGTGTTAGTCAAGATTAAACAGGTCGGAAACGGCCAACACATTGCGCAGTTCGAAGCGATCGTATTTTTGTAGAAGACAAACTGATGAAAAAAGATATCAGTAATGGGCTTTACTCATGTCGATTCCCGTATTTCTGAACGGGTTACTGATTCCATTACACGATTACACAGAAAATCGTAGTTAAAAGTATAATAAAAATTCATGAACACTAAACACGATATGGTGAGTTACAGAGAAGCTAAGAATAGACGAGGGTGTGATGCTTCTGAAATCGGAAAAATCCGCAAATAAGCCGCATCGTTGTTTAAGCCGCAGGGTTTAAAGCTGGGGGAAAAAGTCGCGGCTTATAGTCCGAACTTTACGGTAAAGCCTTTAGAAGTATTAGAAAAGTAGTTAAAGACTCAGAATCAAAAACAGCAAGACCACTCACCACCCATCTACAGGAACACCAAAACCGATCTACTTCTGCCATACACAAACACCTACAAGCAACAGGCCACAGTTTCAGCCCCAAAGAAACCAAGATCTTATCTACAGAGCCCTTCCTCACAAAAAGAAAAGTTAAAGAAGCCATCGAAATCAAGACCAGATGCCCCTGCCTGAACAGAGATCAAGGCTTTGAACTTCCCCCCATCTACAATCAGATCCTGACAACTATTCACCCCACACAACAGTCGCCCCACCAGGCCTTGCTTCCACAACAGCAACAGCGAGCTGATGAAGACAGGGCGACCCTGTCGAAACATTCTCCAAGTAAGTTTTAGATTCTGAGTCTTTAACTACTTTTCTAATGTCGAATCCAGAATCCAGAAACCTATATTCTTATTCCTTTAGAAGTAATTTGTTTTCCAAATCGAAAGCTGTGTGTTGTTGTGCATATGCTAGAATACTTGAAGAGAACCATGAGCCTTAGACAAGGGAAAGAACTCTTTATTTCTTTTGTATCCCATGGACATATTTCAAGAGACACTTTCTCCAGATGGATAAAGACAGTGTTGGAGTGGACATTTCTAAGTTTTCAGCGCATAGTACTAGAGCAGCTAGTACATCAGCAGCTTTCAGCAGGGATGTCACCATTGACTCTATTTTGGCAGCTGCTGTCTGGTCAAGAGAACACACTTTTAGCCGTTTTTACTGCAAACCAGTGGTGCCACACAAAAGCTTCAGTCAGTCCATTCTGAACAAGTTTGTAAATAAATTGTAAAATTTGTTGATACAGATTTCATGTTGAACTGTGCAAGTAAATTGTTTGAGATGTTATGAATAAAATGTAAGAAGCTACCTCAGCAGTTGATTCAGTTACTGCATTTGACCTCCTCGTCTAATTCACATGTGAAAGTGGATGAACCAATCGTTATGCAAGAAATAATTAATGAATTAAACAAGACTTACCTGCAAGTTGTAGTTTAATTTGGATTATTTAGAGCATAGTGTTTGGAAGGAGCGTTCACACGCCCTCCCTCCACAGCTCTAATAAAATTTTTAAAACCCACCCAAGTATAGTTTCTGTTAGAGGAGGTCAATCGTGTCTAAAATCTGAGTATGTTCCTGCACACAGCATCTCATGTGAACATTACTTGCCAACACTATGCTCTAAATAATCCAAATTAAACTACAACTTACAGGTAAGTCTTGTTTAATTCATTAATTAGCATACATTTTTTAAATTGATAGACATCTCAACATGCACAGCGCAGAAAACCAAAGGAGGTGATAGGAGTGAGAAGCGCACATGGTGGCTGAGGCTTGTGGCTAATCGGTAAACAGCACCAACTTTCATCACATGCTTACACACAATCATCATGAAAAACACAAAAGACAGTGTATGGAAATGAAATATAAATAACATCTTGATAGATGTATTTTCATTTTTTGATTGATTTACAAACATTTGTAGAAAATAACAGTTGACTGCCTCCTTGTCACTGCGAGGTTTGTGTAGAATTAGCCGTTGTTACAGTAGGCTTAATTACCTAAACTGGAAATAAACTTTGCAACAGCTTATCGGTGATAATGCAGAGTGTCAAGTCTCTCCGGCACACTTGAATGTCTTGCTTTTTGATTGGTCTGTAACATTTTGACCAGAACAAGGCTTGTCATGGCAGACGCTAACTCCACAGTTTGAAATACCTGAAGAAAAGTAAAAATAAATTGAGTTAGGGAGGCCGTTCATTAACTAAATCATGATGATAAATGATCCATTTCATTAAGTCACACACACAGTGAAACACACAGTGACAAACAGTCACACACACACAAGCACACGCACACACACATGTACACACACACACACACACACACACACACACAGAGACACAGAGACACACACACATACACACACACATGCACACACACACACACGCACACACTCACGCATGCACACACACAACATACACATCATCATCATCATCATCATCATCACCACCACCACTGTCAATGAAGTGCATAAGACAAATATTTGAAAATCGCAGCCTATTTCATTCAATAAAAGGAAACATAAGCACCAATATTTTGTATTGTTTCCTACTGCTGCTGTGCAAGTTTTAGCTGTTTACTCGACATAGGGCCTCAAAAGCATGTTGGGCAAGGTCACGTCACCTATTAAAATTTGATATTTTGGTTGAATAGGAAAGATCTGGTTGTTAAAAATAGCCAGGAAATAAACCATGAAGTCATACAAACTACATCTGTAGCATGTACATGAAATCTAAAGAAGAATTTTAACTGGGTGTAAAATACTAAACGCTTACTCCTCTCATCAGCACAACCCCACCATCATTCTGATCTGTAATGTTTTGGTCACCAAACAAACACGAAGTAATCTTCAAAAACATGACAGTAATACATTTAAATCGTGATGTAAAACTGTCAGAAAAGGTTGCAACTTACCATTCAAAAAAGCTGGAACTGCAGGGTTTGAAGACGACTCGTAGTGGTTTGAAAGATTCTGTTAAACATTCACGGGTCGCATGCCGTCTTGTTCCACCATTTCGATTTTTGGGTTGACAATGAAGCTGGACCATGGCTTGTTTCATAGCTTTGCACTCCGCGGGAACTGAACGGACAAACTTAAAAGTTTACTCTGTTGTAGTTTAAAGCCTGAAGATTTGCATGAGCGTATAAGTTTGAATGTTGCTCTCAGTTTATTCCAAAAATTTGACATAAAAATTTTTAGAACAATTTCTTACTCTGAACTTTTCAATCAATGCCTACACTTTGCATACAAAACTTTGTGGGGATGACTCCTCTTCCTAATTAGCATACTCTTTTTAGACTTGCTAATGGTCCCACTGAGCGCATAGCAGAAAACCACAGGCAGTAATAGGAGCGAGACGCGCGCAGGGCGGCTGAGGCTCATGGCCCCTTCTTCCTTTGAGTGTCCACAATCAACAATTTGATTTTTTTGACACTTTCAGAATGGGGCTCGCCCGGTGAAGAGGGGATAAAAAAAAAAATATATCAGAGCAGCAGTTGCACCCTTGACTGGAAGGTGTCAAGAGTGGGGGCGGTCACAGACTCTGCTGACAACTCATTCCAATCTCTAATTGTTCTAGCAAAGAATGAGTTCTGTCGATACCGTGTGTGGCACTGGATGGCAGAGTACTGTTTGTCATGTCCTCTTCTCCTCTGGCTACTTGGTAAACAGCGCCAACTTTCAACACATGCTTACACACATTTACCATAAAAAATGCAAGACAATGTATGTTAAAGAAAGATAAATAACAGATTTTGTCACGTGTATTTTTTATTTCTTGATTAATTTACAAACATTTGTAGAAAACAACAGTTGAATGTGGGCCAACAGCACACTCCCTCTTAGTCATAGCAAGGTTTGGAGTACCTGCTACAATATACTCAGAAAATTTGTTTTGGCAGGATATTTATCTGTGGACTTCTCTCCAAATGGCAAAGCCTAAAATGTAAGATTAGCACACTGCCACTGCTGAACCTTTTACCCTCTCACTGCAAGAAGACGTTTTAGGTGAACATGGACAGAGTCATCAGGAAATGACATCCACACATTTCAGATTTCATGTTAGTATCACAGCTCAGCTGTCCCCACAGACCATTTAGCGGCTGAAAAAATAATCAAAATCACAAACTATTTATAAATTTTGGAAATGAAACAGACCCTGACTGGACTTTGAGCAGAGCAAACTCACTGATCAAGGGACCAAGTTCATAGGATCTGTCAACTGATTTACACCCCTTCCTTCCAAATCAATTTTCTTTCATATACATTTTTTTAACTGCAGTGTTTCTAGCTCTTCAGTCTGTGTTCCAAATGAACCAGACAGCAAGAAAAAATGTCTAGAAAGAAAAGGCCACATGGTATTATACTCTCACCTGTCCGGCTGCCAGCCGGGACTTCTCAGTCTCGATGTAGCGGTGAACAGCCATGTAGACAAACTTGTACTGAGCCTCTGTCTGCACCATCCCTGACCTTTGTGACCGCACCATCAAGATTGTCTTCTGGATGTCAATGTCGCAGTCAAAGCCTGAAACCGCGTACAAATGGAAAGAGAGTGAGAGACAAAGACAGACAGAAAAATATACAGACAGACAGAATTACCAAGGAAAATATGACAAACAGCGTTTTCTTAATGAAAATGTTTACCCTTTACTAAATTCTGAAACATATATCGTAGTATCCAAGCATGCATACACACACACACACACACACACACACTCACTCACACACACACACACACACACACACACACACACACACACACACACACACACACATGCACATATGCATACAGACACACAAACACACACACACACACACACACCAGAGTTTCTTTAAATATCTTTGTCCTTAGCAATTCTTATGGATGACAGTTGGTCAATCTCTTTTATTTTTTATCGTTTTCTTTTATTTCCCTCCCTCTTTCTTTTCTTTTCTTTTTTTTTTTTTTTTAACAAATTCAAATTTTGATGATACCATTTGGAAACAAACAAAAATTTGTCTTTCATATGTTTGACTTTAAAATTAGTTTTTCATATGTTGACTTTTGGTGTGCCTAAAACTTTGGAATATCACAAGACGACAACAACAACAAAGTGTAGACTGGCCTCACCTGGAAACAAAAGAAAAAATAACTTTACCAACCAGTAATACCAAGAAATTGTTAGGCCCACCCTGTCCTCCCCAACAATGTTGTGATACCTATCCAAATGGAAAACAATGGAGTGGACAGCCAGTAACACATAGCAAAAGACAATGGAAAATGAGTTGAGAACAGTCCAGAAAGTCCAGGGAGGAGGATGAATGGACAGCCCAACATGCACACGATCTGCTAAGAAGACCCAATGTTCCATTGAGAATGAGCAGGGCTAAGTAAATAAGGCAAAACTAGAAGTCAACATTAACAAATCACTCCAACATTGTATGGACTGGTCTGATCTGATATGTCCTCACTGTTAATGAAGAGAAACTTCGATACTGCTGGGAATTAACAAAGTTGATTAATATTAACAAATCACTGCAATCCATGTGGACTGAGCTCTTACCATGGGACTTGATTTGATTCAGGAGAATATCCAGAACAATGAATGTTCCTGTGCGGCCGATTCCAGCACTGTAACATAGCAGGCAGACAAACAGGTTGACAACAGCTGCACAAAGACAGAAACACGGACACATACACAAGAACACACACACACACAAAACATGCATGTTTCATGTGTATGTATGAATGCGCGCATATGGACACACACACACACACACACACACACACACACACACACACACACACATACACACACACACACACACTTTCTTTCTCTCTCTCTCTCTCTCTCTCTATATATATATATATATATGTATATATATATATATTTGCACCGAATACGAGACGATAAGTGGTTGCTCATTCTTCATTTTCACAGTCCTACATGTTGTTTGTTTCGCCTGAAGAAGACCCAAGAGGTCAAAATTCATTGTGTTTTGTCCTGTGATTTGTTTGTATTGTCTTGCGGAACTAAAACCCTTTCTTTTAAAAATTTGCTTCAATTTCCGCCCTCAGTCACCTCAATTTGAAACTAACTATAAGTATCTGACATGTTGAAACCTTATCATGTTGAAACTTGATATAAGTATAAAAAAAATAAAAGAATATCAGCAATACCACAATAAACAATAATAATACAAATCACTAAAAGAAGGGGAAAAAAGGAAAGGGGGACGGGGTAAAGGATCTAGATCACAAGTTTCACATCCCATTCATTGGTAAAACAGCATCATGACAAAGTATACAAAAGCAAACAAACAAATTTAAAAAATCCCTCTGACATGTCCCATGTTTCATGCAGGAATACTATTTATTACTAAATGCATGCTGGCAACCTTCTATGAAGAAATCAGCTTCTGGATACATTATATCCTCAAAAACTCATCATGATTATACTTGATCTAATATTATCGTATATGAACTCTTTCTACTACTGCTTCTAAACAAAATATACTTCTCCACTAAAGGCACCTGAAAGAGGTCTGCATACTTTGAACACTTCCTACTTCTAGCTTTAAACATAGTTCTTTTAATACTATCCAGCTGCGAGCACAACATGATTCCCTAGTCCAGCACACTCACGCACCTCACTCAGTACCTGCCGACATGCACACTTCGCCACTTTTTAATTTTTTTTCACAGTACCTAGACAACAACTGACAGTGTTGTGTTAGGAAAGAGCAACTCAACTAATCAAACATAGTAATTTCAAATCAGTTACATTCAATGTGTTGACAAGACTGTCTGCTGAAAAACATGGCTGACAATTCTTTGTTTACATTCTATTCCGTTCTTTTACAACACCAAATCAAAAAATGAAGGGATGAAAAAAAAAAAACCCCACTCAAATCTTACCATGAAGATCATCCAGAGATCATCATGTAATCTTTTTTATTTTTCAAATCAACTTCCATGAGTTTCTCCCAAAAGATCAATACACTACACGCACTGTTCTGATTCACAGTTACATTGATATTTGGCCGATGGAGTGTTTCTTTTCACTAGATGAACAATTCAAATGGTATGAGTTTCTAAAGTCCCCTAGTACAAAGACTACTGTTGATCAAAACACAATAATTACACCATAAAGATAAAAGAAAAAGCTGAGAATTGCTGATCATGACGCAACTGATTTACAGCACTTGTACTTTCCACACCGATTTTCGAACACTGGCTGTTCCCACTTATCCCACAGCAGCATAATTTTCTTGAAGTAACACACACAAAAAGCATAACATTACTTGATTCACAGCAGTAAATCATCACTTACAGACTATTGAACACTGGCCATAAAAAAATGACCGTACAGCAGTGGGGTTTTTTTTTAACTTGTAAAAGTAAAGAAAAAGCAGAGAACTACAGGTCAACACTCATTTGTTTCACAAAACCTATGGTACATGCACAGATTATTGAACACTTGCTGTACACACTGATCACACAACCGCATAGTTGTTCTTTGTATGGAACTCAAAGAAGCAAGGTGCAACACACAGTGTCTTCCCACAATCAAGACACCAGTATTTGGTTCTCTTGACGGTCTTCTTTAGCTGGTCCAGAACATCACTTCACCTCTGTTTGGCATAGCACACCACAAAGTTTTTTTTGTGGTGCACCATTCCGTCCAGTGGGAGGCAGCAGAGCAGGGAAATGACAACCAAACATCCTGATCAAAGGCAGTCAGGAACCATCACCTGCATGTTCAAGAACCTCGATGTCTCTGACGGTGGGAAGGTCCATCAGGAGGGATCTCACCACTCAGTCTAAGGGCATCTTCTTTCGGCCATGGCATTCCCTGTGTTTGTTCAGGGTAATTGTGGAATTTGTCTAGTACTATTCTAGGTAGCCTAAGTACTGGCAAATCATAATAATAAACAGCTGCTCAGCGTACAGTCTGTTACCAGTTTTCGGTTCTCTCTCACAAGCCCCTTTTTTTATCAACCCAAATAGGGATGTGCCAAGTACATACATTACATCCCCCTTTCTTTAAGACAGAACATTAAACAAACAGCTTTCAAAGTGTGTATCCTTATGACAGAATATTGTCTTTCGGTGGAAGTGTCTTACAACATATTACTAAAGGTCAAGTTTCATCAACAGGTTCTTCATAAGTCAAGTCTCAGTGGCTTCTTCGTAGTTCAAACACTTCTGGTACAAATCTGTCCAGGAAGATTAACAGCATCCTCAACATCAGAAACAGAGTCATTCTGGGAATAAGGGACATAACTGACGGGGTCAGGTTGGGAATCAGGGACATCACTGATGCATCTCAGCAGAAGCGAGTTTTCCTTGGGACCGGGGCTAGAAGACCTGCGGGGCTGCAGATCTCGTGGTATCAGTGTAACGGGGAGGAAAAGAGAAAAGGAGGGAGATGGGGGGGGGGGGGGGGGGATTAAAAAAATAAATAAATAAAAAAAACAACAAGCAAGCTGGCAATGGATGCCTATTTAAATACAAACTCCCACTCGATTCATACTCTCAAATCAACAAAATTCCAATGAACAGTCACACACTAATTTATTCATTCATCCATCAACAGTTTCATTTTTATAGACACGACGCATCAAATATTTTCTCTCACTCTACTATGCTACACTCAGTCACCCCATACATTCACACAAAGTCATTCCAATGACCCAACCTCGGACCCTGGAACAAAGTCAGAATTATCAGTCTCTTCGGAACTTTAACTCGTTTCCTTCTTTTTCTTGCATTCAGGTCCTCATCCTAAATTTGTTGCCTCATGAACTCCCCACAGTCCCATTGTTGTCGCTTCAACGTAGATTCCGTGAAAAAAAAACAACAGAAACCAAACAGACCAAACATTTGATCCCACCTCTACATGGCCCACGCAGACGCAGTGGGCTGGGCAGATTCAACTCCACTCTCTGGCCCTCAAATCAGGTCGGCAGCACCTCGACGGTTCCAGCCAATGCACAGCCCCAAGAACATAGCCACAGACAAACAATTTACAGGTTACAAGAGCCTCACGGACACATCAGCCATTTCTCTAAACGGCTCCACAGACATGGGAGGCAAACCGGATGAACACTCCACTAGGATCACCTCTTCTTCAGGCCGCTGTAGAAATCCGCAGGAACAAGGAGACACAGAACACCGCCCTCAGATGAACAATTTACAAGTTACAATAGCCTCACAGTCACGTCAGCCATTTCTCCAAATGGCACTACAGACGTGGGAGGCAAACCGGACGAACACTCCTCTAGGATCACCACCTCTTCAGGCAGCGGTAGAAATCCACAGGAACACAGATACACAGAACACCGTCCCTCAGATGCCTTACATCTAGAACTTACAGACTCCAGCTCAGAGAGCCTAACAGCAGATCAACAAGGCTAGCTTGTAACTCTCACAATAACACCGTTACTATCTGTAGTTAAGTGACGTCTTATCTTAACTATTACGTCGCTGCCAAGATGTGTAATTCTAGTATTACACTCAACATACCAAGTGATAATCCTGAACACAGCAAGGCAACAACAAAATAACACATGGGACAAATATTTAAACAATCAGCTCTCTATCTTTGGGTAACCAATAATAACCACATTTATTCTTACGTGACAATCAGGTGTCCACGGTTTCAATGTTGGAGGCCAGCTGGTGTACTGACCTCATTGGACCTGTTGGCCAGAGGTTTGATCACAGTTCCTGGAGTTCATGCTGGCTTCACCCACACTGACTGTCCTGTGTGTAGCGGTGCAGCATCTCGATCACGGTGTGTTCTCACAAAGTTCTGTTTTTGTTTGAGTTTCGCAATTGCATCCTTCGTCTTGAAGTGATCACTTTCTGCCCTTGGGAAGTACTCTGAAGGCAGCACTGGGGTGTTGTCCTGATTCTACATCCCATTAGGAGCTTGGCTGGACTTATGCCTTGCTGTAGTGGTGTTGCTCTATATGTCAGCATTGCCAGGTATGGGTTGTCTGCTTTCTTCAACAGTGCTTTCCCAGTTTGTACGCCTCTCTCTGTTTCATGAGCAAGAACTATTCCTTGTTCAGATCCAAGATGTACATGGCAACCTTCTGCCATGGATAGTCAGGGGGGGAGGGGGGGGTGTCATAAAAAAAAACAAAAAAAACAAAAAACCATGGCATCAAATAATCAAGGTCAGTTTAGAGCAAACGTGCCACCTCCGTCAAAACTTGATCTCAGTAATCAGCATGACGCAGAACAAAACTGAAAGAAATTCTCAAGACGGTGGAACCATTACAAGAAAGCAACTAGGCTGGATAAGGAAGATCCAGACTTCTAGTGTTCAGTACTTCTGGCCTGTATCAGGAAAGATGGACAAGAAATAGGATTGCCTTTCGATACTGATGCAGAAAAAGAAGACAATGCTGTCGTGGAGAAAAAGTTCCAAGAGTTCTGTGTGGGAAAAAACATGAAGTGTATGAATCATGAGAAGCCATGCGGACGGTGAGAATATTGACACTCACGTTGCTGTTTTGTGAAAAATGGCAAAAACCTGCAATTTTGCAGAAGAAGAAAGAATGATTAAAGATCGCATTGTCATTGGTATACGTGATGACACTGTGAGGGAGAAACTGCTACAAAAGGCAACTTTAACACTGAAAGAAGCTGTGGAAATCTGTTGTGGAGAGAGGTCCACCACACAGCCGCTACAATTGTTCTGCAAAGAATGCACAGTTCAGGAAATGCTTCAAGATTGGACATTTTGCTGCTGTATGTAGATCGCCAGTCCACATGGTTGAGGAAGAACAGGACAACGATTCAAAAGAAGTACAAGAGGAAGAAGACTGTGCATATATGAAACAATCACTGTTGGTGTAGACAGTGTGTCTGCTAACCCATGGAAAATCCCAGTGAATGTGGAAGACATGCGACAAATATTCAAGCTAGATACAGGTGCTGATGTGACAGTAGTGCCATACAGACTTGTGCCGAAATCCAAGCGTCCATTGCAGAAAACCCAGAAGAAACTGGACACTCAGAAATTAACATTGTGGGAAAATTCAATGCTCACACTGAATAAAAAGGAAAAACATCAGTTCAAGGAATCTATGTCATCAAGGACTTAAAGGAGCCACTGCTAGGCAGATCAGCCATCGCTGACCTGAAAATACTTGAAGTGATAGGTGAAGTCAGCAACCCAGAACTGTCAACATTATTCCAAGGGACTAGGGAAGTTGAGTTATTCAAAATACAAGATTCAACTGAGGAAAGACAGCAGACCTTTTGCAGTAGCTACACCACAGCGACTCGCCCTGCCCCTGAAGAAGAAAGTGAAGGATGAATTAGACAAACTGGAAGCCCTAGGCATGATCCGACCTGTGACACAGCCTACTGCATGGCGCGTGCCAATAGTTATAGTGCCAAAGACCAATGACAAGATCAGGCTCTGTGTAAATTACACAAGACTTAATGAAGCTGTGCAGAGAGAAAACTTTCCTCTTCCTTACACTGACCAACTCTTAGCCCAGCTGGATGGAGCAGTTTTATTTTCCAAGTTGGATTGCTTTAGTGGATTTCATCAAATCCCACTTCTGACACCATGTGGAATTTGTCCTAGTACTATTCTGGGTAGCCTAAGCACTGGCAAATTATAATAATAAACAGCTGCTCAGCGTACAGTCTGTTACCGGTTTTCGGTTCTATCTCACTAGCCCCTTTTTCGAATCAACCCAAATAGGGATATGCCAAGTATGTATATTACAATAATCATGGTCTGGACTGTGCATAGTGTGAGCAGATGGAAAAGGGCTTTTCCTACCATTTCAGGGTCTTCTTGTGCATGGGGAAGTAGGCCACCAGTTGATTACTGTGGTCAACACCAGCCACATGCTTGATGTATTCAATGACTGATTTGGGTGTCACTTTTTTCCTCAAATCGGCATTGAACTCTCTCCAGCTGTGGCCTGTGCAGAGTAGATAGAGTGAAGACATCCTGTTTGTCTTTCCAGCAGGTAGCCACCACCTGTCCCCGCCGACGACAGTCCATCTGGCCTCTCTCCATGGGCTGGTTGCCAAGGTAAGGAGGCATGCCCACCCTGTTCTTTCACACAGTTCTGCAGACCATGGTGCCCTGTCTTGCAAGTGATGAACAGATCTTGGGCTCACAGTAATAGTTGTCCATGTACAGATGATACTCTTTGTTCACCATCATATGATGAGTCTCTTCACCACATCATAGGGCTTACTGAACAGACGTTTGTCACCACAGAACATCTCAAACCTGTATACGTAACCTGACTTGCCTTGGCAGAGTTCATAGAATTTGAATCCCCACTTCATGGGCTTGTCTTTGAAGTGGAAGCATCCTTTGAAAAGGTACATTGCCTACCAATACAGATCTCCTTGCTGGGCTTGTAGACCTCCTGAAATCTTTTTTGCAGATGGTCAACTAACGGCCAAATTTTGTGGATCTGATCATGATCCTCCTGGCCACAGGGCACGTAGTGAGCATTGTCCTTGATGTATGGAAAGCCCAGGATGGCCTTTAAACGATTTCCTGTCATAATCTGTCCAGTGTATGATGTGTGAAGAGTAGGGTCAGTTGACCAGAGA
>CM031611.1:69249969-69294858 GCA_018398815.1 Conus ventricosus
GCATGTGATGCTCCATCACATTTAGACTGGTGAGTTGATTTTAACGTGGTGACAGCCCTGATGTGGCCCTTTGCGGTCGGCTGGGCTATAAGCAACATTATCTTATCTCCATCACATTTAGTCTGGTGATATGAATCATTTCCCCCATGCCACAACTAAAAAGGAAGAATATTCATGTGGCTTGACTAGTGTAGCGGGCGTCCCCAATAATTGTGAGGATCACTCAGTAAAATAGACAAGGAATAGATAATGTTGCTTATAGCCCAGCCGACCGCAAAGGGCCACATCAGGGCTGTCACCACGTTAAAATCAACTCACCAGTCATTAAAAAAAAAAAAAAAAAAAAAAAAAAAAAAAAAACAAACCACTTTCATACATCTCATTAAATGACCGTCTAGAAACGCACCAGAAACTTTGTTAAAAATCTTTCTGCCGTAAAATCTTAAATCAGATGAAAAATGTTAATCTCTTTCAAAAACTCAAGGATCACGTCTGGCGGGACATCCCTGAACAGGATCTTCATGGACTCCGCTGTAAAATGTTTGTGTCTCACATCGTGCAAGTCCCAACACTCTAAAAGAACATGTTTCATTGTGAGTGGCGCATGACATGGAATGCACCACGGAGCTTCTTCACTCTTTAAAAGGTAAGCATGGGTAAAATACGAATGGCCGGTGTGCAGCCGGCACAGAACCGTTTCCTCTTTACGACCTCCCGACGTGGATGGGAGGAAGTCCTTAAGGTTTGGACGGATCTGACAGAGTTTGTTACTCGTCTGTGTGTTCCAATCCTCCTGCCAGAGGTCTCTCACATAATCGTTAATTTTGGGTTTCACATCTGAACAGGGGATATAAATGTTGGACAGTTTCTCTCTGTGGGTTCTTGGCTAAACGATCAACATTTCGTTCCCGCCGATGCCAACATGACCAGGAACCCAAGCAGAGTATGTTGTAACCGTCCGCTTTCAACTTGCTAAAAGTTCAAAGAATGCAAAAATTCTGGTGCTGAAGGTTGCGGCCAGCTATGGTTCAAGCTGACAGCGAATCCGACAGAACCAGAAAGTCCCTCTTTGAAGAATGTGAGATTATCTTCAAAGCCAGTACCAAGAGCAGTAGTTCGCAGAATAGACAGAGCATCGGAATGGATATGTTCCAACAGTATCTGAGAAGGACCCAAGGCCGTAGGCTGCACAGGCCACTCCATCCTCAGACCTTGGAACCGTCAGTGAAACTTTTTGATGATGGGATTTGGAACAGAGCCAGCATACCAAGCCTGTCGCCAGAGAGCTGGTAGACTCCTTACGGAAAGCTGCAAGATCGAAAAAACGAATCTCTGGTGTGAAAAAGGTCCATGGAGGTTGATCCGGAAACTGGAAAAATCGGAAACTACTCCCAGGCTATACTGCATTCGCACGTGAGGCTGCATACGAAGCCCAAACGGCGGAATACATTTCAGGTTATTTTCAAACTTACTTTGGAACGGAGGGTCAAAAACACAGTCATAGCAGGATTCTGCGGTTCTGAGAACAGTCGGATGTAATAATTCAAAGACAGTATTCAGCCTGCGGTTGGACAGTGAAGGTCTCCCCCCTCTGCGTACAGGCTGTACACAGGGTGGTGCGGAACGCTCCAAGACAGAGACGAAGCCCTTGATGGTGGATAGGGTCCAAGAGTTTGAGTAAGATGATCTTGCGGAGCCGTACACAGCACAACCGTAGTCCAGTTTGGAACGGACCACGGGCATCTGTAGAGGTGCAACAAAGTTTTCTTATCAGCGCCCCAGTCGGTGTGTGCTACGACCCGCAGAATATTCAGTGCCTTTTGGCAAGCAGTTTTGAGGTTTTTGATGTGGCTGAGAAAGTTGAGTTTCTGGTCAAAAATGACTCCCAGAAATTTGGCCTCTGTAACAGCTGGAATGGGAGATTTCCCTACTTGAAGTTCAGGATCTGGGAAAAACTGACGGAAATTATGGAAGTGAATACATTGCGTCTTTGTTGGAGAAAAGGTGAAACCGTTTTCATCCGCCCATCGTGGATTTTATCTACGCAAAGCTGGAGTCTGCGCTGGACACTCGGGTACAGGCTTCCAGTTGCGTAGACAGCGAAATCATCCACAAACAATGAGCAGTCTGAACCTGCTGAACTGATTTCACAATGTTGTTGATTTTAATACTAAAGAGGGCAGGAGACAGTATGCTCCCCTGGGGAACACCCAACTCCTGCTCGTGGACATCAGAGAGGTGGTGCCAACCCGGACCTGAACTAGTCGTTCTGCCAAAAAAATTTGAATAAACAGCGAAAGATGACCTCGAAAACCCAGATCGTGGAGATCATGAAGTATCCCCGACTTCCAGGTGGTATCGTAGGCCTTCTCCAAGTCGAAGAAAATTGCCACTGCATGCTGTCTGTTTTAAAACAGCGTTCCTAAGTGTAGATTCCAGACGAATCAAATGGTCAACTGTACTACGATGTTTGCAGAAACCACACATGTTCTTTCGCCAAAGGCCATCGGTTTCGAGTTTCCACATGAGCCTAGCATTGACCATTTTTTCCATCAAATTTACAGACACAGCTGGTCAAAGCTATGGGACGGTAGTTAGATGGATTAGAAAGAACTTTTCCAGGTTTGGGGATGGGAATAATGAGGGCTTTCGCCAAGAGGGTGGAAAGCAACCTGTAGTCCACACGTGGTTGTATACCTGTAACAGGATGTTCAGACCTTCTTGCGGAAGATGTTTCAATAGTTGATAATGATGTCATCATACCTGGAGAGGAATCGCTGCAAGAGAGTAAGGCAGATTTCAGCTCGTTTAATGTGAAAGGAAGATTGTAGTCTTCCATGTTGTCGGATGAAAGTTGCAGGGTGATTTTTCTTTTAGGGCTTTGTTTTTGACAAAAGTACTGATTATTAGAAGAGGAGGAATTCTTTTCAAATGGTTGAAGCAAGCGATTAGCAACTGCTTTCTTCTCTGTTATTAAAGAATCCGAAAACTTGAGATGGTTCACAGTGGGACAGGTGTCTTCCCTTTGATTTTCTTAATGATGTTCCACACTTTTTTCTTGGAAGTTTTTGATGTCAGCTGGAGCAGAAGCTTCTCCAGGACCGACGTTTACTGATTTTAAAAGTGTGTCTTGATTTAGCACGGAGTTTTGATGGGCTCGAGCATTGGGACCCGAAGGTCGTTGGTATACCTGACGCTGAGCCCGTTTTCTAACTTGGAAATTTGTTGGCATTCTGAATCGAACCAGGGGTTTTTGGCATTTGAAGTTTATCGGAAGACACTGGAATACAGGCCTTAGCACATTTAATCATAGTGTTAGTCAGTGATTCAGCTGGGTCAGGACTCTGAAAAAAATCAGTGTCCTGGAACTCCTTAGAAACAGTGGCTGCAAAGAGATCCCAGTTTGCTTTCTTATAATTTAAATGCTGAGAGACAGAGACGTGTTCAGTATTACAGGTTGTAGAAGGACAGGGAAATGGTCACTTCCGTGCAGATCGTCATGGACAGACCACTCATAGTCTAGACCAGCGAGGGGTCACAAACCGACAAATCTAAACACGAAAGTGAACCTGTGGAAGAATGGGAGGTAAGTTGCAGATCCGTCGTTCAGACAACACAAATCCAAATCCGAAAGGACATCCTCCATCAGCAGACCTCTGGATGACGAACCGGTACTACCCCAAAGGGGTTGTGACCGTTAAAGTCACCCAACAGCAAAAAGGTCGAGGAAGTTCCCCTAAACAGACTGACAAGGTCCTGACGACAAACCGGCACAGATGAGGTAGATAAAGAGAACAGATGTGACAGTCTTGTGGAGAGTGACTCTCGCAGCTACAGCCTGAAGGGAGGTAGACAGAGCGACAGGACTATACAACAAAGTTTTGTGAAGGAGAAGGGCAACACCGCCCGACAGTCCCAACGTGGAAGGTTGTGCAGTTTATGAAGAATATTAAAGCCAGAAAGAGTAAAGGTCTTCTGGCTTTGAATTGGGTTTCTTGAAGAGCCACGACAGAAGGTTTCATAGATTGACACAGAAGCTGCAGCTCCTCGAAGTTGGAATTTAGACCACGATATTCCAATGGATTATTGTATTATCCATGGTGCAGAGGGCGAAAAGGAGAGAGATCAGGTCATCTCCTCCTCAACATCTGCCGCTAAAGCTGTAAATTGTTGCTTAATTTCACTGGACTATCTGCAGACCCTGCTGGCAGACTTGCCAACAGGTGAAGTAGGTCTGGGTTTGGGAGACGGTGGAGGTTTCTTCCTTATCTCCACCATCTCCACACTGGGTTGAACTCCCTTGCCCGCATGGGCACTGGACAGAGGAGTTCGAGGTCGGGGTGCTGGATTTTTTTAATCTGCCCAGCAGCAGATGTTGTAGACTGCTGGGCAGTCTGAGGGTTGGCGGATTTTTGGCCTCCACCAGGGGCACTCACTTTGGGATGAGAGGTGGTGGACCTGCTTCCACCAGAGCTGACAGTTTTTTCCTTGCATGTCTTCGAAAACGTAAAGTTATCAGTCTGACAGCAGACTGACCGAGTTGGAACTGTTGAACTTTCTTTACGGCCGAAGCATATGAAGAAGCTGTCGGCGACGGACTGCCCACAACCTGCTTGCGGGCTTCAAAAAAGGAGATCTTTTCTGTCTTAACCCTTTGTATTGCAGATTCCTGAATCCACAAGAGGACAATTCCGTGAAGAGGAGGGATGGCGCCACCGCAGTTTGCACAATGTGCCGATCTGTACACGGCCCATCATGGGTTGCCTTGCAGCAAATACCACACACCTCCTGCCCAGAACAACGGTCCTCTGACATGGCCAAACTTCTGGCATCGGAAGCACCTCAACGGGGACGGAACGTACAACTGACCCGGACAATCAGGTAGCCAACCTTGATAGACCGGAGGCAGCACAGGGTTGCAGAAGGTCAGAAAGAGGTGTTGGTGGCCACTCTCTCTGAACCCTTCTTTACCGTCACCCTGCGCACCTCCGTCACACCCTGGGACGCCAGCTCCGTTTTTATTTCCGCCTCTGAAAACCACCCGCCAGATCTCTGCATCTAATCACCCTTTGGATGAATTTAATTGCTTATGGGGAGTCACCCTGATCTCCCTATCCACAAGCTTTTTTGCCTTCTGCAGCTGTTCGGATTGCTTCTGTGATCGACATTGAAGAAGAAACGAACCATTTCTCAACCGTTTTATGGACCTAGGTTCACCTGCTATACCATGAAAGCCCTTTTGGACAGCAAAGGGGCTCAGAGCTGAAGGGGTCTTTCCTGCTCTGTCCTTCCACCACGAGCCAGGAAGCCCAGAAACCTGTCCTCTGTCTTACCTCACTGTCAGAATCACTGTCCGTTTCTAATTCCCCTGAAATAGGGATACTGCCTCCTCTTCCTTTTGGGGGGGTAGTTTTTAATGAAGTCATATTTAGTTTATTGTGATTCATCTCTCCCTTACCCACCCACCTTGGAGTCCAACTAAGGGGCCAGGGCAAGAAACCAATGTCTTGACCCCTTCCAGGCTTCGGGAGAGATATACGACAAACAGAAACTACCAACCTTATCCCCCCTGATCATGCTCAACTCCGGGGACAGAGAGCTGAGCACTGCAGGGGTTTCCTTGGCAGCAGGGGAACTGTCTGTCTTGACCCAGCCCCAAAAAGGGGAGCCGATTAGTACACCCGGGCCAAAGTGTACTTCCTGTCTAGGAGAGGTCCGAGCCAAAGTGATGTGTTTGAGAGCGTTGGCCCTCTCAATCACCAGGATCTCATCCCCCTCCGACACAGGTCGCACCGCACGGCAAACGCGGGGATCTTAAGGAGACCACAGAGAGAAAAGGAGGGTGTAAAAAGAAGACTTGAAGGGGAGACGAAGATAGAAAAGGGCCAAATAAGGAAGGCAGAAACAAGACATGAATAGGAAAAGGTGGTTACTATATTGTCTGGGCCCTCACTCCTAACCTTTCTGACATGGGAGACCCTACCAGGGCATCAATTCCTACCACGTAATGCTTGGCCAGTCAGCAACTTGGCTATACAGGCCTAGAAGCGTTCATAACAACTAACCATCTAGCTGAGTATTGATGCCCCCGTCAGCAAAGCCTAAAGATCACTGGACCACGCAAGCCCTCCGACCACGGCAAGGTTGCAACCCCCGGAGGGAGACAAGGAATGGTCATGTGGAGCCGGAATAGCTCAGTTGGTAGAGCGCCGGACTCGTAATCTTGGTGATCCTGGGGTTGCAGGTTCGAACCTCCGCCGGGGCGTTTCGGTACAGGGGGATTTTTCCCTCGGAGTTAACATTGGTTCTGACTCCATTTCCCATACAGTCCTTCGAATGAGACTATAAACCGAAGTTCCGTGTGTGAACGCACGCATAACATCTTGCACACACATAAAATCCCATCACCAACTTTCGGAAGAGTAGGCCAGTTTGGCCGTTGGTATGGACGACACGTTACACATAGCATGCACCCTGCGTGAGAAATGGAAAGAATGAAGGAAGTAAGGAAAATGAGTGAACGATACTGACTGGATGACACGGGAAACGACTGAATGAAGCGCCGGCTGGCAGCTCTTCAGTCGGCACTACCCAGGTAGGCAGCCCGTTGTGTCAACGAGTGTTGATTGTAAAGCACTTAGAGCTTGGTCTCTAGCCGAGAATAGGCGCTATGTAAGTATTCATTATTATTATTATTATTGGGTGAAAGCGACCACTGAGAGATAGTTTAATAAGGGCTGGTAAGGTGCTGGTCATGTGTTTTGAACACTGAGTATGCGCTCACTAGGAGGAGGAAGGAAAGAATTAGTTTTAGCCCAGGAGATGGCCTTAAGACTCGAACCCATCGGGATGTTGGTCAAGGGGTCCTCACCGCTGACCAGTCATTACCAGGTGAGCCATAGATAGTTGGGGAAAGGTACTGGGGAAAACCTAAAGAAAAGAGAAAGAAAGAATTCATATGTTAAATTGGGAAGCAGGTTACTTACACGAACCTTATTCGTGTTTCAGCCCTTCACCCCTCCTCTGATGCTGCGACAGCATCGTTTTCCTAAGTGCTGAGACAGGTGTTTAACGATGGCCATGGTGTGGGGAACACACCGATAGTTCAGTCCCAGCAATTGCAGACCCCAGGTAGAAGAGTCTGACCTCATTGTTCCCCCAGTGACTGGAGAGTTCAAGGGGCAAGCGCTTTTTCTGATGCGGGCAGGGCATCATGATAGTATGGGGCGAACGCTTTTTCTGATGCAAGTATGGCATCATGATAGTATGAATTGTTTATTCTCCTGGTCTGGAAGAGAATGTAAACATACGGGTTCAAGCTCACCTATTTATTTTGCACGAAAACCCCCCTTTTCACATACAAATCACGTCCTTCTCATGTCACTTTTTGCCAAAATTAACACCTGTTTCTAAACAAAATTAACACGCCAACCCCCCCAAAAATCGACGTAATCAGTACTTTAAAATGGGGGTTTCCGTGCAAAATATGATTTGGTGATCGTGAACCTGTATATTTACATTCTCTCCAGGGACATAAAAATTAAGGGTTTACAGTACGTTCTTCTACTTCCAGCACTATTAATAAATCAGAACAAACAACTAGCCTTCCATCTTGATTAGTTATTTTTACATCTAATGAATTTATAGGCCCCTCAATTAATTCTTTAAATTGACTGTTTCCATCAAACTTATATAACTGATAATCGCAAAACCCTGCCTTAATTGATGGCAGTGCTCGTAGAACAGTAGATGGCTGGCCATTAAACAAATTAGTATTTGTTTTTAACTGTTGTAAATGAACATGCAACATTGGGTTCACGAGAAAATCGGATGCTCTATTACCTACATACTCATAAATGCCCCATTCTACAAGGCCGTGTGTGCTGAAGCTATATGTTTCACCACTATTATAAAAGCCCAAAATTCGAGCAAGGCTTCTAGGAAAAACGTACTCCCTTTTTCTTCAAGTTCTGGAAAATTTATAGTAATTATAAGATTTGCCTCATTAATTTTTAACTTAATGCCAAAATTGCTAAATACTTCTCTTAAAGAACAAAAGTTGTAGTAACCATCAGGTATTTTTAAATGTTTTAATAGATTGCCTTGTTCGTCCTTAATATTCACCCAGTTATTCTTATCTTTTTCAGATATGTTAATCCATTTTACTTTAAACCCAATTTCTCTAAGGGCAACCCTACAATCACCGCGACTATTGTCAATTGGGTACGTTAAGAACACACGCTTGTTTTGCTTGGTTTATAGATGTACATCTTTTTTATAACTATTTTAAAAACTATTTAAAAAATGGAACCTTTTAAATATAATGAAAGTGCTATTTACGATGTAGGAGCGTTTTATAACCCCAAATCTTTGGACTTAAACAATTTAACCATTGCGTTAAGAATCATAGGGTTTCCAACAGACTTGTAAACCCCTAACTAAATATTTAAATCCCCCAATAAGATGATAGGTGCCATCACAGTTACCCCACCCATGATTTACCAGAATCATTTAAAATTTTTGCCTTTTACTGCGCAATACTGGCTGCGGTTTTTCATATGAAAACCATTTAAACCTCCCAATTTTTTTAAAAGGGTCAGTTTTAAAACTTTCTGTTTATTCCCATACGACAATATAACTGAACTTTAGTTCACTTGTAGTGCCCCTTTCCCCAACGACAAGCTTAATCCTTTAAAAAGCCAATGGACAATAATGCATATGAAAGAATCTGCAACAAATTTTAAAACCTTTAATCCTTAAACTGCTTTAGACAAAATTTAGCCGAATCATGGGATGGGCACATTGTATTTGTGGGGTGCAAAAAGAAATATAATTATGACTACTGCCTGGCCACACCCTTTTAAACCAAAAACAAGTTAGAGGGGATCCATAGAACAAAAAACTCCAAATGCTTGGGCAACATTTATCTTAGATGAAAGTAAAGGCCCTAACAATGCCAGGAGTGCAAGGCTCAATGCTCCAAGGACATACTTTTTTCTATTAGGAGCACAAACAACAAGTTAGCATAGAACAATCTACAGGCTTTGATGTTAGAAAAAAATTTTCTACCCAAATTTTGAAATGTTTATTAACTTGCTTTTGATTTGCCTCCCGCAAAAAAAAAGGGTATCAAAACGTTTTACCATGCAGGTCAAGGTTGACTTTTTTGTGGCCATGGATTATACTCTACCCTCGACCTTAGCAAAGTTTGGGCGATACAAAATTTATAATAACAAAACCTCATAGCTGGAGAACCAAAACTGGGGCACAAAAAAGGGTTTAAAACCAGGCCCCCTCCTCCTTTTTTAAAAAAGTACCTACCCAAAAAAAAGCGACCCAGTTATAGGCCCCAAACCCCAAAAGCAGCCCAAAAGCCGCCCCTTTTTGATCCCTAAACTGACAGTCACACAGCGAAAGACGGCCCTCGTTGTTTTTTTAAAAACTTTTACTGGATTAGCCAACTTTTTTTTCACTAAAAAATTTAACCAGAGGAGCACTCCTATGCCACAATAAATAATAAGATAATGTTCTTATACCCCGCCACCGCAAAGGGCCACACAGGCGTCACCACGTTAAAAAAAACTCACCAGCAAGAAAAAAAAAAAAAAACCCTTTTACACTCGCAGAAACGCACCAGAAACTTCGTTAAAAATCTTTTTTCCCTAAAATCTTAAAACAAGAAAAATATTAATCTCTCTCAAAAACTCAAGGATCCGTCTGGCGGACTCCCTGAACAGGATCTTCATGGACTCCGCTGTAAAATGTTTGGTCTCCATCGGCAAATCCCCCAAAACTCTAAAAGAACATGTTTCATTGTGATGGGGTGACATGGAACACACGGGGCTTCTTTTACTCTTTAAAAGAAAGAATGGGTAAAAAAAAGGCCCGGTGTGAGCCCGGGACAGAAACCCTTTTTTTTAGACCCCCCGGTTGAGGGAAGGAAGTTAAGGTTTTTACGGGTCTGAAAGGTTTGTTACTCGTCGTGTGTTCCCAACCTCCTGCCCGAGCTCTCTCCTAATCGTTTAAATTTTTGGGTTTTTACATCTGAGCAGGGGGTATAAATGTTGGGGAGTTTTTTCCTTGGGCGTTCTTGGCTAAACGTCAACCATTTTGTTCCCCCGCCCATGCCAACATACCAGGGAAACCCAACAAAGTAATGTTAAACCCTCCCCCTTCAATTGCTAAAAAGTTTTAAAAAAAGTAAAAGTTCTGGATGCTGAAGGTTGCGGCCAGCTATAGCCTCCAAAGCTGACAGCGAATCCGACAGAACCAGAAAGTCCCTCTTCGAAGAATGCGAGATTATCTTCAAAGCCAAACCAGAGCGGTAAGTTCAGCAGAATAGACAGAAGCATCGGAATGAATATGTTCCAACAGTATCTGAGAAGGACCCCCAGGGCAGTAGGCTGCACAGGCCACTCCATCCTCAGACTTGGAACCGTCAGTGAAAACTTTTTGACAGGATGGGAATTTCGAACAGAGCTCAGCATAAAAACGCCTTGTACGCCAGAGAGCTGGTAGACTCTTTACGAAAAGCTGCAAGATCGAAACGAATCTCTGGTGTGAAAAAGGTCCACGGAGGTTGATCCGGAAACTTGGAAAAATCCGACACAACTCCCAGGTCTAGACCTGCATTCCGCACGTGAGCTGCATACGAAGACCAAACGGCTGAATACAGTTAGGGTTGGTTTCGAATTTGTTTTGAAACTGAGGGTCAAAGACACAGTCATAGGCAGGATTCTGCGGTTCTGAGAACAGTCGGATATAATAATTTAAAGACAGTTTCAGCCTGGGGTTTTGGACAGTGAATGTTCACCCGCCTCTGCGTACAGGCTGTACACAGGGGTGGTGCGGAACGCTCCAAGACAGAGACGAAGCCCTTGATGGTGGATAGGGTCCAAGAGTTTGAGTAAGACGATCTTGCGGAGCCGTACACAGCACAGCCGTAGTCCAGTTTGGAACGGACCAGGGCTCTGTAGAGGTGCAGCAAAGTTTTCTTATCAGCGCCCCAGACGGTGTGCG
Source organism: Conus ventricosus (assembly GCA_018398815.1). Classification (NCBI taxonomy): domain Eukaryota; kingdom Metazoa; phylum Mollusca; class Gastropoda; order Neogastropoda; family Conidae; genus Conus; species Conus ventricosus. The sequence goes on from CM031611.1 coordinate 69,260,989, forward strand.
CTACGACCCGCAGAATATTCAGTGCTTTCTGGCAAGAAGTTTTGAGGTTTTTGATGTGGCTGAGAAAGTTGAGTTTTTGGTCAAAAATAACTCCCGGGAATTTGGCTTCTTTTACAACTGGAATGGTGGACTTGTCCAGACGAATTTCAGGATCAGTAAAGAATCGACGAAAATTGTGGAAATGAATTGACTGAGTTTTGGTACGGGAGAACGTAAACCCCTTTCCTCAGCCCACTGTTGGATTCTGTTGACACGACAGAAGGTTTTATAGATTGACACAGAAGCTGCAGCTCCTCGAAGTTGGAATTTAGACCACGGATATTCCAAGGGAAATATGTACTATCCATGGTGCAGGGGGCGAAAAGGAGAGAGATCAGGTCATCTCCTCATCAACATCTGCTTCCAATGGAGTGAATTTATTACTTAGTTTCACTGGACTGTGTTGGTCTTCAGACCTGCTGGCAGACTTGCCAACAGGTGAAGAAGGTCTGGATTTGGGAGACGGAGGAGGTTTCTTCCTCATCTCCACCATCTCCACACTGGGATGAACTCCCTTGCCCGCACGGGCACTGGACATGGGAGTTCGAGGTGCGGGGTGCTGGTTTTTTAATCTGCCCAGCAGCAGATGTTGTAGACTGCTGGGCAGTCTGAGGGGTGGCGGATTTTTGCCCAGCAGCAGATGGAGTAGACTGCTGAGCAGTCTGGTGAGTGGCAGATTTTTTGCCCCCCAGGGGCACCTACTTTGGGTTGGGAGGTGTGGACTTGCTTCCACCAAAGCTTATCTGTCTTCCTGGCAAAGTTTTGGAGAAAGTAAAATCGTCAGTCTGGCAGCAGACTGAACGAGTCGATACTTTTTTTAACCGCCGAAGCGTATGAAGATGCTGTTGGCGTCTGACTGCCAACAACCTGCCTGCGGGCTTCAAAAACGAGATCTTCTTTTCTGTTTTGACCTTTTGGATGGTTGACTCTTGTACCCAGACAGGGCAGTTGCGTGAAGAGGAGGGGTGGTCGTCACCGCAGTTTGCACAATGCGCCGGGTCTTTACATGGCCCATCATGGGTTGCCTTGCAACAAACCCCACACACCTCCTGCCCAGAACAACGGTCTCTGACATGACAAACTTCTGGCATTTGAAGCAACGCATGGGAGATGGAACATACATTTGTAATACGGACATTCAAATATCCTACATTGATGACAGGAGGTAGCACAGGGTTGCAGAATGTCAGAAAGAGGGTGTTGGTGTCCACTCTTTCTGCACCTTTTTCACTGTCACCCTATGCACCTCTGTCACACCCTGGGATGCCAGCTCCGCCTTGATTTCTGCCTCTGAGACACCTCGAAGATCTGGGCAACGAATGACTCCCTTAGAGGAATTTAGCCGTTTATGGGGGGTCACCCGGATCTCTCGGTCGACCAGCTTCGTAGCTTTCAGCAGCTGCTCTGATTGTTTTTTAAATTTTACACTGGATGAGAAATGTGCCGTTTCTGAGTCGCTTAATGGACTGTGGGTCTCCTGCAAACCATTGGAAACCCTTCTGTATTGCAAATGGGCTTAATGCAGAAAGAGGTTTGTCCTGCTCCTTACTTTCCATGATCAACCAAGAAGACCAAAATCCTGACAACTGCCTTGTTTCATTTTCAGAATCAGAGTCTCCATCGGACTCCTGTGACGACCTTGTGAAAATAACTGAACTTTCCTTTTTTGGGGGGATGATGTTTGATTGAGGTCATATTTATAGGCAAAAATTTCATCTCTCCCTTACCCACCCACCTTGGAGTCCAACTAAGGGCCAGGGCCAAGAATCACTGTCTGACCCCTTCCAGGCTTCAGGAGAGACATACAACAGACAAAAACCTACCAACCCTATCCCCCCTGATCATGCCCAACTCCCGGGAACAGAGAGCTGAGCACTGCAGGGGTTACCTTGGCCAGCCGGAGAAATGCCTGTTTTTGACCCAGCCCCAAGAAGGGGAGCCGATTAGTACCACCCGGGCCAAAGTGTACTCCCTGTCTAGGAGAGGTCCGAGCCAAAGTGATGTGTTGAGAGCGCTGGCCCTCTCAATCACCAGGATCTCATCCCCCTCCGACACAGGTCGCACCGCACGGCAAACGCGGCGGATCTTAAAGGGGACCACAGAGAGAAAAGGAGTGTGGAAAAGAAGACTTGAAGGGGGGACAAAGATAGAAAAGGGCCAAATAAGGAAGGCAGAAAACAAGAAAAGGAGAAAGGCGGGTTACTCTTAGTCAGGATCCTCACCCTTAGCCTATCTGACATGGAAGCCCTACCAGGGGCATCAACTCCTTACCACGTTATGCTTAGGCCAGACAGCATCTTGGCTTTTCGGACCTAGAAGCAGTTTAAAAAAAAACAAGCCTATCTTAAAGTATTGATGCCCCCGCCAGCAAAGCCTAAGGGATCACTGGACCACGCAAGCCCTCCAACCACGACAAGGTCGCAACAACCGGAGGGAATTATCTTCAAAGCCAGAACCAGAGCAGTAAGTTCAGCAGAATAGACAGAAGCATCTGAATGTATATGTTCCAACAGTATCTGAGAAGGAGTCCCAGGGCAGTAGGCTGCACAGGCCACTCCATCTTCAGACTTGGAACCGTCAGTGAAAACTTTTTGATAGGATGGGAATTTCGAACAGAGCTCAGCATACAAAGCCTTGTATGCCAGAGAGCTGGTAGACTCTTTGCGAAAAGCTGCAAGATCGAAACGAATCTCTGGTGTGAAAAAGGTCCACGGAGGTTGATCCGGAAACTTGGAAAAATCCGACACAACTCCTAGGTCTAGACCTGCATTTCGCACGTGAGGCCGCATACGAAGACCAAACGGCGGAATACATTTCGGGTTGTTTTCAAACTTACTTTGGAACGGAGGGTCAAAGACACAGTCATAGGCAGGATTCTGCGGTTCTGAGAACAGTCGGATATAATAATTTAAAGACAGTTTCAGCCTGCGGTTGGACAATGAAGGTTCCCCCGCCTCTGCGTACAGGCTGTACACAGGGGTGGTGCGGAACGCTCCAAGACAGAGACGAAGCCCTTGATGGTGGATAGGGTCCAAGAGTTTGAGGTAAGACGATCTTGCAGAGCCGTAGACAGCACAACCGTAGTCCAGTTTGGAACAGACCAAGGCTCTGCAGAGGTGCAGCAAAGTTTTCTTATCAGCGCCCCAGTCGGTGTGCGCTACGACCCGCAGAATATTCAGTGCTTTCTGGCAAGCAGTTTTGAGGTTTTTGATGTGGCTGAGAAAGTTAAGTTTCTGGTCAAAAATGACTCCCAGAAATTTGGCCTCTTTAACAGCTGGAATGGGAGATTTCCCTACTTGAAGTTCAGGATCTGGAAAAAACTGACGGAAATTATGGAAGTGAATACACTGCGTCTTTGTTGGAGAAAAGGTGAAACCGTTTTCATCCGCCCACGATGGATTTTATCTACGCAAAGCTGGAGCCTGCGCTGGACACTCGGGTACAGGCTTCCAGTTGCGTAGACAGCAAAATCATCCACAAACAATGAGCAGTCTGAACCCTGCTGAACTGATTGAACAATGTTGTTGATTTTAATAGTAAAAGGGCAGGCAGGACAATATGCTCCCCTGTGGAACACCCAACTCCTGCTCGTGGCATCAGAGAGAGTGGTGCCAACCCGAACCTGAAACTGTCGTTCTGCCAAACATTTTGAACGAAAGCGGAAGATGACCTCGAAAACCCAGATCATGGAGATCATGAAGTATCCCCGACTTCCAGGTCACGGCTGTTCAGAGCAAGTTACTTAGTTTTGAGTCGCAGGGGAATTTACAGCTGCAGAGGCCAAGCCGTGAATGCAGGTCAGGGAAAGGGGTGTTTTCTGCAGGCCGCTCCCACCAGCCAGCTATCCGCGCTGTACTCGGCCAACTGAATGTCATCGTGTAAAAGCCGGTCTGGCAGCAATGCGTTTGGCAAAGTTGAGCGGCATTACAAATGGGGCTGTAGGTTTGATAATTAGTTACTGTCATGAAAAAATGTAATATATCTGCACTATTGAGATGACTGAATTGGCGAATTCCCACAATTCTTTTAATACCAAACTCGACTGGGTTTATTTCTTGTAGATAACATAGATGCTGCATGAAAGCTTGTACGCAAAGTGGTCAGGCAATATTAGAACAATGACAACAAACACAATATTGTGCAAAAATGACGTCATCACTTTCTGGGAAGTTAATTTTCCATAGTTAAGTAGTACACAAGTTTGATACATGCTTGCTCAGACTACAGCAACAAAAATATTGGATTACAAATGTGTAAAGCCTTGTTTGTTTGCCCTTTCACTAAGTGTCTCAATAAGGACGGAAATGTAAAGCTGTGAGGTGGTATCATAGGCCTTCTCCAAGTCAAAAAAAATTGCCACTGCATGCTGTCTGTTCAAAAAGGCGTTACGAAGTGTAGATTCCAGATGAATCAAATGGTCAACTGTAGTCCGATGTTTGCGGAAACCACACTGTTCGTTCGCCAAAAGGCCATCGGTTTCGAGTTTCCACATGAGCCTAGCATTGACCATTTTCTCCATCAATTTACAGACACAGCTGGTCAAAGCTATGGGACGGTAGTTTGATGGATTAGAAAGATCTTTTCCAGGTTTAGGGATGGGAATAATGAGGGCTTTTCGCCAAGAGGGTGGAAAGCAACCTGTAGTCCACACATGGTTGTATACCTGTAGCAGTATGTTCAGACCCTCTTGCGGAAGATGTTTTAACAGTTGATAATGGATTTCAATCTATACCTGGAGAGGAATCGCTGCAAGAAAGTAAGGCAGATTTCAGTTCATTAACGTGAAAGGAAGATTGTAGTCTTCCATGTTGTCTGACGAAAAGTTACAGGGAGATTTTTCTTTAAGGGCTTTGTTTTTGACAAAAGTGACTGATTTGTTAGAAGAGGAGGAATTCTTTTCAATGGTTGAAGCAAGCAGATTTGCAACTGCTTTCTTGTCTGTTATTAAAGAGTCAGCAAACTTGAGATGGTTCACAGTGGACAGGTGTTCTTCCCTTTGATTTTCTTAATGATGTTCCACACTTTTTTCTTGGAAGTTTTCGATGTCAGCCTGGAGCAGAAACTTCTCCAGGACCGACGTTTACTGATTTTAAAAGTGTGTCTCGATTTGGCACGGAGTTTCTGATGGCTCGAGCGTTGGGACCCGAAGGTCGTTGGTACACCTGACGCTGAGCGCGTTTTCGAACTGTGGAAAAAATTTGTTGGCAGTCTGAATCAAACCAGGGTGTTTTTGGCATTTGAAGTTTATCGGAAGACACTGGAATACAAGCTTTAGCACACTTGATCACAGTGTTAGTCAGTGATTCTGCTGGTCCGGACTCTGAAGAAAATCAGTGTCCTGGAATCCTTAGAAATAGTGGCTGCAAATAGATCCCAGTTGCTTTCTTATAATTTAGATGTTGAGAGACAGAGACGTGTTCAGTTATGACAGGTTGTAGAAGGACAGGGAAATGGTCACTTCCGTGCAGATCGTCATGGACAGACCATCATAGTCCAGGACCAGCGAGGGTCACAAACCGACAAATCTAAACACGAAAGTGAACCGTGGAAGAGTGGAGGTAAGTTGCAGATCCGTCGTTCAGACAACACAAATCCAAATCCGAAAGGACATCCTCAATTAGCAGACCTCTGGATGACGTACTGACACTACCCCAAAGAGGATTGTGACCGTTTAAGTCACCCAACAGCAAAAAAGGTCGAGGAAGTTCTCCTATCAGACTGACAAGGTCCTGACGACAAACCGGGACAGAAGGTGGAGATAAAGGGAACAGATTGTCACAGTCTTGGGAGAGTGGGCTCTCGCAGCTACAGCCTGAAGGGAGTAGACAGAACGACAGGACTATACAACAAAGTTTTGTGTAGGAGAAGGCAACACCGCCCGACAGTCCCAACGTGGATGGTTGTGCAGGTTTTGAAAGAATATTAAAAGCCAGAAGAGTAAAGGTCTTCTGGCTTTGAATTTGGTTTCCTGAAGAGCCACGACGAAAGGTTTTATTGATTGACACAGAGCTGCAGCTCCTCGAAGTTGGAATTTAGTCCACGATATTCCAATGGAATATTGTACTATCCATGGAGCAGAGGGCGAAAAGGAGAGATCAGGTCATCTCCTCCTCACCGTCTGCTTCCAATGGAGTGAATTTGTTATTTAGTTTCACTGGACTGTGTTGGTCTTCAGACCTGCTGGCAGACTTGCCAACAGGTGAAGAAGGTCTGGATTTGGGAGACGGTGGAGGTTTCTTCCTCATCTCCACCATCTGCACACTGGGTTGAACTCCCTTGCCCGCACAGGCACTGGACAGAGGAGTTCGAGGTAGGGGTGCTGGTTTTTTAATCTGCCCAGCAGCAGATGTTGTAGACTGCTGGGCAGTCTGAGGGGTGGCGGATTTTTTGCCTCCACCAGGGGCATTCACTTTAGGTTGGGAGGTGGTGGACCTGCTACCACCAGGATTCACAATTCTACCTTGTAATGTCTTCGAAAACATGAATTCATCAGTCTGGCAGCAGACTGACCGAGTAGGAACTGTGAGAACTTTCTTTACGGCCGAAGCATAGGAAGAGGCTGTCGGCGTCTGACTGCCCACAACCTGCTTGCGGGCCTCAAAAAAGGAAATTTTCTTTTCAGTTTTTATTCTTTGGATTGCGGATTCCTGAATCCAAAGAGGACAGTTTCGTGAAGAGGAGGGATGATCGCCACCGCATTTTAGCACAATGTGCCGGATCTTTGCACGGCCCATCATGGGTTGCCTTGCAGCAAACACCGCACACCTCCTGCCCAGAACAGCGGTCCCCGACATGGCCAAACCTCTGGCATCTGAAGCACCTCAACAGGGACGGAACATATAACTGAACCCTGACATTCAGGTAGCCGACTTTGATGACCGGAGGAAGCACAGGGTTGCAGAATGTCAGAAAGAGGGTGTTGGTGGCCACTCTTTCTGCACCTTTCTTTACCGTCACCCTGCGCACCTCCGTCACACCCTGGGACGCCAGCTCCGATTTGATCTCTGCCTCTGAGACACCTGATAAATCCCGACAGCGAATCACGCCTTTCGACGAATTCAACTGTTTATGGGGAGTCACCCTGATCTCCCTGTCCACTAGTTTTGTTGCTTTCAGCAGCTGTTCAGATTGTTTTTTGTGATTTACATTGAATTAGAAACGAGCCATTTCTCAACCTTTTGATGGACCGAGGGTCACCTGCTAGACCTTGAAAGCCCTTTTGGATAGCAAAAGGGCTCAGAGCTGAAAGGGGTCTTTCCTGCTCCGTCCCTTCCATCACGAGCCAGGAAGCCCAGAATCCTGTCTTCTGTCGTACCTCAGTATCTGAATCACTGTCAGTATCAAAATCCCCTGAAATAGGGGATGCTGCCTTCCTCTTCTTTTTGGGGGGGATGATTTTTGAAAAAGCCATATTTATTTTATGATGTTTCATCTCTCCCTTACCCACCCACCTTGGAGTCCAACTAAGGGGCCAGGGCCAAGAAACCAATGTCTTGACCCCTTCCAGGCTTCGGGAGAGACATACGACAAACAGAAACCACCAACCCTATCCCCCCTGATCATGCCCAACTCCCGGGAACAGAGAGTTGAGCACTGCAGGGGTTACCTTGGCCAGCAGGGGGACTGTCTGTCTTGACCCAGCCCCAAGAAGGGGAGCCGATTAGTACACCCGGGCCAAAGTGTACTCCCTGTCTAGGAGAGGTCCGAGCCAAAGTGATGTGTTGAGAGCGCTGGCCCTCTCAATCACCAGGATCTCATTCCCCTCCGACACAGGTCGCACCGCACGGCAAATCTTAAGGAGACCACAGAGAGAAAAGGAGTGTGGAAAAGAAGACTTGAAGGGGAGACGAAGATAGAAAAGGGCCAAACAAGAAAGGCAGAAAACAAGAAAAGGAGAAAGGCGGGTTACTCTTAGTCAGGATCCTCACCCTTAGCCTATCTGACATAGGAAGCCCTACCTGGGGCATCAACTCCTTACCACGTTACGCTTAGGCCAGACAGCATCTTGGCTTTTCGGACCTAGAAGCAGTTTGAAAAAACCAGCCTATCTCCAAGTATTGATGCCCCCGCCAGCAAAGCCTAAGGGATCACTGGACGCGCAAGCCCTCCGACCACGACAAGGTCGCAACCCCCGAGGGATGTCCACAGATGGTCAGCCATATAACCAGCAACTTTACCTATAGTAGACAAAACCACAACTAACAACACTGCCTATTATGCCAGGCAGAGCATCAAGCGCTTTGGCTGATAACTTTTTTAATAAGTTTGCTAGATGATGCAATTGTTTTCTAATCCAACTTTTACCAGGCTGAGGCGTTGGAGGAGCTACTGGCCCTGTTGGCGCACTGCCGGTTGAAGCATAAACGAGTGTAGAGATAGCAAACCCAACAGCTGTTAATATGCTAACTATTGTAATTCCCTGTTCCCTGAACAGAGTCCTTTAGTCCGTCACGAGAAACGGTCCACCTTGCACACCCCCCCCCCCCTAATAAATTTGTCAAATGTATTTTTTGGTGCTTTAGAGTGTATAGATCACGAAAAATCATGTTAACATAAAAATCTTGGGACGCACTGTCCCTTCTGGCTTAATTTTGAAGGGTACCCATCTCAGGTGCCGCGGCTGCTTTTCGTCGGTCCGAAAAGTTCCATAAGTTTGGTGATCACCTGTGTCTTTGTTATTTATGCTACGAGAATTTTCTTTATGTATTTGTTGACAGTAATGCCTTCTGCACGATAGGCAATAATCAGAACGATAATATATGCAATAAGGTGACCGCAGTAAAGCTACGTGTGTACCCACCGTATATCACGCGTTGCGAACTGTAAATTTGCCAAAGTGTTTGCAATAAACTATCTCTCCCGAAAACTGTGCAACTTATTAGAAACAAAGTACACCACAGTATCAAAGAACAGTCTCTTGTGATTCTTTTGAGCTATGCCACATCACCATGGGCCTATGCTGATGCCCTCTGTTGCCGGGTTATCTCCCCTACCCCCTATCTAGCTCCGACGCAAATTTAATTCTTTACAAATTCATATTGGACTTTTTATTGAAAATAAATTTCAAAATGGAGTGACTGGTGGCGGCGAACGAAGCAAAATTAGGAATAGAGTTTGTTTAGAACTTACCGCCAATGACATTGACAAACAAAGCACATGACAAGACACGATGCATTTCAACCACTTGGGTCTTCTTCAGGCGAAAAAATAAATCACATTTAACATGTGGGACAGTACGAACAAAGAACGAAAAAAGAAGAAAGAAAAATGACTTATCCGTTTTCTTCCATGTGGTCGGTGGGTGGAAATGACATGGGGCCAGGGGGATTATGGGAGAGGAAACGGAGGGGGGGGGGGGGTTTGCGTCGGGGGAGGTGTGTGTGTGTTGATATGATAGGGTTGTGTGTCTAGTTTATTGGGATGGTGTGGTATCTTTGTGATGGTAGTGGTGGATTGATAGTATGGTAAGGGGAAGAAGGGGGGGGGGGGGGGGGGAGAGAGAACTGAGGGGGAGGAAAAAAAAAAAAAAAAAAGGAATTTAAGGGGAAGGATAAAACAAAATTAAGATTAAATAGATGGAGGGTTGCTGTAACTATGTATGAAGTGAGTGAAGGGGATGTGGTGGTGGTGTATGTATGTGTGTGTGTATGTGTGTGTGTTGGTAGGGGATATTGCCAACTGATGTGGAAGTGGTGGGTATGTGTGTTTGGTTATTGTTGGATGTTGTTTGCCTTGGGGGTGTAGTGTGCCCATTTTGGGCAATGAGATGGGATTCTTGAGTTGTGCGTTCATAGCTGTCACTCTGTGACTGCCGGGAGTGCCATGACTTTGACATGGTCGATGTTGTGTTGGGTGTGGTTGAAGTGTTAGGGCGACGGGTTTGGGTCGGTGGTGGCCGATATCGCCAGGTGTTCAGAGATGCGTGTTTCAAGTGTGCGTGACGTTTCCCCTATGTAGATTTTGCCACACAGCTGGCAGTGGATGGCATATATAATGTTGAAAATAAAATTAATTTGCACTTTCCAAGTATGAGCGCATTTGTGTGTGTGTGTGGGGGGGGGGGATGGGGGGACACGCCGTGCGTGCGGGCGCGCCGCGCGGGGCATGTGTGTGTGTGTGTGTGTGTAAGATAAGATTAGATAATGTTGCTTATAGCCCAGCCGACCGCAGAGGGCCACATCAGGGCTGTCACCACGTTTAAAATCAACTCACCAGTCATGGAAAAAAAAAAAAAAAAAAAACCTTTCACACATCTCGTTAAATGACATCGTCTACAAACGCACCAGAAACTTTGTTAAAAATCTTTCTGCCGTAAGATCTTAAATCAGATAAGATAAGATAATGTTGCTTATAGCCCAGCCGACCGCAAAGGGCCATATCAGGGCTGTCACCACGTTAAAATCAACTCACCAGTCATTAAAAAAAAAAAAAAAAAAAAAAAAAAAAAAAAAAAAAAAAAAAAAAAACACACCAACTTTCACACATCTCGTTAAATGACGTTTTACAAACGCACCAGAAACTTTGTTTAAAAATCTTTCTGCCGTAAAATCTTAAATCAGATAAAAATGTTAATCTCTCTCAAAAACTCAAGGATCACGTCAGGCGGGACATCCTGAACAGGATCTTCATGGACTCGCTGTAAAATGTTTGTGTCTCACATCGTGCAAGTCCCAACACTCTAAAAGAACATGTTTCATGTGAGTGGCGCATGACATGGAATGCACCACGGAGCTTCTTCACTCTTTTAAAAGGTAGGAATGGGTTAAAATACGAATGGCCCGGTGTGCAGCCGGCACAGAACCGTTTCCTCTTTACGACCACCCGACGTAGATGGGAGGAAGTCCTTAAGGTTTGGACGGATCTGAAAGAGTTTGTTACTCGTCTGTGTGTTCCCAATCCTCCTGCCAGAGGTCTCTCACATAATCGTTAATTTTGGGTTTCACATCTGAGCAGGGGATATAAGTGTTGGACAGTTTCTCTCTTGTGGCGTTCTTGGCTAAACGATCAACCATTTCGTTCCCGCCTATGCCAACATGACCAGGAACCCAGCAGAGGTAATGTTGTAACCGTCCGCCTTCAACTTGCTAAAAAGTTAAAAAAAAAGTAAAAGTTCTGGATGCTGAAGGTTTGCGGCCAGCTATGGCCTCCAAAGCTGACAGCGAATCGACAGAACCAGAAAGTCCCTCTTTGAAGAATGTGAGATTATCTTCAAAGCCAAAACTAGAGCAGTAACTTCAGCAGAATAAACAGAAGCATCTGAATGAATATGTTCCAACAGTATCTGAGAAGGAGCCCCAGGGCAGTAGGCTGCACAGGCCACTCCATCCTCAGACTTGGAACCGTCAGTGAAAAACTTTTTGACAGGATGGAAATTTCGAAACAGAGCTCAGCATACAATGCCTTGTACGCCAGAGAGTGGTAGACTCTTTACGAAAAGCTGCAAGATCGAAACGAATCTCAGGTGTTGAAAAAGGTCCAGGAGGTTGATCTGGAAACTTGGAAAAATCGGACAAACTCCTAGGTCTAGACCTGCATTCCGCACGTGAGGCCGCAATACGAAGACCAAACGGTGGAATACAGTTAGGGTTGGTTTCGAATTTGTTTTGAAATGAGGGTCAAAGACACAGTCATAGGCAGGATTCTGCGGTTCTGAGAACAGTCGGATATAATAATTTAGAGACATCTTCAGCCTGCGGTTGGACAGTGAGGGTTCCCCTGCCTCTGCGTACAGGCTGTACACAGGGGTGGTGCGGAACGCTCCAGACAGAGACGAATCCCTTGATGGTGGATAGGGTCCAGAGTTTGAGGTAAGAGGGTCTTGCAGAGCCGTACACAGCACAACCGTAGTCCAATTTGGAACGGACCAAGGCTTGTAGAGGTGCAGCAAGTTTTCTTATCAGCACCCCAGTCGGTGTGTGCTACGACCCGCAGAATATTCAGAGCTTTCTGGCAAGAAGTTTTGAGGTTTTTGATGTGGCTGAGAAAGTTGAGTTTTTGGTCAAAAATAACTCCCAGGAATTTGGCTTCTTTTACAACTGGAATGGTGGACTTGTCCAGACAAATTTCAGGATCAGCAAAGAATCGACGAAAATTGTGGAAATGAATTGACTGAGTTTTGGTACGGGAGAAGGTAAACCCGTTTTCTCGGCCCACTGTTGGATTCTGTTGACACAAAGTTGGAGTCGACGCTGTACGCTGGTGTAAGAAGCTCCAACTGCATTACAGCGCAAAGTCATCAACAAACAGAGAGGACTCGGTGCCTGGCTTACCGATTTGACAATGTCATTTATTTTAATGCTGAAAGGGCAGGAGAAAGGATGCTCCCCTGAGGAACACCCAACTCCTGCCCATGGATATCAGAGAGTGTGGTGCCAACACGCACCTGGAACTGTCGATCGGCTAAAAAATTCTGAATGAACAGAGGCAGGTGACCGAAAACCAAGTCTGTGCAAGTCCATGAGGACTCTGCTTTCCACGTGTTGTCGTACGCCTTTTCCAGGTCGAAAAAGATAGCGCCCACATGCTGTTTGTTAACAAAGGCGTTGCGGGATGGTGGTTTCCAGACGGATTAGATGGTCAACCGTCGAGTGGTACTTCCGGAAAACCGCACTGTTCACTGGCCAAAAGACATCGGTTTCCAGCTTCCACATCAGACGGGAGTTGACCATCTTTTCCATCAGCTTACAGAGGCAGCTGGTCAGAGCGATTGGGCGATAGTTGGAAGGGTTGGTAAGGTCCTTGCCAGGCTTTGGAATGGGAATGATCAGGGCTTTCCGCAGGAGGGCGGAAAAGGACCCTGTGGTCAGATATGGTTATAGACTTGGAGAAGAGTCTGGAGACAGCTTTCTGGAAAATGTTTCACAACCTGATAATGAATGTCATCCAGACCCAGGGGCAGAATCGGTGCAGGTTTGTAAAGCTAATTTGAGTTCAACAATTGAAAAAGGAGATTATAGGTTTCAGAGTTGTCTGATGTGAAATTGTATGAGGATTTCTCTCTAATCTCTTTGTTTCTTAAAAAGACTGCAGATTTATTTGAAGATGAGGAGTTCTGTTGGATGGTGGAGGCCAACAGATTGGAACAGCTTGTTTGTCAGTGATCAGAGCATCAGCAAAGTTTCAAGTGATGAATGGAGGGGTTGGTGTTCTTCCCTTTGATTTTTCTAATGATGTTCCAAACTTTTTTCTTGGATGTTTTCGATGTCAGCCTGGAGCAGAAGCTTCTCAGGACTGACGTTTACTGATTTTGAAAGTGTGTCTCGATTTCGCACGGAGTTTCTGATGGGCTCGAGCGTTGGGCCCCGAAGGTCGTTGGTTATACCCGACGCTGAGCCGTTTGCGAACTTTTGAAATTTGTGGCAGTCTGAATTGAACCAGGGTGTTTTTGGCATTTGGAGTTTGTCGAAAGACACTGGAATACAGGTTTTAGCACAGTTTATCACAGAGTTAGTCAGAGATTCGACTGGGTCGGGGACTCTGAAAAAAATCAGTGTCCTGGAATTCTTTTGAAATAGTGGTTGAAAATAGATCCCAGTTTGCTTTCTTATATTGAGATGTTGAGAGACAGAGGCGGTTTCAGTTAATATGGGCTGTAAAAGAACAGGGAAATGGTCACTTCCGTGCAGATCGTCATGGACAGACCACTCATAGTCCAGGACCAGCGAGGGGTCGCAAACCGACAAATCTAAACACGAAAGTGAACCTGTGGAAGAGTGGAGAATAAGTTGCAGATCCGTCGTTCAGACAACACAAATCCAAATCTGAAAGGATATCCTCAATTAGCAAACCTCTGGATGACGTACTGGCACTACCCCAAAGAGGATTGTGACCGTTAAAGTCACCCAACAGCAAAAAAGGTCGAGGAAGTTCTTCTATCAGACTGACAAGGTCCTGACGACAAACCGGGACAGAAGGTGGGAAGATAAAGGGAAACAGATTGTCACAGTCTTGTGGAGAGTGGACTCTCGCAGCCACAGCCTGAAGGGAGGTAGACAGAGCGACAGGGCTATACAGCAAAGTTTTGTGTAGGAGAAGGGCAACACCCCCCGACAGTCCCAACATGGATGGTTGTGCAGGTTTTGAAAGAATATTAAAGCCAGAAAGAGTAAAGGTCTTCTGGCTTTGAATTTGAGTTTCTTGAAGAGCCACGACGGAAGGTTTTAGAGACTGACACAGAAGCTGCAGCTCCTCAAAGTTGGAATGTAATCACGGATATTCCAATGGAATATTGTACTATCCATGGTGCAGAAGCGAAAAGGAGAGAAATCAGGTCATCTCCTCTTCAACGTCCGCTTCTAATGGAATGAATTTATTGCTTAGTTTACGGGACTGTGTTGGTCTTTGGACCTGCTGGCAGACTTGCCCCCAGGTGACAAAGGCCTGGAGTTTGGAGATGGTGGAGGTCTGGATTTGGGAGATGGTGGAGGTTTTTTCCTCAACTCCACCATCTCCACACTGGGTTGAATCCCTTGCCCGCACGGGCATTGGACAGAGGAGTTCGAGGCGGGACTGCTGGCTTTTTAATCTGCCCAGCAGCAGATGTTGTAGACTGCTGGGCAGTCTGAGGGGTGGCGGATTTTTTGCCTCCACCAGGGGCATTCACTGTGGGTTGGGAGGGTGGTGGAACCTGCTTCCACCAGAGTTGACAGTTCTTCCTTGCAGTGTTTTGGAAAAAATAAATTCATCAGTCTGACAGCAGACTGACCCAGTGGGAATCGTCTTTACGGCGAAGCATATGAAGATGCTGTGGGCGTTGACTGCCCACAACCTGCTTGCGGGCTTAAAAAAAGATTTCTTTTCTGTTTTTATTCGTTGAATGGTGGATTCCTGAATCCAAAGAGGACAGTTTCGTGAAGAGGAGGGATGATCGCCACCGCAGTTAGCACAATGTGCCCGGGTCTTTGCACGGCCCATCATGGATTGCCTTGCAGCAAACACCGCACACCTCCTGCCCAGAACAGCGGTCTCTGACATGTCCAAACCTCTGGCACCCGAAGCATCTCAACGGGGACGGGGACATACAGCTGAACACGGGGCGTTCAGGTAGCAACTTTGATGACCGGAGGCAGCACAGGGTTGCAGAAGGTCAGAAAGAGGGCGTTGGTGGCCACTCTCTCTGCACCTTTCTTGACTGTCCCCTGCGCCCCCTCCGTCAACCCTGGGACGCCAGTTCCGTTTTTATTTCTGCCTCTGAGACACCCGTTAGATCTCTGCAGCAAATCACACCTTTTGATGAATTTAACTGTTTATGGGGAGTCACCTGATCTCCCTATCCACTAATTTTGTTGCCCTCAACAGCTGTTCGGATTGTTTTCTTGATCGACATTGAACCAGAAACGATCCATTCCTCACTCAACCTTTTGACGGACTGAGGGTCACCTGCTAAGCCTTGAAAGCCCTTTTGAATAGCAAAAGGGCTCAGAGCTGAAAGGGGTCTTTCCTGCTCCGTCCCTTCCACCACGAGCCAGGAAGCCCAGAAACCTGTTCTCTGTCGTACCTCCGTGTCAGAATCGCTGTCAGAATAACGTTCCCTGAAATAGGGGATGCTGCCTTCCCCTTCCTTTTGGGGGGGGTTGTTTTTTGATAAGCCATGTGTATTTTATTATATTTATCCCTCCCTTACCACCACCCTTTGGGGTCCAATAAGGGGCCAGGGCCAAGAAACAATGTCTTGACCTTCCAGGCTTCGGGAGAGACATACGACAAACAGAAGCAACTAACCCTATCCCCCTGATCATGCTCAACTCCGGGGACAGAGAGCTGAGCACTGCAGGGGTTCACATGGCCCGCAGGGGAACTGCTTGTCTTGACCCAGCCCAAGAAGGGAGCGCGATTAGTACACCGGGCCAAAGTGTACTCCCTGTCTAGGAGAGGTCGAGCCAAAGTGATGTGTTGAGAGCACAGGCCTCCTCAAGCATGGCCCTTCAATCACCAGGACCTCATTCCCCTCCGACACAGGTCGCACCGCACGGCAAACACGGCGGATCTTAAGGAGACCACAGAGAGAAAAGGAGTGTGAAAAAGAAGACTTGAAGGGGAGACGAAGATAGAAAAGGGCCAAATAAGGGAGGCAGAAAACAAGAAAAGGAGAAAGGCGGGTTACTCTTAGTCAGGATCCTCACCCTTAGCCTATCTGACATGGGAAGCCCTACCAGGGGCATCAACTCCTTACCACGTTATGCTTAGGCCAAAACAGCATCTGCACCTCTCAGGCCTAGAAGCGTTTTAAAAAACAGCTATCTTCGAGTATTGATGCCCCGCCAGCAAAGCCTAAGGGATCACGGGACCACGCAAGCCCTCCGACCACGACAAGGTCGCAACCCCCCGGAGGGCTTAAATCAGATGAAAATGTTAATCTCTCTCAAAAACTCAAGAATCACATCAGGCGGGACATCCCTGAACAGGATCTTCATGGACTCCGCTGTAAAATGTTTGTGTCTCACATCGTGCAAGTCCCAACACTCTAAAAGAACATGTTTCATTGTGAGTGGCGCATGACATGGAATACACCACGGAGCTTCTTCACTCTTTAAAAGGTAAGAATGGGTAAAATACGAATGGCCGGTGTGCAGCCGGCACAGAACCGTTTCCTCTTTACGACCTCCCGACGTAGATGGGAGGAAGTCCTTAAGGTCTGGACGGATCTGAAAGAGTTTGTTATTCGTCTGTGTGTTCCAATCCTCCTGCCAGAGGTCTCTCACATAATCGTTAATTTTGGGTTTCACCTCTGAGCAGGGGATATAAGCGTTGGACAGTTTCTCTCTTGTGGCGTTCTTGGCTAAACGATCAACCATTTCGTTCCCGCCGATGCCAACATGACCAGGAACCCAAGCAAGAGTAATGTTGTAACCGTCCGCCTTCAACTTGCTAAAAAGTTAAAAAAAAAGTAAAAGTTCTGGATGCTGAAGGTTGCGGCCAGCTATGGCCTCCAAAGCCGACAGCGAATCCGACAGAACCAGAAAGTCCCTCTTCGAAGAATGTGAGATTATCTTCAAAGCCAGAACCAGAGCAGTAAGTTCAGCAGAATAGACAGAAGCATCTGAATGGATATGTTCCAACAGTATCTGAGAAGGAGCCCCAGGGCAGTAGGCTGCACAGGCCACTCCATCTTCAGACTTGGAACCGTCAGTGAAAACTTTTTGACAGGATGGAATTTCGAACAGAGCTCAGCATACAATGCAAGATCGAAACGAATCTCTGGTGTGAAAAAGGTCCACGGAGGTTGATCCGGAAACTTGGAAAAATCCGACACAACTCCTAGGTCTAGACCTGCATTCCGCACGTGAGGCCGCATACGAAGACCAAACGGCGGAATACATTTCGGGTTATTTCAAACTTACTTTGGAACGGAGGGTCAAAGACACAGTCATAGGCAGGATTCTGCGGTTCTGAGAACAGTCGGATATAATAATTCAAAGACAGTTTCAGCCTGCGGTTGGACAGTGAAGGTTCACCCGCCTCTGCGTACAGGCTGTACACAGGGGTGGTGCGGAATGCTCCAAGACAGAGACGAAGCCCTTGATGGTGGATAGGGTCCAAGAGTTTGAGGTAAGACGGTCTTGCGGAGCCGTAGACAGCACAACCGTAGTCCAGTTTGGAACGGACCAAGGCTCTGCAGAGGTGCAGCAAAGTTTTCTTATCAGCGCCCCAGTCGGTGTGCGCTACGACCCGCCAGAATATTCAGTGCCTTCTGGCAAGCAGTTTTGAGGTTTTTGATGTGGCTGAGAAAGTTAAGTTTCTGGTCAAAATGACTCCCAGAAATTTGGCCTCTTTAACAGCTGGAATGGGAGACTTCCCTACTTGAAGTTCAGGATCTGGAAAAAACTGACGGAAATTATGGAAATGAATACACTGCGTCTTTGTTGGAGAAAAGGTGAAACCGTTTTCATCCGCCCACCGATGGATTTTATCTACGCAAAGCTGGAGCCTGCGCTGGACACTCGGGTACAGGCTTCCAGTTGCGTAGACAGCGAAATCATCCACAAACAATGAGCAGTCTGAACACTGCTGAACTGATTGAACAATGTTGTTGATTTTAATACTAAAGAGGGCAGGAGACAGTATGCTCCCTGTGGAACACCCAACTCTGCTCGTGGACATCAGAGAGAGTGGTGCCAACCCGGACCTGAAACTGTCGTTCTGCCAAAAAACTTTGAATAAAAAGCGGAAGATGACCTCGAAAACCCAGATCGTGGAGATCATGAAGTATCCCCGACTTCCAGGTAGTATCGTAGGCCTTCTCCAAGTCAAAGAAAATTGCTACAGTATGCTGTCTGTTCAAAAAAGCGTTCCGAAGTGTAGATTCCAGACGAATCAAATGGTCAACGGTTAGTCCGATGTTTGCGGAAACCACACTGTTCTTTCGCCAAAAGGCCATCGGTTTCGAGTTTCCACATGAGCCTAGCATTGACCATTTTCTCCATCAATTTGCAGACACAGCTGGTCAAAGCTATGGGACGGTAGTTTGATGGGTTAGAAAGATCTTTTCCAGGTTTGGAATTGGAATAATGAGGGCTTTTCGCCAAGAAGGCGGAAAGAAACCAGTAGTCCACACATGGTTGTATACCTGTAACAGGATGTTCAGACCTATTTGCGAAAGATGTTTCAACAGTTGATAATGGATTTCATCTATACCTGGAGAGGAATCGCTGCAAGAAAGTAAGGCAGATTTTAGTTCGTTTAACGTGAAAGGAAGATTGTAGTCTTCCATGTTGTCTGATGAAAAGTTGCAGGGTGATTTTTCTTTAAGGCTTTGTTTTTGACAAAAGTGGCTGATTTGTTGGAAGAGGAGGAATTCTTTTCAATGGTTGAAGCCAGCAGATTAGCAACTGCTTTCTTCTCTGTTATTAAAGAGTCCGAAAACTTGAGATGGTTCACAGTGGGACAGGTGTTCTTCCCTTTGATTTTCTTAATGATGTTCCACACTTTCTTCTTGGAAGTTTTTGATGTCAGCCTGGAGCAAAAACTTCTCCAGGACCGACGTTTACTGATTTTAAAAGTGTGTCTTGATTTAGCACGGAGTTTTTGATGGGCTCGAGCGTTGGGACCCGAAGGTCGTTGGTATACCCGACGCTGAGCCCGTTTTCGAACTTTGGAAATTTGTTGGCAGTCTGAATCAAACCAGGGTGTCTTTGGCATTTGAAGTTTATCGGAAGACACTGGAATACAAGCTTTAGCACACTTGATCATAGTGTTAGTCAGTGATTCTGCTGGGTCCGGACTCTGAAGAAAATCAGTGTCCTGGAATTCCGCAGAAAGAGTGGCTGCAAATAGATCCCAGTTTGCTTTCTTATAATTTAGGTGTTGAGAGACAGAGACGTGTTCAGTTATTACAGGTTGTAGGAGGACAGGGAAATGGTCACTTCCGTGCAGATCGTCATGGACAGACCACTCATAGTCCAGGACCAGCGAGGGGTCACAAACCGACAAATCTAAACACGAAAGTGAACCTGTGGAAGAGTGGAGGTAAGTTGCAGATCCGTCGTTCAGACAACACAAATCCAAATCCGAAAGGACATCCTCAATTAGCAGACCTCTGGATGACGTACTGACACTACCCCAAAGAGGATTGTGACCGTTAAAGTCACCCAACTGCAAAAAAGGTCGAGGAAGTTCTCCTATCAGACTGACAAGGTCCTGACGACAAACCGGGACTGAAGGAGGTAGATAAATAGAACAGATCGTTACAGTCTTGTGGAGAGTGACTCTCGCAGCAACAGCTTGAAGGGAGGTAGACAGAGCGACAGGACTATACAGCAGAGTTTTGTGTATGAGAAGGGCAACACCGCCCGACCGTCCCAACGTGGATGGTTGTGCAGGATTTGAAAGAATATTAAAGCCAGAAAGAGTAAAGGTCTTCTGGCTTTGAATTTGAGTTTCCTGAAGAGCCACGACAGAAGGTTTTATAGATTGACACAGAAGCTGCAGCTCCTCAAAGTTGGATTTTAGTCCACGGATATTCCAATGGAATATTGTACTATCCATGGTGCAGAGGGTGAAAAAGAGAGAGATCAGGTCATCTCTTCATCAACATCTGCGTCTAATGGAGTGAACTTGTTGGATTAGTTTCACTGGACTGTTATGATCTTCAGACCTGCTGGCAGACTTGCAACAGGTGAAGAAGGAGGTCTAGATTTGGGAGACAGTGGAGGTTTCTTCCTCATCTCCACCATCTCCACACTGGGTTGAACTCCCTTGCCCGCACGGGCACTGGACAGAGGAGTTCGAGGGGGAATTGCTGGTTTTTTAATCTGCCCAGCAGCAGATGTTGTAGACTGCAGTCTGAGGGGTGGCGGATTTTTTGCCTCCACCAGGGGCAGTCACTTTGGGTTGGAAGGTGGTGGACCTGCTTCCACCAGAGTTGACAGGTCTTCCTTGCAATGTCTTAGAAAACGTAAAGTCATCAGTCTGGCAGCAGACTGACCGAGTAGGAACTGTTGGAACTTTCTTAACGGCCGAAGCATACGAAGAAGCTGTCGGCGTCTGACTGCCCACAACCTGTTTCCGGGCTTCAAAAAGGAGATCTTCTTTTCTGTTTTAACTCTTTGTATTGCGGATTCCTGGATCCAAAGAGGACAGTTTCGTGAAGAGGAGGGATGGTCGCCACCGCAGTTTGCACAATGTGCCGGATCTTTACACGGCCCATCATGGGTTGCCTTGCAGCAAATACCGCACACCTCCTGCCCAGAACAGCGGTCTCTGACATGGCCAAACTTCTGGCATCTGAAGCACCTCAACGGGGACGGAACATATAACTGAACCCGGACAATCAGGTAGCCGACTTTGATGACCGGAGGCAGCACAGGGTTGCAGAAGGTCAGAAAGAGGGTGTTCGTGGCCACTCGTTCTGCACCCTTCTTTACTGTCACCCTGCGCACCTCCGTCACACCCTGGGACGCCAGCTCCGTTTTGATCTCTGCCTCTGAAACACCTGATAAATCCCTGCAGCGAATCACTCCTTTCGATGAATTTAACTGTTTGTGGGGAGTCACCCTGATCTCCCTGTCACTAATTTTGTTGCCTTCAGCAGCTGTTCAGATTGTTTTTGTGATTTACATTGAATTAGGAACGAGCCGTTCCTCAACCTCTTGATGGACGAGGGTCACCTGCTAAAGCTTGAAAGCCCTTCTGTATGGCGAAAGGGCTCAGAGCTGAAAGGGGTCTTTCCTGCTCCGTCCCTTCCATCACGAGCCAGGAAGCCCCGAATCCTGTCCTCTGTCGTACCTCGTATCCGAATAGCTACTCTGACATCAAATTCCTGAAATAGGGGATGCATCTTCCTCTTCTTTTTGGGGGGGCTCAATTAGAGCCCGCATAGTGAGTTTTATTATGTTCATCCCTCTTACCCACCACCTTGGAGTCCATCTAAGGGCCAAGAAGAAACAAATGTTCTTGCCCCCTTCCGGCTTGGGAGTGACTACGCAAAAAGAAGCACCAACCCTTCCCCCCTGATCATGCTCAACTCCGGGACAGAGAACGAGCACTGCAGGGAGTTACTTGGGCAGTAAGGGGGACTAGTCTGTCTGACCCAGCCCAAGGAAGGGCGCGATTAGTTCACCCGGGCGTGTGTGTGTTTGTGGTGTGTGTGTCGTTGTGTGTGTGTGTGTAGTGTGTGTGTGTGTGTGTATTGATGCTGATTGCTCTCAGATGGCTGGCATTGGAAGGTATTCTGTTTATATCGACATCTGCAGACTGTAACTTAAATCCAACAACATTGATTATTGTGAGTCGCCTTTCACAAGTTGAAAGGACTCATTCATACTTAGGATATGAATCTTCATCTTTGCCAATCGCTGCATTTGGCACAAGAGGAATTTACCAGAAGCTTCGTAAAACCAGGGAAAGAAAAAGCCACCTTTTGCAATTAGGCACTGGACCGTTGGTGGCGGTGAAGATTACTCTTGAGAAGTTCAAAAGTTCAACCTCCACTGGATTTTTCTGGACTACAGCGATGCTCAGTTCAGGAAATCCAGCGTGGGTGGCTTCATTTCACTGTGTGGGCAGGACACCCGGCAAAGACGAAGACGACCTAAAGACTAATACCCTGTGATCCATCGCCCAATCAGTGTACTAGACAGGCAGGAATGGCTTGCGACTTGCCAGAGAGGCCACGAGAGTTGTTGGACAGAGTAGTTATCATTCGTTTGATCTTGGGGTTTGTATGAAAAAGCGACCCGATCGTCGGGAACAACCTGACGGTACAAGAAGAATTATTTTCTGATCGGTGCTTTCCACCTTGCCTGTGCATACCTCAAGGTGCTTGGTAAAGTGGATGGTTCTGTGTTCGGTAGATATCCTTCTGAAGGCAGGTCTGAAATTCTTCTGGTTCTGGAGCAAGGGTTGCTGCCTGGAAAAACACATGAACAAGCATTGTTCTGCCATAAAGACCAATGCTTGAGAGGTCTCGATCGCTTGCTGTGGAAAGGTATTCTTGAAATCAGGAGATGAAGACCACGTCTTTCCGACACTGTAGAAGACAGCATGATCAAATAGACAGCTCATGTTTTTCTCCCAAAAAAGACGTGACTGAGCTTCAGCAAGATGAAGCTCTCTTCAGTTTCATGGCAGAGTTCACGTACAGCCATTCAGAGGTACAGAGTAGAGAAGGCGCCTTTGGACAATGCACAATTTTGGTTGTCGTACACGATTTCATGTATGGCTTGTCCTAGCGCTCCTTGAGGTGTCAAATCAAGACCTTCTATGTATGCAAAACGATGTCCAAATGCCAGACCTCTCTCTTCAGTTTCGGTGGACAAAACTACTGCGCCTACTGACATTCTTTCGTCTTTTGGGCAAACCTGACTTAGTACATCCTGGAGGCCAAGGGGATGCTGCAGAGAGTTGTTTCGCGTGGCATGTCCTTCATTCTAGCAATCGCTGTGGGCATGCAAGATCATGGAAGAAACCGTTCATAAAGCACGCCAAAAGCAGAGGAGGAGCTGGTGGAGGTGTGGCGCTGGTCTTCCTTGACTGCTGTCGAACAGGAGGCACTCCTACAAAGGATGGTTCTGGAAACACATGAGAGGTCAAAACGTATCATGGCTGGCATGGAATAGGTGAAGAGTGTTGGCCAGTAGTAGATAATTTATCGAGACTTATGTCGTCATTATGAACGTTGAACAGCACGTCATGAAGCCTTAGGATGGCAGTAAAAGTTTCATGACCTTTCTGTGAGGAGAAGCCTTGGTCAAAATTATGCCCTGTCTCTGAAGCAATCTGTCACAGCGGCATCAGATGATGTGTTGAGGCAGAAAAGGCTGTATCGCGTGAAGGAGGGTTCATTCCGCAGAGATCTGATGGCAACTGACAATTCTTAGGACCAGTCAAGCGCCTTTTTAACCGTCCCAGAAGACTTCCAAGAAGACGGTTGGGGAGCAAACAATACGGGGAAATTGCCTTTCAAGTCCTTGGGAAGGACACAGGAAAGCAGGTGTTCACTCAATCTGAATAGTTGATGACATACCACCTTCCTCCTCGTACCTTACAGTATGCCACTGCTGACAATTTCCTTTGCCAAGACGACAAAGAAAAGGGTTATAAACTACCTCACAAAGATATGGAGATGCGATCTACCTCCGATGACGGCCGTGGTTGTGATCGATGGCACAAGGCAGTGTTTCACTGTTTGCAACAGCTTACCTCAATATCCGGATATCTGCCAGAAGATTATCTGACATGCTGCCAACAGGGAACGGGGTGGGGTTTCAATACAGCCATGTACCCAAAACGGACTTAATCAAAGCAATGACAAGGAAAAAGGAGTAGGCATGGCGAGAAGATCAATCCTGAAAGGAGGAACGACCAAGCGTCCTGCAGGACTGGAAAAAGTTTCTGTTTTCAAACGACGAACAAGAAGTTAGCTCAGCAGTATTACTGACGTTTGGAGCAAAGATGAGAAATGGCCAATCTTCACGGTCAGAAACGTCACGCTGATATGTGAGGGAGAAGCCTTCCGCTCATCGGCAGTGAGCTGACGACAACAAGACGCAACGTCACGCTTAAAAATCAAACAAGAGAGACGGATTCCAGAGTTGTCCTCCCTGTGCGTACGCTGAACAGAATGGATACAGCTTGTCGCGTCAAGAGTCGACTCGAAAATTTTCTTCATTTTCCTGCACTTCGCTCTGCCGCTGAAGGACCGTGGTGTTTTGTTCGACAGAGGAATGGGGAACAAAACATACGGCTATCAACGTCCACTGAAATGCTACAGCATAGGGGCACAGCACTTGCACCGCCTACCTGGCTCTCATGTTACACGGCGGTCTGCCGAACCAAAAGTGCCTTCACGGGGCTTTGGGAAAAATAAAAACCCAACAAAGTTTTCAGCAGAATCAAGATTTGGGAAAAATTGCGCTCGGAGGTACATGGGCATCGATGAAAAGTCAAAGCGATTTCGAGACCTGACTGTGTCAGTACGGCAGACATTGTTTCCTGTGCTATGACTTCGACACCAGGCTACTCAACGGAGAGGATGTGGAGATGAAGCCATTGAAGACACTACACGTTGACATGGAGCATGCTCGTGAACAAACTCTTCAAGAGCAATCAACGGAGCAATTTCAAGTTGTCATTTGGAAGAGGGCTTCGAACACATGTCTGATTGTTCAGCACCAAGCAATGAACATGGATGGATTGGTTGATGGCACTTGTGGAACCGTGTGGTCCGGCTCGAAGGGCGAGGTCATCCTGACCGCAGATATGGTTGCTTCCTTTTTGATTTTCAGACTCTGATCGGACGGCCGAGAAGAAGGTGTCATAGTTGTTTCAGAAGAGTGTTTCTACTTGTGCGAGAGAAGCGGACTCAGAATGATGAGATTGTGGTCGATTTAAATTTCAGTCTGGAGATGTCACCATCTGAAACTGAATGCCTTCCCAAGTGCCAGCTCACGGAGAACAATTCATCATTATCAAACCACACAACACCACACACACCACACCCACACACAACACACCACCCACGGCAACACAAGCACGCAACACACACATAGCGTCACATTGGAAAGTTGGCACATTAACTTTATTTTCAATAAAACAGTCTATATGAATTGTAAACGAATTAAATTTGCGTCGATGCCAGATAGGGGGTAGGGAAGAGAGTATACCCGGCAACGAGGGCATCAGGCATAGGCCCATGGTGATGTGGCATAGTCCATAGAATACACGAGACCATTCTTTGATACTGTGGTGTATTTTGTTTCGAATAAGTTGCACCTGTTTTCGGGAGAGATCGATTATTGCAAACATTTGGCAACAATTTTCAGTTCGCACGCGTGATATACGGTGGGTACACACGTAGCATTACTTGCGGTCACTTATTGCATTATATTAATCGTTTGCTTATTGCTTCGTGCAGATGGATTCATGTCAAACAATATATAAAGAAAATTCTCGAGTTAAATAACAAAGTAACAGGTGATCACCAAATTTATGGAAACTTTCGACCTGACGACAAGCAGAGGGGCACTGAGATGGCGTACCTTCAAAATTTAGCAGAAGGGTCAGTCAGTGCGTCCCAAGATTTTTTATGTTCCATGATTTTTCGTGATCTATACATCTAAAGCACCAAAAATTACCATGTGACAAATTTATTAGGGGGGGGAGAAGGGGAGTTTCGCGAGACGGAGTAAGACTAATTCTTTCAGCCAGCGTATAGTGTTTTCCTAAAGTATTTTGTTTATAGTTTCTTTATTAGTAGTTAGAGCTGCTAGTGGCTCTGTTAGTAGACGCAT
Organism: Conus ventricosus; assembly: GCA_018398815.1. Lineage (NCBI taxonomy): Eukaryota > Metazoa > Mollusca > Gastropoda > Neogastropoda > Conidae > Conus > Conus ventricosus. The sequence continues at coordinate 69,286,755 of CM031611.1, forward strand.
TCTTACTGGATTTCCTTAGCAACTTAAATCTTGTATTTTCTGCTGTATTCTAGCCTTTTCTTCTCGCCCTAAATTGTTATCGTCTGCATCAGCCAGTTTATTTTTTTCTTCTTCTATCTCTCTATCCAGCTCCACCAAGTTTTGCCAAATTGTTTTCTAGTTCACCCCTTATTGGTCCGTAGGAGCAGCATTAAGCCCAGGTTTCACACATAGGCAATGGAGAATCGTCAATGTTTTTAACTGTGTTCTCATTAAAAACTCGTTTCAATTTCTGCTATGAGTTCTTCTGCTCTTCTAATTGATTCATCTGTTTTTATAATGCACATTGCTTGTTGACTTAAATCTTGAAGAGGTATGTTTTGTATTTTAGATTGTGTTGGCAGCCATCCCGTTCCAAAGTTCGTAAAAGACTAACGGCTTTCAGGTCTAAGCTCTAAATAGGGAGTTTTCGCCTTATTGTGCTTAGTTTTAAAAAACTTGTTTGGGTTTTGCGTTGAAGTAGCTTTTACACGGCCTTCCTGCACCAGTTTTTATTATATCAAAATGCTCACATCTTCTCAAAATCGTTAGGATCAGCACGCCTGGTAGCTCTCGTCCTATGCTTCTTATATAATGATTGAATTCTTTCTCACAATAGTTCTTGACGGTGTTTAGGGAGTAAAGAACCGCTCCTTCAAGCTCTTCTTGCAATGAAGGACCTAGTTCTGTTTCATCTTCTTCTTCTTCTTCAATAGGATTAATCGGGTCAAAATCTTCATCATATTTTTTATTTATATTCTTTTTTGTTTTATAAAAAATGAACTCATTGGTTGTGACCTCGATCCATCAGAAAAGAGAAGGAACCCCATGGCGTAAAAGGTATAAGGCAGACTGTAATATATGTAAAAATACCCATCAACAGTTCAGCCTGGACAAGTTTTAATAGTTAAGTTCCCGGATCTTGGCGCTGGCGATGTTATAATGCCAGGCACTGCTAAACTATCATTCAAAATAGATATTAAATCGACAGACACTAATGCTACTGTTGTTGCTAATTTGGGCGAGCAATCGTTAAACATATGGCAATCAACTGGAGGGCGAGAAGTCTTTGTACTAGGCGAGGCAGACATTTTTGCCCTCTATTCTGATCTATGGCTGCCTAAAAAAGAAGAAAGAGAAAGTTTATCAGGGAAACAGGCCCAAATGGTCTCAATGCACAGGCTTAAGCGGAGGGAGCAAAGAATGTTAAAGATGAGGCAGTTAGCAGAAGCATTTGGCAACAGATTCTGCATCCCTCTAGATTTTGAAGAAAAAACTTACTTATGAACTGAATTTAATCTAGCGATTCTGTTGTTCTGTCTGAAGACCTTTAGCTAAATACACAGTCAGCGACATTTCTCTTGAGTTTGATGTTGTTACTAACCCTGAACTGGCCAGAACAATCTTAACGCAGTATAAAAATAAAACAGTTATTTATTATGAAAGGGTTATACACTCCACTACAGAAAATAGAAACAAGCGAGACACTCTCTGGAACATACATCTAAATCAGTCTCTGAAGTCTTTAAAAGGAATTTTGTTCTTGTTTACTGAAGAAACAACTCCTTTTTATAGAGAATCAGAAGCGTTTTATAATCCAAAAATTGAGAAGGTTGACTGTGCAATAAATGGCAAGTTGATCAGTTGTATTCGGGTCGCGGACTTTTACCTCACCAACACTTTGATGAATAAGAAAGTTGTTCACTGGAGGTAGGCAAAGAGATCCTGCAGTTGATCGCGTATGTAAAAAACTTCGCCTTTATGATGTAAGACTCGAAGACTACTTAATAACCAATATGGGCTGTGGTTAGATTTTAGATCTACATATGACAACAGATTGTTTGGAAGTGGAGAAAGGGTAGGGCAAGATGGTATAAAAATAAATATCACAAGAAAGCAGACGGAACGCCCCAATATAAATGCATGTTTTTTATGGTTTGTGATGCTCAGTTAAACATTGAAGAAAACAGGCTAAAAGAGTGTCTTATTAAAATGCAGAAGAAAAAACCTATTAAAAAACGATGGATAGTTTGAAGTTTCTGCCCAAAGATCCGCACTGTTCTCTTATCTGCGGGATTACTGGGTGTGGGAAAACTGTCTTGTACTTGATTTGTTACAAACAATATACAGGTTTCATTATGAGCACATTGTTATATTCTGCACAACCATTAAGCACACAAGTGTTACAAAGAAAGGAAGTTTATTTGGACAGACGAGAATATATTTTAGTTGATCCTAGCGACAAACTGAGCGACTGTTTAGAACATTACTATAGACTATTTGAGGGAACTGAAACACTGTTTATTATGATGACTGTTCAGCTGAACGAGACATTGTTAAAAAAAGAAAAGCTCTGTCAAAGTAGCCTTTAGTGGTCGCCACGCCTTAGTTTCTGTGTGGCTCTTAACTCAAAAATACAATGCTGTCTTAAAAGACTTTAGATCGCAGTTAAAATCGGTTGTATTATTTTACACTAAGGACAAAGATAGTTTTGAAGAATGTTAAATGAAAATTATATAATAAGGGACAAAGATGAGTTAAAAAAAATAAAAGAGCAGTTAGAAAAATCTAAGCACGCTAAGCTATGCTTACGGACTGACACCCCAGTTCAATACGCTTGTTTATTATAATTTTAATATTAATAAGAATGTCTCGAGGGCCAGAATCAAAAGCGCAGCTAGCTCCTAAATGCGTTGCAGTAGAGCTAAAAGACCTAGCAGACACAACTGAGTTTGATCTAATAGGAGTGCCAGGAAATGTTTTGGATTTGAGTACACAGATGATGAGGTTTACAAACGAACAGAAATTGAAGACAAAAAACGACAGCAATATCCTAAACTAGAACAAATAAGAATTCTAGAAACAACTGATTACGGCAAATATGAATACAGGCTTTATAAACAAGACAATAGCTGGGTCTTGCGTCCTGAAATTAAGTGGGATTTTAAATTTGACTTGCGAAGCCCAATGTATACTTTGATAAAAAACACAGCTTTAGAAAAGCTTTGAATTCAGGCCCCTTTCTTGCTAGTCTTGTCCCAGGAACACAACAGAAAAAGCAGATTGTAATAGATAAATATAAGCGTGAATATGTGCTGAGCAGAAAGAAGTTCTTAGTTGAAGTGGGGGATGACACAGTAACCCTAGAATTTATTCCAAAACCACCAATGCCTAGCACTGCTACTTTGATTTTTGTTTTATTAATTACCCCTGGGGAGTCTAATTCTAGTTTGCCAGAACATGTGTTAGCAAGAGGAGTACAATTATCGTCTGAAAACTTGGATGGCCTCTTAGGCTCGTTACTGTTATTACTAAAAACGGAGATTTAAATAACACTTTTTCATATCTGACAAGGTTACTGTGAATGTTGACAAAGACAAACTAACAGTACTCGACTTTATTTTCATTAAGTATCTTGATTTTATTGTGTTTTACTCTGTTGATGAAGTGCTGCCAGAAGGATTAATAGGAGATATGTATAAGATTATTAATAAAAATAATCTTAATTAAAAAATGGAGGTTCAACAGTTTAGATTAAAGGAAATAACTGAACTTCAAAAGGAAATAGAAAGCGACTTGGATAAGTAAAGGGCTACTAGAAAGAAATATGCTAAAGCTTTAAATACTCTTTCTTATGTAATTACTGGCTCATCAGCTGTAGCTAGCGTAAGTGCTGGGTTCAGTGTTGCTCTTTTAGCTACTGGGGTTGGAGCGCCAGCCTCTTTAGCATTAGGGAGTCTCGTCGGGTTAGGTTTAGGCGCCATGTCTATGATTTGTAAGTGCTGTTTTAAAAAAATTAACTCCTAAATTACAAAATCACACTGCCATTGTAGCCTTAGCATCAGCAAAACTTTGTTCATTAAGATTAAGAATAAGCAAACCATTACAGGATGAAAACATTACAGACGAAGAAATTCAGAAGCTTATGGCCGACGGTGAGGATTACAGACAGCAAAAATTGAACTTCAAAAGGAGTGGAGAAAGACTTTTACTTCACAACAGGTAGACACTGATGCAATTAAACAGAACATTGAAAAACAAACACATGATCAGTTAAACCCAAATAGACCAAAAAAATAAGTGTGAGGAGCAAGCAGGCTATCAGCAGAACCACTGCCATAAAGAAAGATTATACTCTCTGGCTGCTTGTGGGAAAAACTAAACAGTATTTAGGCACTGAACTAAGTGTTGAAAAATCCAACAACTGTCTACTTCAGACGTTGAAAAGTACTACGCTAGGTACGAAGCACAGCTAGGGTCAAAAATGGTTAGATCGGTGGGGCAGACAATGATTAGTTTATATGCTAAGTTAGTAAGTAAGATGGCGCCAGTTGATTCAGAAGAAGATTTAAAATCGACTTATCACAAGATCCGGTTTTAAACAAGTCCCTAGAAACTCTTGCATGTGACATGTATTACAGATTTGGGACGCATGGTGCAGAGGGCGAAAAGGAGAGAGATCAGGTCATCTCCTCATCAACGTCTGCTTCTAAAGGTGTAAATTTATTTGAGAGTTGTACCGGACTGTCTGCATCTTCAGACCTGCTGGCAGACTTGCCAACAGGTGAAGAAGGTCTGGATTTGGGAGACGGTGGAGGTTTCTTCCTCATCTCCACCATCTCCACACTGGATTGAACTCCCTTGACCGCACGGGCACTGGACAGAGGAGGTCGAGGTGGGAGTGCTGGTTTTTTAATCTGCCCAGCAGCAGATGTTGTAGACTGCTGGGCAGTCTGAGGGGTGGCAGATTTTTTGCCTCCACCAGGGGCATTCACTTTGGGTTGGGAGGTGGTGGACCTGCTTCCACCAGAGTTTACAATTCTTCCTTGCAATGTCTTAGAAAACATGAATTCATCAGTCTGGCAGCAGACTGACCGAGTGGGAACTGTGGGAACTGTCTTTACGGCCGAAGCATATGAAGAAGCTGTTGGCGTCTGACTGCCAACAACCTGTTTCCGGGCTTCAAAAAACGAGATCTTCTTTTCTGTTTTGATGCATTGTATAGTGGATTCCTGAATCCAAAGAGGACAGTTTCTTGAAGAGGAGGGATGGTCGCCACCGCAGTTAGCACAATGTGCCGGGTCTTTACACGGCCCATCATGGGTTGCCTTGCAGCAAACACTGCACACCTCCTGCCCAGAACAGCGGTCTCTGACATGGCCAAACCTCTGGCACCTCAACGGGGACGGAACATACAGCTGAACTCGAACGTTCAGGTAACCGACTTTGATGACCGGAGGCAGCACAGGGTTGCAGAATGTCAGAAAGAGGGTGTTGGTGGCCACTCTTTCTGCACCTTTTTTTACCGTCCCCCTGCGCACCTCCGTCACACCCGGGACGCCAGTTCCGTCTTGATCTCTGCCTCGAGACACCTGTTAAATCTCGGCATCGAATAACCCCTTTCGACGAGTTCAACTGTTTATGGGGAGTCACCCTGATCTCCCTGTCCACGAGCTTTGTTGCCCTCAGCAGCTGTTCGGATTGTTTTTTTGATCTGCACTGAATCAGAAATGAGCCATTCCGCAACCTTTTGATGGACTGACAGTCACCTGTAAACCTTGAAAGCCCTTCTGTATGGCGAAAGGACTCGGAGCTGAAATGGGTTTTTCCTGCTCCGTCCTTCCATCACGAGCCAGGAAGCCCAGAAACCTGTCCTCTGTCTTACCTCTATGTCTGAATCACTGTCGGAATGGAAATCCTGAAATAGGGGATGCTGCCTTCCTCTTCTTTTTGGGGGGGATGTTTTTAGAAAAAGCCATATTTATTTTATTATGTTTTATCTCTCCCTTACCACCACCTTGGAGTCCAACTAAGGGGCCAGGGCCAAGAAACCACTGTCTTGACCCTTCCAGGCTTCAGGAGAGACATACAACAAACAGAACACTATACCCCTATCCCCCTGATCATGCTCAACCCGGGAACAGAGAGCTGAGCACTGCAGGAGAGAACAGTAAAACACGGGTTCAAGCTCAACCGCTCTCAACCGGTCTTAACCGGTTTCGAGCACCCGACCTTGAACCGTGTTTTACTGTTCTTCCTAGTAAACCCTACAAACAAACATACTGTGTAGGGTTATCCGTTTTCAATACTAATTACTAAACTTTTCAGAATTTTAGTTTTTGCTTAATCCTGCGTTTTTCCTGATCATTTTCAATAACATCATTTTCGCGCAAACATTCATCAAATTGAGTCTCTGTCTTTAATTGTTCTCTAAAGTCTTTGAAAATCCACACACTTATCCTTGCATGATAAATCTTATAAAACGAAGTAGATAGACAGACAGACAAACACTATGCAATGGTGGGGGGGGGTTTAAGACTAGCCGGATCTCACCATGTACGACGCAAAGCCAGCAATTAGGGCTGCGGGGCCCGTCTTTTTACCTTTTCATATTACTAGTGACAGGGGACACACAGTTGGTACTGCATAGGCATGGAAATACAGAGACCTGTTATTAGTCTGAAACCCGATTACTTAATTTGTGGTATTGGGTCTTATGACTTGGCGAGGGGCAATACCCGTGAAGGACATGACGATCTTGAACCAACGCCCCCCAAACACTGCTCTCAGTTTAGCTATGGCTTTCAATGCAGACAGTCGTGTTTGTGTTCACAGAGGAACAGCTTCTTGCTATAGATGATCATGTGTTTTATTACAACTGTTGGTGGAGTATCTAAACAAAAGAAAATCAGGCGAGCCCAGTTCTTTACTTAAGCCAAGAGAAGTATTGCTTTTTTGGAAGGTGAGGAGAAAGAAAAAACGAGAACCTACTATTGATGAACTGCACAAGCACCTTGAAAGCTTGTTGATTCAAGGCCAAGATTTAGTGATATATCTGAAAAAGATGTTGATGACTTTGATAAGCTTTTGACTTTTGAAGCAATGATTCCATTTCTAAAAATGGCGCCGTTTTACTAAAACTTGGCGAAAGAAAAACCATCCATCACGCTCTGATTAGGGCCATTGGCTTGAAAAGGCTCAATCAATGTTTAAAAGGGTACAAACAACTGAGACATGGCGTCTTTTTTACGAACAAACATGAATATAGATGATTCATATGCAAAAGAAACTCTTTGTGAAATAGGCGAGAGGTGTGTGCTGACTGTTATTTATAAATGGCTGTTCGCGCATAGTTTCCAAGCCAGTGTTGTTACTGGTTATTATAGTGGGTGTAGCACTGTTCGCTAATTACCAAGTCACAGTGCTTATTTGCTTAGGCCTTTAGAACTAGGACAGGCGTTCATGCCTACCGTTTGACATAGACTTGCAAGCCCTCTAACTGTGTCAAACGTGCATGCCTGCCGTTTGACATTGATTTGCAAGCCCTCTAACTGTGTCAACGTGCGGCATGCCTGTTTGGTCTAGTTAAGAGTGGTTTGAAACTAGCAAGCCTCCTAACTGTCCCCTCTCTTATTACAGTTAAATTCCCATTCAAACATAAATAAGTATTGCACCCACCCACCCCCATCCTTATGTATGCCCCACGCATGCACATACACGCACGCAGTTCTTACTTAAGTCTTACAAGTGTTTAATCAAGAAACCCTTTAAGTTCTTACTCAAGTCTTACAAAGTGTTTAATCAAGTGACCTTTAAGTTCTTACTCAAGTCACCTTTAAGTTCTTACTTAAGTCATTTTAAGTTCTTAATCAAGTCATTTTAAGTTCTTAATCAAGTCACCTTTAAGTTCTTACTCAAGTCTTTTAAGTTCTTAATCAAGAAGCCTTTAAGTTCTTAATCAAGTCACCCAAGTTTTACAAGTATCCTAAGTAACTTCTAAGTTTTTTACTCAAGTTATCCCAAGATCATAAATAAGTTATTCTCTAAGTTCTACCAAGTTCTTATTCAAGTCATCTTATGATTATTTATTAAGTTCTTAAAGTGTTATTGCATCTGAAATGGATCAAATGAACTTTTGTTGTTGGCGGTTTTGGCATGCTTTTGTGTTCGGCTTCTGTAAAATCCCATCACCAACTTTCGGAAGAGAAGGCCAGTTTGGCCGTTGGTATGGATGACACGTTACACATAGCATGCACGCTGCGTGAGAAATGGAAAGAATGAAGGAAGTAAGGAAAATGATGTGATC
>CM031611.1:69294958-69355775 GCA_018398815.1 Conus ventricosus
GATATTGAACGATACTGACTGGATGACACGGGAAAACGACTGAATGAAGCGCCAGCTGGCAGCTCTTCTGTCGGCACTACCAGGTAGGCAGCCGTTTGTGTAAACGAGTGTTGTTTTGTAAAGCGCTTAGAGCTTGGCCTCTAGCCGAGAATAGGCGCTATATAAGTATTCATTATTATTATTATTATTATTCTGTATTTAGTGGTTGAGATTTTTTTGACAGCTTTGGTTTTTGCTGTCGTTGTTTTATATTTTATAACCGTAATAACCACCCCAACAGCAATGCCGCCAAAAATGACAATTGCTTTAAGTACAATATTCCATGAAGACTTTGGGGGCGTAGGTCTTGAATCATTTTGTTCGGGTTTGTGTTTATAGCTGGCGTTGAAACAACTGGCTGCGGCTCTAGCACTTTTTCATTATGAGTTATATTATGTGATTGTAACTGTAATTTTCTTTGTTTGTTCCACTCTGCTACTCTTTTTCCCTGCTGCAACGCCCCAGGATGAGGAGGCTTTTTACTGGTCACTTTCTCCACCGGATTCAATGTTTTCTGATTCTGCTGATTTTTGGCTCGGTCATTTTTTAGGGAAACAAAATCTATATGATTAAAAGTAATTAATCCATGATTAGCGGTGACAATAATGTTCCAAATCTGTAATATTTGATCACATCCTAGAGACTCTAATGACTTTGTTAAAACTGGATCCTGCGTTAAATCATACATAAAGTCTTGTTCCGAATCAATAGGGGCAAATTTACTTACTAGTTTAGTGTACAAACTAAGAACCGTTTGCCCTACACTTTTTACCATTCTTGATCCCAGTTGCGCTTCATACTGTTATGATACTTTACATGTCTTGCGGCGACATCTGTTGAATCTGTTCTATGCTGAATTCATTTCCCAGGAACTGTTTTGTTTTTCCACATGCTGCCAAAGAATACAACCTTTCCTTTTTGGGCATAATAGCTTGGTCATCAACTTGATCATTTGTGATCATAAGTTCAGGAAGGTTTAGGCTGCCCAGTTGCTGTAGTAGGTCATCGCCGTTCATGTTTTTTATTAATTATAATTATTTTATTTTTTAAAAATGAGCACTGAAAAAACCAACCTTGTATACCATTCTGCTGTTATTGGAGGCCTAAGTGTAGGATACACAATGCTTGGTAAAAGCCTGTTAAAAATTAAACCAGCAGATCTTGGCAAGCTAGGCTTTGAGGATTCAGCAAAGCTAATTGCTGTTATAGCAGCTTCATTTGCTACGAAATATTTTCTAGTTAAGCAAGGAATAATTCCTGACAGTATCAAAATGTAAAATTAAAAAAATACATTTATAAAAATGGCTTCACTCGTAATGATGATAGGCGGCGCTGTGGTTAATGCGCTTGCTTTTAGCGGAAGTAATTATGCATTTAGTAAACTGCGGGATGCGGCGAGAGAAAAGACATAACAAGCTATGGAGCAACTAGCAGCTGCACAAGATAACTATGAAAAGCAGAGAATTGAGCAGTTTTGATTTTATTAATAACAAACTGAAAAAACAGGGACATGCAGCTTACACATTTAAAGATGTTGATCAAGCAATAAAAGAATATTATCTTGTAACAGGCAAACAATCGAGACATTACCCCACCAAAATTCAGCGACTTTTATCAACCATCCGAAAAACAAAGATGCAAGAAATCGCGTTTATCGTCTTTGGTTTTGACGTTGTGTATTTTGTTGCACATAATATTGTCTGAATAAAAATGAACAAAATCTATATTCGCCAAAAGGATATTGGAAGGGAATCACGGCAATAAAAAGCTAAGCCAAGCAGCGGGAGTCAGTGAACAAACAGCAAAGGAATGGTTATCTAAACAAGCGATTTGGCAAATTTATTTACCCGCAAACCTAGACGAATCCCGAGACCACTTTGTGAATACAATACCGAACGACACCCATCAAATGGATCTTCTATATTTACCCTGATACGATTAGACGAAAAAGATTTAAGTACGCACTCACAGTCATTGACATAGCTTCAAGATACAAAGATGCAGAACCATTAACACAAAAGAGTGCTTCTGCTGTTGCTGTTGCCATACAACTGATATACAACGAGGCCCGCTAACTTATCCTCGCATGATTCAAGTCGACGATGGAAAGAATTTAAAGGCCAAGTGAATTAATTATTGTTAAAACATAGAGTTACCATTAAAAGAGGCATTCCAGGAGTTCACAGATCCACAGGCTTTAGTTTAAAACTTTAACAAACAGTTAAACTGAAAGACTTTTTTCCTACCAGTATCACAGAGAGCTGATTGACAATTCTCGCAACACAGAATGGGTTAGAAGACTGCCCTCAGTTTTGCGCGCAATGAATAATGAAGAAATTTAAAGGGCTAAACCAGTACAAGCAATCAAAAAACAAACAATAAATGTTGCTGAAAACTCCAGTACAACCAGCAAACTATTACCCTTTGGCTTAAAAGTAAGGTACCTTTATTTACCGGGGGAAGCGGAAGGGGACACTCGCATCAGGGCAACCGATCCAGTTTGGAGTGTTGATCCCTATGAAATAAAAAGAATTGTAAAAATGAATCCGCCTGTGTATTATTTACGAGAAACTGACACAACAAACAACCAGCTCCTCAAAGATCTTTTGTGAAGGAAGAACTGCAGATAATCCACCAGACACGGTTCCAGTTGCTTAATTAATTTTTAATTTACATAAATATATTTGAGTTTAAAATGGAAGCTCAGGACGAAGCAAGAATGATAAAGAAAGAGACCTTGGAATTGATACGGGAATCATATGGCACGAGTTCTGTTATTAAAGAAACACTTGCGAAGATTTATCAAGAGATGCTAAAACATCCAGATCACCCACAACCCAAATCCCAAATTTGATTGGGGAAAAGAATATCTTGAAATAATAAAAAAATTCGAGCACATCAAGCAAACATGAAAAAAGATTTAGCTGAATTGGATGAAGATATGATTGATCTTATAATAAAAGTTGATGAAAAATATAAACCCCTCTGTTCATGCTGTTCTCCAATGCCAATTGCATTTTGAAAACTCTGGATTAACAAATACTCGTTTAGTGTTTGTTCTATCTAATGACTTCTTTGTTACAACAGTTGTGTTGATCTCATGTAGATTAGATCGTAGTTTTACGTTGTCATGATGAAAAGTATGTTTATTGAACAATGCTTCTTTGTAGTTGTCATGTGATATGTTTGACTGCACAACACTGCGAGATATTCCCTTTGCTTTCTTAATGGTTTTCTCCTGGCTCGAAATACTGTACATTTTCGACCTTAAACCAACAAACTCCTTGATCACCCCTCCAGATAATTCGTCCTTCATCTTTCTAAAACCTTCTTATTAACGGATGAATGTAAAGGCGAATCTTTAGGGTAATCAGATGTGTCATACCATCCCGCATGCCTTTAGCTACTTCTAATTCCATGTCTTTATAGATGTCTTCAGTAGGGATATCTATAACAAAACTATCTGTATCTGTGTAAAGTACTCTGGACTCTGGATACCGGGGTTTAAAGTAGTCATAAGAAATTCTAACATCAAAGCTTTGATAATTCAAAACAGTAAACCCAATAAATACAGGTTTGTCTAATTTGACTTTCTTTTTTTTCATCATTATGCCAAAAAGCTGATCATGAAATCTTCTAAAGTCCTGATAATTAGGTTTAGAAGTCAGTTAATTGCTTCGTTCTCTCTGGTGACCAATCTGACATCTTTACGCTTGTGCGGATTTTCCATAGTCTTTCCGAAACAGCTGTTGTTCATCAGCTTGAAAAAGTCTTTTTCTGAAGCATCTGTGGATTTAGTTCTAAGATCAGTGTTTCTTCATAATGTATGGCTTCATGAACTGTTCTTGATCAAAAAGCAATTATACGATGAACTGCTCTCAACTTTAAACCATGTCTTAAATAAAATTGTAGAAGTCTGTAATGACAGACATAATTTTTTTTGCCTCGAAGATTAGGCACAAGTTTAGGCGGCTCTGTTTTTGCCATCTTTAGGCTTTCTGCTGCTAATGGGTAGTCATTATGTGGTCATGGAGTTCATGAGGATTTCTAAGTCAACTTCTAGAATGTACCACGCTGTTGATCTGCGTCAAACTGCTCAACCACTTTAATGCTCTTGAATATTATTCGTACCGCCGTCTGTGTACATTTTAAAGTTACGTAATGGAAGTGATTGAGCCATAGCCCAACCATACAGATTGTTTGCATCTAAATAATGAGATAGTTAGACTTTTACTTGGATCATAATCATCTAGGTATTTGTTGTTTGCTTTACAGTAATGATGCGACGCCATACTAATTCCTCCACGCAATCCGTTTTCAATCATCTGAATCATTGGTAAATCTGACAATAAATCAATCTGTACTCCAGTAAACTTTAAGAAAGCGTCCCAGCTCATCCCGGGCGCAGAAATGTAATGCGCGGGATCCAGGCTATAATGTTTCATGCAGGTCTTTCTGTAATTTTCAAAGACGTCCGCCAACAAACATACATCAGCCATCAAGTATGCATCATGATAGTCTCCCATCGTTTTACAATCTAACTTCTGCCACGCTTCTTGAGCATGCTGGTAATCAGAATCACTGATGTCCTTTCCTCTAAGACTAGAAAAGAACGCGCCTTTAGGCGGAAGTGTATCTTCGTCAAACCTTTCCCAACTGTTCATTTACTCATAAGGGTAAACACCCTTTCTAACAAGAGTTGGGTCAAAATATTCTTCTGTTATTGGGCAGGACTTTAACCCGTTGAGCGCCTTTAGTCAGTCAGCTGATGCGGAAATAAAAGTGCTTTCCATGTGCCTATGGGCAGTCCCCTGACGTCATGCATTTTTCTTGAGTTTTCATTCGTTACTATTTCTATCAACGAACTCAAATAGAGTTTGCGTAGAAAGCCTTATATGTCTGTAGTCTTAAAATAATATGTAAATGACCACACGTGAGGGGAAAGCCCATTTATTCTTATCACTGACTGGGTGACCAGCCAGCACTTCGTGTCTCGCTTGCAAACATGGCGGCGCAACCTGACAAGCCCAGCGACCAAGTCAACGTATTTACACAGCTGAGCAGGCTCTGCTGATGATTTTTGACAAACACAATAATCTTTTATTCAACGACTAACTCGAGCATGAAGGTGAGATGATGATAGTGGTGGAATTGCCGACCATATTCGTCAGTTATTGAGTAGGGCTCTGTGACCTCTCAGTGTGTGTTCAGCTGACAGCGTAAGTCGAACGAGCCAGCCAAGTTTGTACTCTGCACTGCGTGCTGGTGTCCAGTGATGTGAAATCAGTGCGAGAGGGGATCGTGGCCTGCTCGCGGCGTGACACGGTGCAGACGAAAAGGTAGGGGAAGATGAGGAGTGAAAGAGAGGGTTGAAGTTGAGCAAGGGGGTGTGGTGGGGAGGGGGGGGGGGGGCGTGGTCGTGGACTGGTCAGTCTGCATCGAGTGTGAGCGTCTTGATAGACTTCCAAACTGTTTTACTTCCATTTTACAGGTGTAGTGTGACAATACAAACTTTATTTTCAACTTTTTTGCTGTGTGTTCTTGTTTGGATGTGGTAAATACATATGTTTTTGATCGTGCAAAAAAATCTATCCAAATCTACAAGCCTAAATACTTTTGTATTATCAAAATTAAAACAAAAGAAGCCCAGATTCAAACTCTTCATTCAATTTCCTTCAAAAATGATATAGATTTCATTTTTCTATCTTTTGTAGTTTCTGAGCTAGAATTTTATGTTAATTATGACCCCCAAATCATGAGATTTCCCCGGCACCTGGGAACACCTTTGTTTGTACTATTGTGAGGCACTGAACGGGTTAAGGACATAGCCAGTGACTCTAATGATCCCATTAGGTGTTGCATAGTCATAAAAAGACATGTTATTTAAAGTGAAACACATGTACTTTTCTGATGACTGCGCAATGCATGCTACCCTGAAGGCGTCATCTACTGCTTTCATTATAAGATGAGAGTCGTAACCTCGCAAGTTATGAAAGAAGATGGGCAGCTTCCATGTCTTAGGATCAAACTTTAGTTGAAGATTGCAGCCGTTGTGCGCTGCTCCTCTGAACTTTCCGCTAATGTGATCATGGTCTCTTACTGTCGGATTCTCTGCGTCTGATGAGAGGCCTAAACCGCAAATCCAACAATGTGTGGCTGATTTATACTGTTCTTGGTCTTCGGGCGTCATTATGATTTCAGATAAGTTTAGATTATTAGAACGGTCATTACGCAATTGCTGCATGCGTTTTAAGAAGTATTTTGCAGCATCTGGTCCTCTATACAATTCTGGTTTTGAATGAACGCCATCCGACCTAACAACAATGAAGGCAAATGAACAGATCTGGTGGTTGCTCACTGAGGCTGTTTTAGGAAGTCTCTGTGGGGTTGGTCCCTCATAAGGAACAATAAGCGACTCGAAGTCTGCGTAAACTATGTATGGACTTGTTTGCAGCCGTTTCCAGTTCTTAAAACTAACTTTAGATCCGGGTGGGGGCGTAATTAGTTCTGTATTACAGTCTACAGAACTTTTACAATGTTTCATATGTTCAAGCGCGGCTTGAACGGATGGAATTCTTGTTAAACATTTTCTACAGAATTCTTGTTTATTTTTTTGCTTTGAAGTATGCCGCATTAGTCTACTCATTGTGCGTATCAATGTGTAATGCGGTAGCCCTGTTGGCGAAGACATTAGGAGTAAGTCAACATGATTTTTGTCTGGTTCGCCTATTGTTGGGCTGTTTTTAGACACTCTAATAGGCAGTAGATTTGCTTTCTCAGACCATGTGTATACATTAACAGTTATTGGTTTGTTTTGTTCTTCAAACTGATCAATTTTGTCCACGCTAACAGGAAAGGATATTCCACTAAAGTTAAGATCATTGATGTAAGGTTCATAGTTAGATACTTTCTCTGCGTTTTTGCGGACGTAATGCAGCCTTGCAAGAACACACCACATAAACATTTGTCGTCCAAAATTCTTTATGTTTAGAACCGCTCTTTTTGCGACTAATGCTGGAGAAGGGGAAAGTAAGACTTGCCAACAATCGGCTCATACTTAGCCTGTTTTAATCTGATCTCTAAGACTTCGCCCTCTGCCAACCAGAGCCTCTCATTTTGGCTTCTTCAGCGGCCACATCAAACTGTGCAAGCAGTTGGTCTGCCCACCAGGTTTTAAGTCATTATGAGAAAGAATAACCTGTTGTTTAGTTGAGACCCAGACTTCTAGATTTTCTTCATTTATTGTTATATAGTCGATTAAAACAGCTAACATTACTTTAACTGGCGGGTCTATTGTTAGTTTACCTGGAACTTGAGAAATAGCATGTGCAACACTTGCCTGTACGTTTGCAGGATCAATGACTTCTAGATTAATATCATTTAAAGCTCTTGATAAACGCTCTCCCTCGAGCATTCCTTCAAACAATTCGTCCGGTCCTTCATATATCTTAGCCATGTTGAGTTTTCTTTTCTAACTGAAAATATTTATTTAAATTAAAAAAAATAATTAATCAGAATCAATATCAACGGTCTTTTTGTGCTTGGACTCATAAACTAAAGTATAAACGCCCTTTGGTGTTGTTAATGTGAGCTGTTTAGAACAGAGTTTAATGTCTCGTTTACTTTTTTTAAAAACATTCCTTTTTATCTGCTCGGTGTCTGGCTGTTGAGAAAAACTTGCCCTTGCCTTTTTTTGAAGATCAAACTTTTGTCTTTTATAGTCATCAAAATCGGCCTGTAAACGACTAAATTCTTCATTCGTGATGTTTGAGTCAACTAGTGCTTTATTTATTGTCAGTTTAAACGAACTAAGTTTAGCTGTTATTAGTTGAACCATAGCTGTGTGCTTTTGGAGTTTAGTTTTTAATTTTTTGCCAGCAGCACTTACAGCTAATGAACACAGGCCAAGAGCTAAAGACAAACCGCCTAGAGGTAAAGCTGCGGGTGCACCAACGCCTGTTGCTAAGAGACCTACACTCGTTCCAGCCGATAGAGCACTAACAGTCGATGCTCCAGTATTAACATATGTAACAGCATTAAAGGCAGCAGAATACCTTCGTTTGGTTTTGCTGTATTTTGAAAGGTCTTGCTCTAGTTTTTGTTGCATTTGTGTAATGTTTGTTAATCTGAAGGTTTTTATGTTGGGGGTTTTCTACTATCCCTTCTTTTGGTGATTCTTGCGTTGTAAGCACATTTGGATAAACCTGAACAACATGCTTTTTTTTTTAAATAAAAAATAATTTAGTATTGTATACTTTTAATCTGTTATCTTGAATATTCAGCTGCGCATCATATATTAAAAACAAATGTACATTAACTGGTTTATCGCCATCTTTTTCTTTATCAATTTGAATGTTTATTCCGTCTTTAACAGTTCTCCCACTTCCATGCAACTGATTATCCTCTGTCGATCTTAGGTCAATCCATAAACCGTATTTTGTTGTTAAATAATCATCGAGCCTAACACTGTGAAGATGTAGATCTTTAGACACAAGGTCTACTGTTGGACTTCTACACCTCCCACCCCCAAACAATTTTCTTATATCATCAAAATGCTGATAAGGTCTAAGCCCGCTAGCGTAGATTTGGTTAGGACTACCCTCAATCGAACATTGTACTTTCGTTATTTTAGGATTAATAAACTTTTCACTTCCTCTTTTGAATGGTTCTTCATCTTCACACAGCAATAAAATACCTTTAAGCGATCTTGCTGCGGCACTAAAACTAAAATTCCATATAGTGTCTGCCCTGCTTCTGGGATATGTTGTATGATGAATCACTCTTTCGTAATATATTGCTAATTTTGACTGATATTGTTGCTCAATCAGCCTTGCTAAATTAGGAGATAAGATAAGATAATGTTGCTTATAGCCCAGCCGACCGCAAAGGGCCACATCAGGGCGCTAAATTAGGATTGCTAACAACGTCAAACTCTAACGAGATGTCAGAAATGCTGTACTTTGCTTCGGTGTCTGATGACCTGATAACACGTTTGTATTCATTAAAAGTTAGTTCATATGACAATCTGTCTTTTAATGCTCCTTGAAAGTATGGCGCATGCGCTTTTAACAACTCAAAATCTAAGGGGATGGAAAAGCGATTTCCATACGCAAAATTTACCGCTACATACTTTTTGCCGTCTTTAACATCTGCGGCGCCTATTCTATGTTTTAGTGCTTCTTCATTTTCGATTCCTTGAAACGCAAAGTCAGCCCTTTCATTCCCAGTTAGCCATAGATCAGAATAGGTTAAAAATATGTCTGCATTGTGTAAAGAAAATATTTCTTGTCCCTCAAGTTTTATAGAAATTTTCTTAACGATTGCCCGACCCAGATTCTGGACAACTGTTCTGTTTGGGTCTGTTGCTGATTCGAGTTCTATTTGAAAGTAAGTTGCGCAGAGCCTGGCACAATCACTTCATCCGCTCCTAGGTCTGGAAATTTGACAGTAAGAATTTGATCTGCATCAATAGTAGATGGATTATTTGGAACAGTAATATTCCGTTTATTTCCCTTCACAACCAAAGGGCTCTTTCAGTCTTCTATGCGGGTCAAGAATTGATAAGATAATGTTGCTTATAGCCCAGCCGACCGCAGAGGGCCACATCAGGCTGTCACCACGTTAAATCAACTCACCAGTCATAAAAAAAAAAAAAAAAAAAAAAAAAAAAAAACTTTCACACATCTCGTTAAATGACATCGTCTACAAACGAACCAGAAACTTTGTTAAAAATCCTTCTTCCGTAAAATCTCAAATCAGATGAAAAATGTTTATTTCTCTCAAAAACCCAAGGATCACGTCAGGCGGGACATCCCTGAACAGGATCTTCATGGACTCCGCTGTAAAATGTTTGTGTCTCACATCGTGCAAGTCCCAACACTCTAAAAGAACATGTTTTCATTGTGAGTGGTGCATGACATGGAATGCACCACGGAGCTTCTTCACTCTTTAAAAGGTAAGAATGGGTAAAATACGAATGGCCGGTGTGCAGCCGGCACAGAACCGTTTCCTCTTTACGACCACCCGACGTAGATGGGAGGAAGTCTATGATAGTGTCAGAAACGTGGCTTCGTGAGTCAGGTGATGAGAGTAAATGTGCTGATTTGACACCCCGGGTTATAAACTCTACAATTTCCCCCGTGAACTTGGTGCCACAGCCAAGAGTGGTGGTGGGATTATGCTGATCATCAAAGAGTGTCTCGTGTCTTACTGCCACGTCAATTCCACCTTCCCCTTCTCCCACACCACTTTTGAAGTGGCTGAGCTACTTCTGACTTTGCAAAATCAACGAATCCGTCTGCTGTGTGTGTATCGGACCCCGCCCAGTAAAAGGAACAAACTGCTTGATTCAAGATTCTACGAAGAGTTCCCTGATTTCCTTGACTTTGCCGCCACGCGTGACGGCGATCTTCTGATCATCGGTGACTTTAATGTTCACTACGACGACTCGAGTGATCCCAGAGCTAGGAGGTTTCAGAAACTCTTAGAGACGTGTGGCCTTTCTCAGGCCATCGATGAACCCACTTATCCAGCAAGTGGTCACATTCTTGATCTTGTGATTTTTCGTGACACTGACGGTCTTTTGCACTCTGCAAGTGTTGTTATGATTGATGTCTGATCACTATAGTCTAGTGTGCCATCTCAGTGTTCCAAAGCAAAAGTCGGCACCCCAATTCAAATGTGTTCGTGCCATTCATAAGATCGACCCTGCTGATTTTTCTCATGACATCGCTAACATTATCACGCCTGACGTAACACTTACTGATTTGAACATTGGTCTTAGAAAAGTTTTGGATAAGCATGCGCCTGTATGTCAGCGGACGGTACACTGGCGTCGCCCGGCTCCGTGGTTACAACTCAATTGCACCTGAGCTGCGAATATTGAAACGCGAGCGACGTCGAGCCGAGCGGCGCTGGGTATCATCTAGACTGACAATACACAAGCAAATTTACGATGCTGCCAAACAGAAAGTCGTACAGTTTGTCCATCAAGCCAAAACCGCATTTTATTCTTCTAAAGTTGCAGCAGCATCTCGTGTAAAGAACTGTTTAGAACTGTCACTAGCATGTTGGGTAAGGCTGCAAGTGTTGTAATGCCGTCCACTCATGAGCCGTCACAGCTTCCTGGTCTGTTTTCTCAGTTTTTCGCCATAAAATTCAGACAGTTCGAAACGCTTTCTCCCCATCCTCAGATATTTCAGATCAGTCTGTTGTTTTTAACGGTACCACACTCTGTGAGTTCCTGCCAGTGTCGGAGCAGACTGTTCGTAAAATCATCACACAGTCTGCGAAAACATCCTGTGACCTTGCCCCATTCCCACCCCACTCCTCTTTGAACACCTTGACTCTCTCCTTCCTACCATCACCAAAATTCTTAACGAGTCCCTGTCTTCTGGCACAGTTCCCACTGACTTTAAGACCGCCCTTGTTAAACCTCTACTCAAGAAAAGCAGTCTTGATCCCAACGTTCTTTAAAAATTACAGACCCATCTCAAATCTTCCTTTCCTATCCAAAATTCTTGAGAAAGTCATTCTTCAACAGCTCTCTGACCATCTGGCCTCAAACAACCTCCTCACACCACATCAGTCAGCCTATCGCCCTGGGCACAGCACGGAGACCACCATCCTTCGCATTCTCAATGATATTCTAAATTCCTTAGACGAAAACAAAATTTCTGTCCTTCTTTTGCTAGATCTTTCGGCAGCCTTTGACACCATAGACCATGAAATCCTTCTCTCTCGTTTGAAATACACATGTGGCATCAGGGAAACAGCTTTAAA
Organism: Conus ventricosus; assembly: GCA_018398815.1. Classification (NCBI taxonomy): domain Eukaryota; kingdom Metazoa; phylum Mollusca; class Gastropoda; order Neogastropoda; family Conidae; genus Conus; species Conus ventricosus. The sequence continues at coordinate 69,306,779 of CM031611.1, forward strand.
TTGGTTTCGTTCTTATCTTCTAGATAGGAAACAGTTCATTCAAGTAGGTGACCACCGTTCTGATGAATCTAACCTCCAATTTGGAGTGCCTCAGGGATCCGTGCTGGGACCTGTCCTCTTTATTTTGTACACCACTCCATTGTCTAATGTCATCCACGGCCATTCCGTTTCACACGAAATGTTTGCGGACGATACTCAGCTGCTCCATTCCTCTGTCATCGATGACTACTCACCCCTTGTTTCTACTCTTCAATCTTGTACTTCTGATATTGAGACCTGGATGTCAGCAAATAAGCTTAAATTAAACTGTGAGAAGACTGAAGCCATCCGTTTTTTAAAGCGGTCACATCATGGCCCTGATCCGCTCCCTTCTTCTTTGACATTAGGTTCCAGCACTATTGAATTTTCAAACACTGTTCGTGACCTTGGTGTTCTCCTTGATAGTGACCTCTCGATGAAACAGCATGTCACAAAAATTTGTCAGTTAGCCTACATGGAACTTAAACGAATTGCTGCTATTCGACCCTATCTCACTGAAGACGCCACAAAAACTCTCGTTTCATCATACATCCTTTCAAGGCTAGATTACTGCAACTGTGTTCTCCTTGGCTGTCCTCAACTGTCATCCAACCCCTCCAATGTGTACAGAACTCTGCAGCCCGTCTCATTTGCAAATCTCCTAGGACCCAACCCTGCAGCCCTCTCTGAAAAAGTTGCACTGGCTCCCCGTTGAAGAAAGAATTAAATACAAATGTTGTTGTCTCTGCTTCAAGATTTTCACTGGCGATGCCCCTGCCTATCTATCCGATCTCCTTCAAGTATATGTCCCATCACGTACGCTCCGCTCCTCCACCGACACTAGGACCTTCCGCTTTCCCAGTTACCGCCCCATCGTAAACAGCATGGCGAACGAGCTTTCTCATACGCAGCTCCCAAACTCTGGAATAAACTCCCCTATGACTTAAGACATTCTCAAACCTTTTCTTCCTTCAAAACCTCCCTGAAAACCTACCTTTTCAAACAATACTAAGAAGACAGTCATTACCAGATAGTTGATTGACTTTTGTTATTTTGTGGATTGCTTAGTAGTTTGTGCTTGTTGCGGCTGTTGTGGTTTGTTGTGTCTGTGCGTGAGAGTTGGTGCGCGTGGGAGAGAATGAGAGAGAGCCTTTGTTTTTCATTTCTGAGCCGTTTTTTTTCAATGCATTTTCTTTACATTTAGCAATTGCATTTTTTCTGCCTTTGTAAAGCGCCTTGTGCCGTGGAAGGCGCTATATAAATCCCCATTATTATTATTATTATTAAGTCTTTAAGGTTTGGACGGATCTGAAAGAGTTTGTTATTCGTCTGTGTGTTCCAATCCTCCTGCCAGAGGTCTCTCACATAATCGTTAATTTTGGGTTTCACATCTGAGCAGGGGATATAAGTGTTGGACAGTTTCTCTCTTGTGGCGTTCTTGGCTAAACGATCAACCATTTCGTTCCCGCCGATGCCAACATGGCCAGGAACCCAAGCAAGAGTAATGTTGTAACCGTCCGCCTTCAACTTGCTAAAAAGTTCAAAAAAAAGTAAAAGTTCTGGATGCTGAAGGTTGCGGCCAGCTATGGCCTCCAAAGCTGACAGCGATCCGACAGAACCAGAAAGTCCCTCCTCGAAGAATGGGAGATTATCTTCAAAGCCAGTACTAGAGCAGTAAGTTCAGCAGAATAGACAGAAGCATCTGAATGTATATGTTCCAACAATATCTGAGAAGGAGCCCCAGGGCAGTAGGCTGCACAGGCCACTCCATCCTCAGACTTGGAACGTCAGTGAAAACTTTTTGATAGGATGGGAATTTGGAACAGAGCTCGGCATACAAAGCCTTGTACGCCAGAGAGCTGGTAGACTCCTTACGGAAAGCTGCGAGATCAAAACGAATCTCTGGTGTGAAAAAGGTCCATGGAGGTTGATCCGGAAACTTGGAAAAATCGGAAACTACTCCCAGGTCTATACCTGCATTCCGCACGTGAGGCTGCATACGAAGACCAAACGGCGGAATACATTTCGGGTTTGTTTCAAACTTACTTTGGAACGGAGGGTCAAAAACACAGTCATAGGCAGGATTCTGCGGTTCTGAGAACAGTCGGATGTAATAATTCAAAGACAGTTTCAGCCTGCGGTTGGACAGTGAAGGTTCACCTGCCTCTGCGTACAGGCTGTACACAGGGTGGTGCGAACGCTCCAAGACAGAGACGAAGCCCTTGATGGTGGATAGGGTCCAAGAGTTTTGAGGTAAGATGATCTTGCGGAGCCGTACACAGCACAACCGTAGTCCAGTTTGGAACGGACCAGGGCTCTGTAGAGGTGCAACAAAGTTTTCTTATCAGCGCCCCAGTCTGGTGTGTGCTACGACCCGCAGAATATTCAGTGCCTTTTGGCAAGCAGTTTTGAGGTTTTTAATATGGCTGAGAAAGTTAAGTTTTTGGTCAAAAATGACTCCCAGAAATTGGCCTCTTAACAGCTGGAATGGGGGATTTCCCTACTTGAAGTTCTGGATCTGGAAAAAACTGACGGAAATTATGGAAGTGAATACACTGGGTTTTTGTAGCAGAAAAGGTGAAACCGTTTTCATCCGCCCACCGATGGATTTTATCTACGCAAAGCTGGAGCCTGCGCTGGACACTCGGGTACAGGCTTCCAGTTGCGTAGACAGCAAAATCATCCACAAACAATGAGCAGTCTGAACCCTGCTGAACTGATTGAACAATGTTATTGATCTTGATGCTAAAGAGGGCAGGAGATAGTATGCTCCCCTGTGGAACACCCAACTCCTGCTCGTGGACATCAGAGAGAGTGGTGCCAACCCGGACCTGAACTGTCGTTCTGTGCCAAAAAATTTTGAATAAAAAGTGGAAGATGACCTCGAAAACCCAGATCGTGGAGATCATGAAGTATCCCCGACTTCCAGGTAGTATCATAGGCCTTCTCCAAGTCGAAAAAAATTGCCACAGCATGCTGTTTGTTCAGAAAGGCATTCCGAAGTGTAGATTCCAGACGAATCAAATGGTCAACTGTAGACCGATGTTTGCGGAAACCACACTGTTCTTTCGCCAAAAGGCCATCGGTTTCGAGTTTCCACATGAGCCTAGCATTGACCATTTTTCTCCATCAGTTTACAGACACAGCTGGTCAAAGCTATGGGACGGTAGTTTGAAGGGTTAGAAAGATCTTTCCAGGTTTGGGGATGGGATAATGAGGGCTTTCCGCAAGAGGGTGGAAAAAAAACCTGTAGTCCACACATGGTTGTAGACCTGTAGCAGTGTGGTCAGACCTTCTAGCGGAAGATGTTTCAACAGCTGATAATGGATGTCATCTATACCTGGAGAGGAATCGCTGCAAGAAAGTAAGGCAGATTTCAACTCGTTTAACGTGAAAGGAAGATTGTAGTCTTCCATGTTATCGGACGAAAAGTTGCAGGGTGATTTTCTTTTAGGGCTTTGTTTTGACAAAGTGGCTGATTTATTAGAAGAGGAGGAATTCTTTTCAATGGTTGAAGCAAGCAGATTAGCAACTGCTTTCTTCTCTGTTATTAAGAATCCGAAAACTTGAGTGGTTCACAGTGGACAGGTGTTCTTCCCTTCGATTTTCTTAATGATGTTCCAACTTTTTTTCTTAGAAGTTTTTGATGTCAGCCTGAGCAAAAGCTTCTCCAGGACCGACGTTTACTGATTTTAAAAGTGTGTCTTGATTTAGCACGGAGTTTCTGATGGCTCGAGCGTTGGGACCCGAAGGTCGTTGGTATACTGACGCTGAGCCCGTTTTCTAACTTTAGAAATTTGTTGGCATTCTGAATCGAACCAGGGTGTTTTTGGCATTTGAAGTTTATCGGAGACACTGGAATACAGGCTTTAGCACTTTTGATTATAGTGTTAGTCAGTGATTCTGCTGGGTCCGGACTCTGAAGAAAATCAGTGTCCTGGAACTCCTTGGAAATAGTGGCTGCAAATAGATCCAGTTTGCTTTCTTATAATTGAGATGCTGAGAGACAGAGACGTGTTCAGTGAATACAGGTTTTACAGGACAGGGAAAATGGTCACTTCCGTGCAGATCGTCATGGACAGACCACTCATAGTCCAGGACCAGCGAGGGGTCACAAACCGACAAATCTACAACACGAAAGTGAACCTGTGGAAGAATGGAGGTAAGTTGCAGATCCGTCGTTCAGACAACACAAATCCAAATCGAAAGGACATCCTCAATCAGCAGACCTCTGGATGATGAACCGGTACTACCCCAAAGAGGGTTGTGACCGTTAAAGTCACCCAACGCAAAAAAGTCGAGGAAGTTCCCTAACAGACTGACAAGGTCCTGACGACAAACCGGGACAGATGGAGGTAGATAAAGAGAACAGATTGTGACAGTCTTGTGGAGAGTGACTCTCGCAGCTACAGCCTGAAGGGAGGTAGACAGAGCGACAGGACTATACAACAAAGTTTTGTGAAGGAGAAGGGCAACACCGCCCGACAGTCCCAACGTGGATGGTTGTGCAGGTTTGAAAGAATATTAAAGCCAGAAAGAGTAAAGGTCTTCTGGCTTGAATTTGGGTTTCTTGAAGAGCCACGACAGAAGGTTTCATAGATTGACACAGAAGCTGCAGCTCCTCGAAGTTAGAATTTAGACCACGGATATTCCAATGGAATATTGTATTATCCATGGTGCAGAGGGCGAAAAGGAGAGAAATCAGGTCATCTCCTCCTCAACATCTGCTGCTAAAGCTGTAAATTTGTGCTTAATTTCACTGGACTATCTGCAGACCTGCTGGCAGACTTGCCAACAGGTGAAGTAGGTCTGGGTTTGGGAGACGGTGGAGGTTTCTTCCTTATCTCCACCATCTCCACACTGGTTGAACTCCCTTGCCCGCACGGGCACTGGACAGAGGAGTTCGAGGTCGGGGTGCTGGTGTTCTTAATCTGCCCAGCAGCAGATGTTGTAGACTGCTGGGCAGTCTGAGGGGTGGTGGATTTTTGGCCTCCACCAGGGGCACTCACTTGGGTTGAGAGGTGGTGGACCTGCTTCCACCAGAGCTGACAGTTTTTCCTTGCAATGTCTTCGAAATGTAAAGTTATCAGTCTGACAGCAGACTGACGAGTTGGAACTGTTGGAACTTTCTTTACGGCCGAGGGTCAAGAATTGAACCATATGCTTGTGACATTTTTTTATAAAACAAAATAAAAAGTTAATTATTAAAGAAACATGGCAGGCATTGAAGGTGAAGAAGATTATGATGTTTTTGATCCTGGAGACGACATGAGTGAAATGACTCCTTTGACACAGCATCGCTCAACGGCCTCATTGCGGCGTGAATTAACAGAAAGTACGGTCGGAGCATTTTACAAAAGTTTAGGCCTAGAACCTCCCGAATTTATAGACCCTAATGATTTTGAAGTAAAAGATAAAGGCCATTTGTATGTGAAAAACGATCAAGGACAACTTGTTCAGCTTACAGATAAACGAGACCCATCAAAGTTTGTAGGCATGAATACAATTAGACAAAGACTTAGGGCAGAAGATCGAAAGCGCCTTGGCATTACTAAACCAAAATTAGATAGGGATGCAGTTGCTAAACTTCAAAACACACTACAGGAACTCCCAACAGATAACCAAATACAAAACATGGAACTTTAAGATTTAAGTCAAACAGCGGGTGAAATAATAAATGTAATAGAAGCAGAAACCATTTTTCCGAAGAAACAGTACCAAAAACAATAGATGCAGAAACCAGTTTTTCCGAAGAAACAGTACCAAAAACAACTGATGTTTCTTCATTGCCTATAAGAGAACTATTAGCCCTTCATCGTACTTTAAGAACCTTCAGAGGCGAATTAATAAACAATTTAGCAAAACTGAGTGAACTAAATGAGGATATAAAAAAAGAAGAAGAAAAACTCGCTGAGGCTAATGCTGCCAACTTAGAGCCTGGTGTTAAAGAAAGAATAACCCAAAGACTAAAAGAGCTTAAAGAACTAAGATAATTAAGAATAGAAGCGGCGTCTACTAACCGAGAACAATACGAACTCAAGTGAGCAGAATAAGAGAAACTATCCAAAGAATTTTATATGAAGACACAACGCTAGCAGAACGAATACGAACCCTGTTTAGAGAGCAAGGAGTCACATTAGCAAGCGTTATAACGGCCTTAGGATTTGCAATAAGTACACTGGTGATGGCTATTACGGGCGGTGGTGGTCTCGGGTCAGTGCCTCCACCACCATCCCCTCCATCACCGCCTGATAAATCATGGGTAAAAAACAGCTTGATCATCTTGCGGATTTATTAAAAAAATTAGCCAGTAAAGCTATAGACTCTTTACCGGGTATATTAGGTGGTGTTGTTAGCTGGCTTTTGTCTACTGCAAGCAAAGTAGTTGGCTTTATGGCCGAGCACTTATGGGCATTAGTTCTCTTAATAGTCGGGTTAATTTTTAGTAAGATAAAGACCAAGTAATCCTAGGCCAGTTAATCCAGAACAAGCGCTGTCTTTTCATATTCATGGTCATTATTTTTTTTGACTTCGTGGTTTTCAACGGCCTTCGGTCTTTGGCCCCGGGGATTGGATGACTTATTCTTGGGGGGTCATCTTGTTTGTTTACTGCTTGAATATTACAGGCTCAGAATTTATTTCGTTTTTCCCGACTTCTGTTCATTGCCTGCCACAAGGATTTCATTATTGTAGTTTATTATTGTTCCTATCTGGAGGTCTGAGGTCAGAAGGCAGCATGTATAAACCAGCGCCAACAGCAAAGTCTACATTCGATCTTGCGTATTGTAAAACATTTTGGTATCTTTTAATAGTTGAAGGTAAATCAACTGTAGAATTAATGGCGTCCTCAAATTTGCTAAGTATTGTTTTTTGTGCATCAAAACCAGTAGAAGGATCAGTTATGCTCGATCTCGTTTGTGCTTGCGAAACCTAGCAAACACCAAACGTAAGTACGAACAGAGTCGTTTATTTCGTTCTATTCCTGCTTTAGTTAGGCCCTTAGAAGTGTCTAAGATAAATGTTGTCCATGCTGTTTATGCTCTTGCTCTATGGACCGAGGTGAACAGCTGTGCTTGAAGAGAAAGATGTGTAAGGAGGCTTCCAGTCATGTTATACTTTCTGTGCACGCCCCAAAAATAAGGGGTGCCTAGACCTTGATTAAGATCCAACTTTTGTCTAAAGTCTGTCTTAGCCTTAATATTGAATTCGTTACAGATCCTTTCAAAAGCCTTCATGTCTATTCTGTTGCTGAATGGATTAAACGTTTTATCATTTGGCAATGGGGCTTGCAGTTCAGTCAAAATACGTCTGAAGGTGTAATAGAAATGAAATCTGTACACTGACCTCACCAAAGGATCAGGATGATTTAAGTGATCGGCATACGACACTCCACACCCAGTTGATGCACAAAACACAGCAAAGTTTAACTGGTTCTGGTAAAACTGCATCGGATGACTAAACCACACTTTCGGGATGTAGTCTTTTTTAATAGGGGGGTTAAGATATCTGTTTAATGGAGTACTCACCTTTACTTGAAAGGTGTCAGACTGAGTCACAGAAATGTCAAGAGTATCAGTTGTTATATTTTTAAGATTGTAGTGCGGCCCAACAGAATATTTTGCATCAGTATATTTAAATGCGCTCATTTTTATTTCGTTTAAAAAATGTTTGTAACAATAACAACTCAAGACCGTCCTTCGTTTTTAGAACATGCTATTGATAACAATTGCGGAACCAGAATGGTTGCACTTCATGAAATTTTTTACAAAGTTGTATGGTTTAATATAAGTGAATCGAAGAAGAATAATAAGATTAAAAAAGTTGATAATTGAGGACAATTAGTTAGCCAGTTAACCATACCTGATGGTTATTACGGGTTTTGCTCACTAAAAGAAGCAATGAGTAACTTTGACATTACTCTCAAACTTAACAATGCAAATCTAAAAACAATGTTGACCTTCAAACCTGAAAGAAGAAGTAGGTTACTATTTTGATGGAGAGCTAGCTAAAATGTTAGGCTTTACAACTGCCAATCGGCCTATTCATAGTTTTAGAGTTGCGTCAAACAAAACTACTTATGAGGGAGAAAATCCGCTCGATCTTGCATTACATTCATTACTCTATGTTCATTTGGACGAGCTGAGCACTGATGAAAACTTATATGATGGAAGGCCCTCAACTGTTTTGAGAGCTCTTCCTTCAGGGAAAGCTGCATATTGCGATTATGAAATTATACAATTCCCTAATTTACAGTTTAAACGATTAGCTTGTGGAAGGGTCAGATCATTTAATATAAAAATCGCAGACAAAGCAGGAAAAGTCGTGAAATGTGATAACCTGCACATTGTTTTAGAAGTAAAATAATTAGTTGTTCTAAAAAATAATGTCGCGTGGACCAGAAGAGTCAGGAGCTATATTAGCGCCTGTGAGGTGTATAACTTTAGAATTAAAAGACCTTGCAGACGTTGCGGACTTTGAACAGAATGGCAAGATAGGCGCTTTGTATGGTTTTGAGTACACTAAAGATGGCGATTATAAACGCAAAGAGGTTGGCGACAATAAAAAGTTTCCTAAACTAGAGCAACTGCGCAATGTAGAAGCAAATAATGCTGGCCAGTATGAATATAAAATAGTTCGAAAACCTGACAGCAAATGGCACTTAGAACCATATTTAGAATGGGAAATAAAATTTGAATTCATAAGCCCATTTACATTTTTTAGCCGTCAAAAAAGTTTCAGAAAAGCACTCAACTCAGGTCCTTTACATGTAAGTCTTATGCCAGAGGACAATAGTCGGAAAGAGATCGAAATAACGCCGTATGGGAAAAAACAGTACATCCTCCACAGAAGAGAAACGGTTTTAAAGGAAGCTTCTACAAAATTACAGTTCATTCCACGCAGAAAATTAGGAGACACGTTCACAATGATATTTGAAATTTCTGTCTTAAAAGATGAGGAGAGGGATGGGGTTGTGGGCGTTAGTGACGTCCTTATAAAAGGAATTAATATTAGCTGGCAAAACTTAGACGTTAAACGTCTTAAAGTTACCATCGTCGTTCTTCACAATGGTGAGGATATCAAGGTCATAACAACAAGCAACAAAATCAATGTTGACTTAAATAGAAACAATCTTACAGAACTGAATTGGATTAATCTTACACATTTAGGCCTCATAGGATTTTATTATACTGAACAAGTTTTGACAGAAAGTTTAATAAAAACAATAACTGGATTAGATTAAATTCTGTTATAAAACTATGGAACAGACGACTTTGGTGTCAATGCCGATGTTAAACTTTATGATAAAAACCCCTCATTGTTCACTGATTTGTGGACAGACTGGTTGTGGAAAAACAATATTTATCCTAGACCTATTACAAACAGTTTATCGCTATAATTTTGATCATATTGTGATTTTCTGTCCAACACTTAAATGGAACAAAGCATATCATGATAGAAGGTTTATATGGACAGATGATGAAATATATTTAGTTGATCCTAGCAATAAACTGAGTGAGTGTTTAGAACGCTTTTATAAACTGTTTGAAGGAACACAGACACTATTTATTATAGATGACTGTTCGGCAGAAAGAGACATAGTTAAAAAAAGAAACTCTTTGTCAAAACTTGCTTTCAGCGGAAGACATGCTGGGATAAGTGTGTGGATTTTATGCCAAAAATATAACTCAGTTTTAAAAGACTTTAGAGAACAGTTAAAGACTAGTTTTATTTCACATGAAAGACAGAGACTCATTTGAAGAATGTTTGCGCGAAAATGATGTTATTGAAAATGATCAGGAAAAACGCAGGATTAAGCAAAAACTAAAATCTGAAAAGTTTAGTAAATTAGTATTGAAAACGGATAATCCTACACAGTATGTTTGTTTGTAGGGTTTACTTGTCAGAGAACTAATAAATGCTGATTTCTAGCTTCCCCCACCCGAAACTTGTTGAGGGTGGGGGAAGCTAGAATCAGCATTTATATTAGTTCTCTGCAGGGGTTCACTTGGCCAGCAGGGGAACTGCCTGTCTTGACCCAGCCCCAAGAAGGGGAGCCGATTAGTACACCCGGTCCAAAGTGTACTCCCTGTCTAGGAGAGGTCCGAGCCAAAGTGACGTGTTGAGAGCACTGGCCTCCTCAAGCACTGGCCCTCTCAATCACCAGGATCTCATCCCCCTCCGACACAGGTCGCACCGCACGGCAAACGCGGCGGATCTTAAGGAGACCACAGAGAGAAAAAGAGTGTGGAAAAGAAGACTTGAAGGGGAGACGAAGATAGAAAAGGACCAAATAAGAAAGGCAGAAAACAAGAAAAGGAGAAAGGCGGGTTACTCTTCGTCAGGATCCTCACCCTTAGCCTATCTGACATGGGAAGCCCTACCTGGGGCATCAACTCCTTACCACGTTACGCTTAGGCCAGACAGCATCTTCACCTCTCAGGCCTAGAAGCAGTTTGAAAAAACCAGCCTATCTCCAAGTACTGATGCCCCCGCCAGCAAAGCCTAAGGGATCACTGGACCGCGCAAGCCCTCCGACCACGGCAAAGTCGCAACCCCCGGAGGGTGTGTGTGTGTGTGTGTGTGTGAGATGAAAATAATCAAAAGACTGTGTGTTTGATTTTGTACTTTATTACAGAAGAAATACAGGGTTAGAATTGTTCGCCAAAAAAAAAATCACTTACTAGTTTGATACAGAGCTTGAGATTTTGGTCATGTTATGTGCATGCAGTTGCCGAAGTTAGCAGCATGAAACTGGCATTGTTAGTTACATTACGCATTTTGGAACAAACAAGCTTTAAGCGTTTCTGATTGGACTTTTTGTTGCTGTAGTCTGAGCAGAGGCATGTATCAAACTTGTGTACTAGTTAATGAGGGAAAATAATTCACCCAGAGAGCGCTGATGCGAGTTATTTTTGATCGATTTTGTGTGTGTAGTCATAATTTTCATGTTTTGCCTGACCACTTACGTACAAAGTTTCATGCGGTTTCTTCGTTCTCTACAGGAAAATAAACCTAGTTGAGTTTGGTATTAAAAGAATTGTCTGGAATTCACCAATACAGTCGTCTCAGGCGCGTATAAGTAATATTTTCTTCATGACAACAACTAATTAATTATCAAACTGACAACCCCATTTGTAACAGCCGCTCAGCAATGCCGAACACATTGCTACCAGACCCACTGTGCACAGCTGACATGTAGTTCACCAAGTAAAGTTAGGTTAGCTGGCTGGTAGGGAGTGGCCTGCAGAAAACACCTTTCCCTGACGGCTTGGCCTTTACAGCTGCAGGAGAGGTGTTAACTCCCCTGCTTCTCAACACTAAATAACTCGCTCTGAACAGCCGTGTGTATTTTGATCAAATGCATTGTGTCCGAATCAGCGACCACGTGTGATGTGGTGGCATCTGTTGCAGTTGATGCTGATGATTCGTCACCAGAATCATTATTTTCGGCTTCATCTTCATCTTCTTCTCTATCATAATTTTTCATCTCTCTGTCCAGACCTGGTTACCCCTCAGAAATTCTATGTGTAGGTTTTGGGTCAAAAGTGTGTACAATTGTGTGTAAAATGTGTAAGCTTTTGCGGCGCAAAGTAACTGCCTAGGAAACAATACTAAATGCATTCAAGACATTGGAAACACAGAAAATTTATTATAAAAGATGTATTTTCATGAAAGGCTTCATTAACAATCAATGATTGTCAAACTAATCCGAGTTTCTTGCCAGTGTCCTCTAATGGGCAAAAGCCTTTGCTCAGAAAATTAACAAGAACATTAATTGATGTGAATTTTTTATAACACTTTTAAATAACTGTCTCTTCACTTTTTACTTTACTGAAGGACATAACTGGAAAAAAAATTCTTGATGTAATTTATTTCTTTCATATGCTAATATGGGCACTTTTTCAGTCTGTTGATAAGCTAAGCAGTCTTTCTGAAGAGCATAATAATTATGATGTGAATTTTATTTCAGATTTTGGTGATTTCAATCTTCAAATTTGTTGGTCAGCCATCATTGTTTGACCATTATTGACCTGCTCTTTTGAATTGTCAGCTGAGAGGCTGTGAACTGCAATTACTGAAGAACAGTCATCATTCTTCAGGATGAGAAGACTTTCAAGAGTTTCATTGGACAGCATGCTCCTTTGGGGGATGTTGGAGTTTTTTGTCCCTCTGCACGAGTAGTTTGATGTTCCAGTTCCTCATCAGAAGAAGTGGCAGCAGAACTCGACTTCACAAAAAACTTTGAATGTTCATAGCCTACCATTTTCCGGAATCACTGTTTCCCTTGTGACTTTTGCTATCGATGTGCCGCTGAATGTCAAAACGACCACTGTGAGCAATCGAGATTTCACAGTTACACGTGGTGCCGTGTGCATGTGCCCTTCTTCGATGCAGTAATGAGCTTGAAAATTGTATGATATGCTGGTTTGTACTTCTGTTCCTATTTCTTTTTATTTTTGACCACACTTCCACCAATGAATCTGAATTTTCGTTGTCTTTTTGATGGGCGCCAGTTAAAGCTGAACGAGAAACCATGTTGATATGCATTTATTGAGGAAGGAAGTGCGCATGCACCATGGGAACTTTTGAAAGTTGGACCAGACTCTTGGACTCGGCCGGATTACATGTTTAGCGCATTTTTGTGAGCTCAACGATCAAAATTTCGTACAATTCGGTTTTCAAACGTACAATCGTATAGCTGTATTGAATTTTGTGAGATTATACGCAAAAATCGTACAGTGCACAGGTCTGCTCTGTCGCTCCCCTCATCATCAGATCCACTTTGTAACATAATTTCAAGCGCTTCATTGAGCGAGAAATTGGTACCACCCCTTTGCCTGACCGACATTTTTCTGGCACAGGAAATTACAGCCGCGCTTAGCGGGAAAGCCCAGTGCCAGTTCCTTTGTTTTAAAGCTGCTGGAGTCAGCCATGCTCACAATAGAGTTCTAAAAGTAGGACCTACAACTTGCTAGGACATCCCCAAGACTAATTTTAGAGCTTATTTCCCCTAGACCATATCGAGGAAAGTGTAGAAATGTTTTATGTTCCCGTCCGCAGATAGTGGCGGACATGGCAGAATGTACTGTCTGCCGGCCTTGGCTGATGCAGTTTCAAGGGAAAGAAATCCTGTCAGCTGCTCTCGGTGGACACGACTGCTAAAGGTTAAAACAAAACATATTTCTCCACCAAAGGCACTTGGAGGAGGCTTCTGCATACTTTTTCAGTCTTTGTTTGATGAGGACTTAACAAATGCTGCATTTGTGTCTGTAATCAATAGGTGTTTTCTCTTCTTTTCGTTTCTATTATTAGTATTTGAGTTACTTGTATATTTGTTTTTCTAATTTTTTTTTGGTTTACCTATGTTGACTTGGCTAATTCTAATCTCATTTTCATTTTTTTGTTGGTTTCAGATTATAAGTTGTGAGCAGACAAGTAAATCAAAACACACACACACACACACGCAAGTTCTCATATATATATATATATATATATATATTGAATTATAAACAAAGCTTGCTCTTATGTCTTAGATTGAAGAAATAGGGGGAGATAAGCATTCATATCTGCATTCAATATTTCTTGCAGTCATTGCAACACCAAGCTGCTCTGTAAGTTGCTGGAACGGTGCTCGGTACTTACCCTTGGAATTTATTAGTTTGTTGTATATATATATATATATATATATATATATATATATATATATATATTTGTTAAAAATAGTATTAAAATGAAGTGCTAAAATTCATCTACAAGCTTGTTTCAAGATATGTCTCTCTCCTCAGGATGACTTTTTTGTGGCACGCCAACGGTCTTTTATGGCGTGCGGGACCTGATCTTGTCTCTGTGTGTGCAGGTTTCGTTGGCTGCACATGGGGCCTGTGTGTGTGTGTGTGTGTGTGTGTGGTTGGTTGGTTTTTTTTTTTTGTTTGTTTGTTTTTTGTTAGGGCCTGTTCAGGTGGAATGTGCTAGCAAAGATTTCCACTTGTGCCTGCAATTATTCACTATTTCTACTTTTGTGTTCAGAGTTGCTAAGTATGGTTTGCATAATATTAACCATTTTTCTGTGGAACATAGGTTGCATTTTTTGGAAATATTGTTGTATGGTGTTGCTCTTTTTATGATTTTCCATGATATGTTGTAGTCTATTTTTCTATCTTTGAATTTCCAAATGTATTTACTGAGTTCTGTTTGGTTTTTGTATTTTTCATTTTTGAATGACTGTTTACGGTTTGCGTATCTGGTTTTGAAAATGTTTTCAGTAATCCCTATGTATGTTTCTTTTTCATTTTCTGATGTTACCGTAGCTTGGTATACAATATTGCTGTGAAGACATTTGTTGCTTAGGGGGCACTGTTCTTTTTTGGTGCAGTTGCAAGATGTCCCCTAAGCAACAAATGTCTTCACAGCAATATTGTATACCAAGCTACGGTAACATCAGAAAATGAAAAAGAAACATACATAGGGATTACTGAAAACACTTTCAAAACCAGATACGCAAACCATAAACAGTCATTCAAAAATGAAAAATACAAAAACCAAACAGAACTGAGTACATACATTTGGAAACTCAAAGATAGAAAAATAGACTACAGCATATCATGGAAAATCATAAAAAGAGCAACACCATACAACAATATTTCCAAAAAATGCAACCTATGTTCCACAGAAAAATGGTTAACATTATGCAAACCATACTTAGCAACTCTGAACACAAAAGTAGAAATAGTGAATAATTGCAGGCACAAGTGGAAATCTTTGCTAGCACATTCCACCTGAACAGGCCCTAACAACAACAACAACAACAACAAAAACCCAACCACACACACACAGGCCCCACGTGCAGCAAACGAAACCCGCACACACAGAGACAAGATCAGGTCCCGCACGCCATAAAAGACCGTTGGCGTGCCACAAAAAAGTCATCCTGAGGAGAGAGACATATCTTGGAAACAAGCTTGTAGATGAATTTTAGCACTTCATTTTAATACTATTTTTAACAAATGTTGCTCCCCAAGGGGTTGAGCTTTTTCAGATTTTTTAAGGACGTTTTTATACTGTTTATGATATATATATATATATATATATATATATATATATATATAACACATGCATGCACCACACACACATGCAAGCATGCATGCACACACACACACACACACACACACACACACACACACACACACACACACACACACACACACACACACCTGCAGTGCACTATTATGGGTCCGGCAGCAGTCATGGCCTCTTGCTGAGTATTGACCATATGCAGAAAGTTGAGCACACAGCCTGGTTCTGAAGGTACTCCATAGTCTGGCCAAGTCAGGAAATGGAACTGGTAGATCTTCCTGGGGTCATCAGGCTGCATGATACCAGAATACTGTACACTCCCTCATCTTTTAAAAGCAAAGGACAAATGTGTGTGTTGAGCACAGATGAATCTTGTTTGTGTCCAATCACACATAGTTGATGGAACACACTGAAATAAACACATCAATTTTTTTTTCACTGATCTCTTTATCAAGGTAAACAGAAAGAAAAGAAACAAAGAAAGAAAGAAAACAAATTGTTCATTTCAAAGAAAATAACATTTTGCATATGCAGATTGCTTTTTCATTTTTAGCCTCTGAAAATGAACATTGCATTTTTAGTATCCAATGTTCAGATCTTCCGCTGTAAGATCACTATCATTTACCTTTCTGTCTTTAGCCTTTCTTCTTATGGCAGTTTTCTGATCATGAAATAAAAACTATGCATGAAAATGATGGCATCCATCTGTCTTGAGACAATGGTGTTGCACTGTGTATCAGTCAGTTGTGGAGTTGCAGTGCCTGTTGTAGTTGAAGAACCCAATCCTTGAGCGGCAGACTCTGTAGCAGTTGCTACAGGTGAAGTCTCAGTCATGAGAGTCTGTTGATGCTGACACAATTCTTTGCCATCTGTGGCGTCTGTTCTTCCCAGTGGGCCTCTCTCCTCTGCTCTGCTTGTTTGATGCCGGCCTTGATGATAGTCTGCCAGCTGACCCGATCTGAAGCTGCTGTCTCCAGGTCTTCTGGGTCGAAGCTGCCTGCCCTCAGGTCAAGCTTGCATACATCCTTGTAGCAAAGGGCCGGCTGTCCTGTGGGTCTGGAGCCTGTAGCCAGCTCACCATACAGCATGTCCTTTGGGATGTGACTGTCGTCCATGCGGCTGATGTGGTCAAACCAGCACAGGTGTCTCTGTGTCAGCTTGCCGAACATGCTAGGTGTCCCTGCCTAGGCCAATACGTCTTTGTTGGTGATGCGGTCCTGCCAAGTGATGCCCAGGAGTCTTCTGAGGCAGTGCAGATGGAAGGCGTTCAGTCTGCTTTCTTGTCAAGAGTACAGGGTCCATGCTTCGCTTCCATATAGAAGAGTGCTCAGCATGCAGGCTTAATACACTTTCATCTTGACATTTGACGTTAGCATGGTGTTGTCCCAGACTCTGTTCACTAGATGGGCCATTGCTGTTGCTGCCTGGCTGATCCGCATGTTCAGCTCTGCATCCAGAGAGAGGTTGCTGGGGATGGTGGAGCCCAGGTAAGTGAAGTAATTGACCACTTTGAGGGTGTGATCGCTGATAGAGATGCGGGGAGTGCTGCTGATGTCTTGGCCCATGATGTTTGTTTTCTTCAAGCTGATAGCGAGGCCAAACTCGGTGCAGGCATCAACGAAGTAGACGATGAGCCGTTAACCCGTGTTGTAGGGCTTCCTTGGTGTGGGCAGTGAGGGCAGTGTCATCCGCTAATAGCATCTCCCTGATGAAAACTTTTCACACCTTCATCCTTGCTCAGAGGCATGCCAGGTTGAACAGGCTTCCATCACCCCTTGTGTGGAGAAAGATGCCGTCTTTAGACTGTTGGAAGGTGTATGCAGCAGCAGGGAGAAGAAGATGCCAAAGAGTGTTGGAGCAAGCACACACCCTTGTATGACACTGCTCTTGATTGGGAAGGGGTCCAAAGAAGAACCGTCTACTGGACAGTGCCATTCATGTTGTCATGGAAGGACGTGATCATCTTCAGGAGCTTGGGGGGAAATCCAATCCGGTGTAGTAGGGTGAAGAGGCCTGACCTACTGACCAAGCTGAATGCCTTGGTCAGGTCGATGAAGGCGATGAACAAGGGTGTTCTCTGCTCATGGCACTTCTCTTGTAGCCGCCTCAAGGAGAATATTATGTCGATCGTTGACCTTGCAGCTCTGAATCTGCATTGTGCATCTAGATACACTCGTTCGGTGATAGCTGCAGCCTGTTGAGGAAGACACGGGCGAAGACTTTGCAAACAATGCAGATGAGGGATATTCCACAGTAGTTACTGCAGTCACTGCGACCCCCTTTGTTTTTGTATAGCATGATCAGGTTAACTGCGCATATCCTGGGGTACAGTCCCTTCTCCCATCACTGCAGCAGAAGCTCATGGAGATGACTGAGGAGAGAACTCTCCCTGCCGGCTTTGAAGACTTCAGTCATGAAAATATGTCATATTTTATATCAAATGCAGGTAAATGTCTTCAAAGTTTGAATCTATACAGAAATGTGCAGAATCTATCAAAGAACATGTTTAGGATGGCTGAAACAGTCTCAACAGAAAAATTTCTCGAGGATGTGGCATTGAATGTGGACTTTCAATTTCTAAAATACTTTCTCTTTAAGAATTAACTTTATCATAACGGACTTGCTCTGGTGGCCTAGTTAAACTTTGGGACAAAAACAACTCTCCTCATCAATAAAACTGCATGAAATTTGATATGCTTAAGAAAAAATGATAAGTCAATTGAATCTGACAAAACAAAACGTGTATACTAAAGGATTTTTATTTGGTGAATAATTATTTCATACTCAATGCAATTATAAATAACTGGCAATTGATGGTGCTGCATTAACCTTGTGGTCAGCACTACCACTTGCTGAAGTGTTTGTTTCATCCACTTTTTAAGTCATTTTCTACTTTGAAAGTTTCATTTCACCATCACCGAAATTGTTGTATCTAAGTCAGTCACATGATTCCTCACAAGGCAGACCATGATTTGTTGCCATTTCTTTTTATAAATGCTAACTGGTATGCAAGTAAGGGAGATAACTTGTAGCTACAACGGGAAAAATAAAAGTGAGTTTGATACCTTTAGCTGGCAAATCTAAAATACAGGCTTCCTGTCTGCACAGATTCACCCATGATCTCATCTTTACATTAATGCTTTTAATGCTTTCATGTCAGTTTTAAACTGAAGCCATTCGTTTTTTCCACCTAAGTCACTGGCATGGAACACTGAATTTTCCATCTGTCTCCTTGGATGTTCACGTTTCTGTCACCAGAATCTAACCTTCACCTTCTATCATCTTCGCTTCTCTGTCTGTGCTTAGTTTGTAACAAATCTCCATGTTCACGAATGATCTCCACTCTGTAACCATGTAAGTAGATTCACTTTCACATGTCTAGTTGTTTTCTTACTAATCTTTGTCTTTTGATCATAACACTCGCACTGTTTTTCCATCACCCTTAACCCCTTACCTTTCCATCTTTGGGCTCTCGTATTAACAGTAGCTCTCTGCGAATGAAATCCGTCTCTGAGGTCTCGCTGAGAAATTTCACCCTGAAAGTGGCACTGTAGGTGACAAACTCTCTCTCCTTGTTTTCGGAGTTTTCATCAGGCCAGTACTTCACCACTTTGTTCTGAAAAAGAACAGAAAAAGCACGCGAATGACACACCTTTTATTTAATCGTTGTGAAAACTGAAAATCACTACGCCCAGGATGAGTGTGTCTCGCCGTAACTTCATCACAGAAAGCAGAAAAATCTACTTGGGAGGCAACCCCGTAAAATGTTCTCACCTCATCTACTGATGTCAAGGAACGGGCCCTTTCCCTTCATGCCAGCAGCTAGTTAGATAAGATAAGACAATGTTGCTTATAGCCCAGCCGACCGCAAAGGGCCACATCAGGGCTGTCACCACGTTAAAATCAACTCACCAGTCATTTAAAAAAAAAAAAAAAAAAAAACCTTTCATACATCTCTTTAAATGACATCGTCTAGAAACGTACCAGAAACTTCGTTAAAAATCTTTCTTCCGTAAAATCTGAAATCAGATGAAAAATGTTAATCTCTCTCAAAAACTCAAGGATCACATCAGGCGGGACATCCCTGAACAGGATCTTCATGGACTCCGCTGTAAAATCTTTGTGTCTCACATCGTGCAAGTCCCAACACTCTAAAAGAACATGTTTCATTGTGAGTGGCGCATGACATGGAATGCACCACGGAGCTTCTTCACTCTTTAAAAGGTAAGAATGGGTAAAATACGAATGGCCGGTGTGCAGCCGGCACAGAACCCTTTCCTCTTTACGACCTCCCGACGTAGATGGAGGAAGTCCTTAAGTTTTGGACGGATCTGAAAGAGTTTGTTATTCGTCTGTGTGTTCCAATCCTCCTGCCAGAGGTCTCTCACATAATCGTTAATTTTGGGTTTCACATCTGAGCAGGGGATATAAATGTTGGACAGTTTCTCTCTTGTGGCGTTCTTGGCTAAACGATCAACCATTTCGTTCCCGCCGATGCCAACATGACCAGGATAAGATAAGATAAGAGAATGTTGCTTATAGCCCAGCCGACCGCAAAGGGCCACATCAGGGCTGTCACCACGTTAAAATCAACTCACCAGTCATAAAAAAAAATTTAAAAAAAACAACTTTCACACATCTCGTTAAATGACATCGTCTACAAACGCACCAGAAACTTTGTTAAAAATCTTTCTGCCGTAAAATCTTAAATCAGATGAAAAATGTTAATCTCTCTCAAAAACTCAAGGATCACGTCAGGCGGGACATCCCTGAACAGGATCTTCATGGACTCCGCTGTAAAATGTTTGTGTCTCACATCGTGCAAAAGATAAGATAAGATAATGTTGCTTATAGCCCAGCCGACCGCAGAGGGCCACATCAGGGCTGTCACCACGTTAAAATCAACTCACCAGTCATTTAAAAAAAAAAAAAAAAAAAAAAAAAACCTTTCACACATCTCGTTAAATGACATCGTCTACAAACGCACCAGAAACTTTGTTAAAAATCTTTCTTCCGTAAAATCTTAAATCAGATGAAAAATGTTAATTTCTCTCAAAAACTTAAGGATCACGTCAGGCGGGACATCCCTGAACAGGATCTTCATGGACTCCGCTGTAAAATGTTTGTGTCTCACATCGTGCAAGTCCCAACACTCTAAAAGAACATGTTTCATTGTGAGTGGCGCATGACATGGAATGCACCACGGAGCTTCTTCACTCTTTAAAAGGTAAGAATGGGTAAAATACGAATGGCCGGTGTGCAGCCGGCACAGAACCGTTTCCTCTTTACGACCACCCGACGTAGATGGGAGGAAGTCTTTAAGGTTTGGACGGATCTGAAAGAGTTTGTTATTCGTCTGTGTGTTCCAATCCTCCTGCCAGAGGTCTCTCACATAATCGTTAATTTTGGGTTTCACATCTGAGCAGGGGATATAAGTGTTGGACAGTTTCTCTCTTGTGGCGTTCTTGGCAAAACGAAAAACCATTTCGTTCCCGCCGATGCCAACATGGCCGGGAAACCCAAGCAAGGTAATGTTGTAACCGCCCCCTTAATTCTAAAATTTAAAAAAAAATAAAAGTTCTGGATGTGAATTTTTGCCCCCCTTTTGGGTCCAAAGCGCACGAATCCGCAACCCGGGCCCCTCTCAAAAAATGGGAATTATTTCAAAGCCATACTAGAGCAGTAATTTCAGCAGAAAGACAGAACTCTGAATTATATTTTTCCAAACAGGGAGTGGGTGCACAGGCCCTCCACTTCAGATTTGGGAAACCCCGTCAGTAAAAACGTTTTGACAGGAGGGTTTTGGAACAGAGGTCAGCATACAATCCTTGTACCCAAGAGCTGGTAGACTTTTTGCAAAAGCTGCAAGATCAAAACAATCTCGGGGTGTAAAAAAGGCCCAAACGGAGGTTGATCCGGAAACTTGGAAAAAGGGACACAACTCCTAGGTCTACCCCTGTTCCGCACGGAGGCTGAATACGAAGACCAAAGGGCGGAATACATTTCGGGTTGTTGCAAACTTATTTTTAAAAGGAGGTAAAAAGACACAGTCATAGCGGATTGTGGTTCTGAAAAACGTCGATGTAAAAATTTAAAAGACAGTTTCACCTGGGGTTTGGGGACAATAAAGGGTTAAACCCGCCTCGCGTACAAACTGTACACGGGGGGGGGTGCAAAACGCTAAAGACAAACAAACCCCTTGTGGTGGATGGGGCCAAGATTTGGGGTAAGGGGGTCTTGGGGAAAGAAACAGCACGCCGAAGTCCATTTGGAAGGGACCGGGGCTTTTGTAGGGGTGCAACAAAGTTTTCTTATAGCCCCCCAGTCGGTGGCTAGACCCGCAGAATATCAGTGCCTTCTGGCAAGCATTTTTGATTTTTTTAATATGGCTGAGAAATTTAATTTTTGGGCAAAATGACTCCCAAAAATTTTGGCCTTTTTTAACACTGGAAGGGAGATTTCCCTATTTGAAGTTCCGGATTAAAAAAACTGAGAAATTAGGGAAAGTAAATACCGGGTTTTTGTACAAAAAAGGTGAAACCGTTTTCATCCCCCACCGATGGTTTTTTATCAACGCAAAGCTGGACCCTGCCGGACCCCGGGACGGGTTTCCCAGTTGCGTAGACAGCGAAATCATCCAAAACAAACATCTAAACCCCTGCTGAATGATTTCACAATGTTGTTGATTTTAAACTAAAGAGGGCAGAGACTATGCCCCCGGGGGAAACCCAACCCCTGCTCGGGACACGGAGAGGGTGCCAACCCGGATGAAACTGTCGTTCTGCCAAAAATTTTTGAAAAAAAAGCGGAAGTGCCTCGAAAACCCGATCGTGGGTCAAATACCCCCACTTCCAGGGGGTATCGTAGGCCTTCTCCAATCGAAAAAAAATTGCCACTGCATGCTGTTTTTTAAAAAAAAGGGGGTTCCGAAGGTAGATTCCCCAGACAAATAAAATGGTAACGTAGCCTATGTTTCGGAAACCACACTGTTTTTCCCCAAAAAGGGCTATCTTTCGAGTTTCCACATGCCCCTAGCGTTGACCATTTTCTCCAAAAATTCGACACAGGTCAAAGCAGGGGGACGGTATTTGAGGGTTGAAAGATCTTTTTCATTTGGGAGGGAATAATAAAGGTTTTCCCGCCAAGAGGTGGAAATAAGTTTAAGATA
Organism: Conus ventricosus; assembly: GCA_018398815.1. Taxonomy (NCBI): domain Eukaryota; kingdom Metazoa; phylum Mollusca; class Gastropoda; order Neogastropoda; family Conidae; genus Conus; species Conus ventricosus. Next base: position 69,329,040 of record CM031611.1, read on the forward strand.
AATAATTTGTTATAGCCCAGCCCCCGCGAGGGCCACTCGGGGCTGTAACACGTTAAAATCAACTCACCCAAAAAAAAAAAAAAAAAAAAAACTTTCCACATCTCGTTAAATGACATCGTTACAAACGCCCCAAAACTTTGTTAAAAATCCTTTTTCCGAAAAAATCTCAAACAGATAAAAAAATTTTTTTTTTCTCTAAAAAACCCCAAGGATCACGTCAGCGGACATCCCTGAACAGAACTTCAGGGATTTTCCGCTAAAAAAATTTTTGTGCTCACATCGGCAAGCCCCAACACTCAAAAAAACATTTTCATTGTGAGTGGTGCATGACATGGAATGCCCCAGGGAGCTTTTTCCTTTTTAAAAAAGGTAAAAAAGGGTAAAAACAATGGCCGTGTGCAGCCCACAAAACCTTTTCCTCTTTACACCACCCATAGAGGGGGGAAGTTTTTAAAAGGTTTGGAGATCTAAAAGAGTTTGTTATTCGTCTGTGTGTTTCAAACCCCCTCCCAGGGGTCTCTACAAATCTTAATTTTGGTTTCACACTGAGCAGGGAATAATTTTGACGTTTCTCTTTGGGGCGTTTTTGGGCAAAAACGATAAACCTTTTCGTTCCCGCCGACCCAACATGCCGGAACCAACAAAGATGTTTAACCGTCCGCTTCAACTTGCTAAAAAGTTAAAAAAAAAAAAAAAAGTTCGGAGCAAAGGGTTGGGGCCCAGGGCCTCCAAAGTGACAGCGAACCGACAAAACCAGAAAGTCCCCCCTCGAAAAATGGGAAATTATTTTCAAAGCCATACCAGACATAATTCAGCAAAAAACAGAAGCATCTGAAGTATATGTTCCAACAAAATTGAAAGGGAGCCCCAGGGCAGTAGCTGCACAGCCATCCACCCAGACTTGGAACCGTCATTAAAAAACTTTTTAAAGGGATAAAATTTTAAAAAGACCGGGCATAAAAATCCTTGTACGCCAAGACTGGTAACTCCTTAGGAAAGCGAGATCGAAACAATCCTGGTGAAAAAGGTCCATGAGTTGACCCGGAAACTTGGAAAATCGAAACAAATCCCATCTATCCCTCATTCCCACGTGAGCTGCATACGAACCCCAAACGGGGGAATCTTTTTCGTGTTATTTTCAAACTTACTTTAAACGGGGGGTAAAAAAACCAGTCTAGCAGGATTCTGCGGTTTGAGACGTCGGAGTAAAAAATTCAAAGACAGTTTCAGCGGAAATTGGACAGTGAAGGTTCACCTCCTCTGCGACAGGCTTCACGGGGGGGGGACGCCCGACAGCAAGCCCTATGGGAAGGGCCCCAAAGTTTGGGGTAAAAAATTTTGGGGGCCCGACCAGCAAAACCTTCCAGTTTGAACGGACCGGGCTGTAGGGGTGCAAAAAAGTCCCATCACCCCCCAGTCGGTGTGTGTACGACCCAAATTTCAGTGCCTTTTGCAAGCATTTTTGAGGTTTTTAAATATGGCTGGAAAGTTAAGTTTTTGGTCAAAAATGATCCCAGAAATTGGCCTCTTTAACGCTGGAATGGAATTCCCATTTGAAGTTCCGATTGGAAAAAATGACAAAATTAGGAAGTGAATACACTGGGTTTTGTAGCAAAAAAGGTGAAACCGTTTTCCCGCCCACCGAGGTTTTTATCTACCAAAGCTGGAGCCTGGCGGGCCCCTGGGTACAGCCCCCGTTGCGTAGACGGCAAAACATCCACAAAAATTTGAGCAGTCTGCCCTGTGAACTATTTCAAAATGTTTTTGTTTTTTAAACAAAGAGGCAGGAGACTAGCCCCGGGGAAACCCAACCCTGCTCGGGGCATCAGAGAGGGGGTGCCAACCCGGCCCTGAACGCTTCTGAAAAAAATTTTAAATAAAAAGGGGAAAGATGCCCCAAAACCCCCCGATCGTGGAATCAGAAGTATCCCCCGATTTCCCGGGGGAATCGGGCCTCCCCAAGTGAAAAAATTTCCACGGTGCTGTCTTTTAAAAAACGTTCCTAAGTGTTTCCAGACAATAAAATGGTAAAACGACTCGATTTGCAAACCAAAAGTTTTTTGCCAAAAGGCATCGTTTGATTCCCCAATGACCAGCTGCATTTTTTCCTAAATTTAACAACACGGGTCAAAGCTATGGGGGGTAGAGAGGATTAGAAAGATCTTTTCCAGGTTTATGGGAATAATGAGGGCTGTCCCCCAAAGAGGGGGGAAAAACCCTTTTTCCACACTGGTTGTATCCTGTAACGGGATGTCAGCCCTTTCCTGGGGGAAGATGCTTCAAATTGAAATAAATGTCATCTAAACGGAGGGGAAATGCTGCAAGAGAGAAAGGCAGTTTTTCAGCTTTTTAATGAAAAAGGAAATTGTTCCATTTTGTGGATGAAAGTTGCAGGGATTTTTTTCTTTTAGGTTTGTTTTGACAAAGTACTGATTTTTAAAAAGAGGAGGAGTTTTTTTAAAAGGGTTAAACCCAAGCAATTAAAAAAGTTTCTTTCTGATTAAAGAACCCAAAAAATTTGAGATGGTTCACGGGGGAAGGGTTTCTCCCTTTGATTTCTTAATGATGTTCCAATTTTCTAAAATTTTTTGAGTCACCCGGGAGCAAAAGCTTCCCGGGACCGACGTTTCTGATTTAAAAGTTGCTTATTTAGCACGGAGGTTCTGAGGGCTCGAGCGTTGGGACCCAAGTCGGGGTATACCTGCGTGACCCGTTTTCAAATTTTTGGGAAAAATTTGTTGGCATTTTGAATCAAACCAGGTTTTTTTGGCATTAAAGTTTTCGAAGACACGGAAACGGTTTTAGCACATTTGATCATATGTTGTCAAGATTCTGCTGGTCGGGACCTAAAAAAAACCCAGTGTCCGGGAAACTCCTTAAAATAGGGGCTGCAAAGACCCCAGTTTGTTTCTTATAATTGAATGTTGAGAGACAGAGGGGGGTTCATTTAATAGGGGCTTAAAAAACGGGGAAAAGGGTCACTTCCGTGCAGATCGTCATGGAAGACCACCAAAGTCCGGGACCAGCGGGGGTCAAACAAAAAATCAAGCCGAAAGTGAACGTGGAGAGTGGAGTAAGGCAGACCCGTGTTCAGAAAACACAAACCAAACCCGACAGGAACCCCCAATCAGCAGCCTCTGGATAAAATTCCGGCACTACCCCAAAGGGTGTCCCGTTAAAGCCCCCCCAACAGCAAAAAAGGTCGAGGAAGTTCCCCTTCAGCCCGAAAAGGCCCCTGAGACAAACCGGGGACAGAAGGGGGTAGATAAAAGAACAGAGGTCCGTCTTGTGGGATGACTCTCGCAGTTTTACACAAAGGGGGGAAAACACAGATTACAGAAAGGTTTTGTGTATGAAAGGCAACACCCCCCACCCCCAACGGGGAGGGTTTGGGCAGTTTGAAAGAATATTAAACCCAAAAGAGTAAGGTCTTCGGCTTTGAATTTGAGTTTCCTGAACACCCAAGGGAGGTTTTTTAGATTGGGACAAAAGCTGCAGCTCCCAAAGTGGAAATTTTTTCCCGGGTATTCCCAAAGGAATAATGTATTATCCATGGTGCAGAGGGGGAAAAGGAGAGAGATAGGGCATCTCCTTTCAACTCTGGGGCTAAAGTGTAAATTATTTGAGGTTTTTTATGGGCTGTTTTGGGCTTCAACCTGTGGCAGACTTGCCACGGGGAAAAAAGGGGGTCTGGGGTTTGGGGGAGGTGGGGGGTTTCTTCCTTATTCCACCATCTCCACACGGGGAAACCCTTGCCCGCACGGGCATGGACAGAGGAGTTCGAGGGGGGAAATTTCGGTTTTTAATCGCCCACACGATTTTAGACTGCGGGCAGCGAGGGGGGGGGATTTTTTTTCCCCACCAGGGGCAGCATTTTGGGGGTTGGGGGGTGGGGACGCTTCACCAGAGTTTTACTTGTCTTGCGTTCTTCGAAAACGAAAGTCACATCGACAGCAATGTCGAGTGGAAAAAATGTGGGGGAAATTTCCTTTCAGCCCAAGCTAGGAAGGGTCGGGGCTGACTCCCCCAAACCTTTCGGGCCCGGTTTTCTTTTTGTTTGATTCTTTGAAAAGCGGGTTCCTGAAACCCAAAGGCGGGAAAGGAGGTGGTTGCCACCGCATTAGAAATGTGCCGGGTCTTTACACCCCATCAGGGGTTTCCTTGCAGCAAACACCGCATACCCCTTGCCCTGAAAAAAAAGCGGCCCCCACTGGCCAAAATTCTGGGACCGAACACCCAAGGGGGCGGAAATATAAAAACATAACATTTAAGTAACCCAAATTTGATACGGGGCAGACAGGGTTGCAGAAAAGGGCAAAAAAGGGTTTTGGTGGGCCCCTCTCTTGAACCTTTTCTTTACTGTCCCCCGCGCACCCCGTCCCCCCCCGGGGGCCCCCTCCGCTTAATTTTGCCTTGATACACCGATAAATCCCCCCGAATCACCCTTTTTGTAGTTTTAAATGTTTTTGGGATTACCCGATCTCCCCCGTCCAAAATTTTTTTGCCCTTTAGCAGTGTTCAATTTTTTGGGTTTACACGAAAAAGAAAAAAAACCCCTTCCTCAACCTCTGAGGACCGAGGGTCCCCCTGTAAAATTGAAAACCCTTTTGTATGGCAAGGGTAAGGAAAGGGTCTTCCTCTCCGCCCCTTTCCCTACGAGGGAAGCCAAATTTTCTTTTCTACCCCATACGGAATCCCATTGAATCAAAATTCCCCGAAAAAAGGGGGTCAGCTTCCCCTTTTTTTTTTTTGGGGTTGTTTTTTAAAACCCGATGTATTTTTTTTTTTTCATCTCTCCCTTAAATTGGGGTCCCAAATAAGGGGCCCGGGGAAAAACCAATGTCTTTACCCCCTTCCCGGCTTCGGGAGACATACACAACAGAACAAAAAAACCCATCCCCTGATATGCTAACTCCCCCGGGGAAAAGAGGAGCAGCAGGGGGTTTTCTTGGCCGTGGGGAAAATGCCCTTTGACCCCAAACCCCCAAGAAGGGAGCCGATAGTACAGGCCAAAGTTACTCCCGTCTAGGGGGTCCCCGGGAAAATGAGTGTTGGGGAGCGCGGCCCCCATCACCCGGGTTCCCTTCCCCTCCGACACAGGTCCCCCGCACGGCAAAACGGCGGGCTTAAGGGGGAACCCCAGAAGAAAAGGGTGGGAAAAAAAAGCTTGAAGGGGGGACAGAAAAAAGGGCCAAATAAGGGGGGCAGAAACAGAAAAGGGGAAAAGGGGGGGTTTGTTAGTCAGGATCCTACCCCTTCCTATTACATGGGGGCCCCACCCGGGCATCAACTCCCTTTCCCCTTTGTTTGGCCAAACAGCATCGCACCCCTTAGGCCCGAAACAGTGTGAAAAAAAACTATTCCCAAGATTGATGCCCCGCCCCAAAGCCAAGGGGTCACGGACCACGCAAACCCTCCAACCCCGACAAGGCGCAAACCCCCCGGAGGGAAGAGGTGGAAAAAAACCTGTGTCCCCACATTTTTAACCTGTGCGTATGTTAACCCTTTTTTGCGGGAAAATTTTCAACAGTTTTATAATGAATTTTTTCCATACCCGGGAAGAACGCTCAAGAAAGTAAGGCAGATTTCAGCTCGTTTAACGTGAAAAAGGGTTGTGCTTCCCTTTTACGCGAAAAGGCAGGGGGATTTTTTTTTAAGGGGTTTGTTTTTGACAAAATTGATTTATTAGAAAGGAGGGAATTTTTTTCAATGTTAACAAGCAGATTTGCAACTCTTTTTCTTGTTATTAAAGAATCCGAAAACTTGAATGGTTCACAGTGGGAAGGTGTTCTTTTCCCTTTTATTTTCTTAATGATGTTCCCACTTTTTTTTAGAAATTTTGATTCACCCGAAGCAGAACTCTCCAGGGCCCCACTTTACTGATTTTTAAAAAATGTGTTTGATTTACACGGATTTCGAGGGCTCAACTTTTGGGCCCGAAGGTGTTGGTATACCTGCCGGGCCCCCTTTTTTAACTTAAATTTTTGGGATTCTGAATCGAACCCCGGGTGTTTTTTTCATTTGAAGTTATCGAAGACACTGGATACACCTTTAACACATTTTTATTTTAGGTTTAATCAGTGATTCTGCTGGTCCCACTCTGAAGAAAACAGTGTCCGGGAATTTTGAAAAGTGGCTGCAAAAAATCCCATTTGCTTTCTTAATTGAGATGCGAAGACAGAGACTGTATTTAAAACAGGTTTAGAAGGACAGGAAATGGTCCTTCCCTCAGAGTCAGGGCAACCCCTCATAGTCCAGACCAGCGGGGGTCCAAAACCACAAAAACTAAACACGAAAATGAACCCGGGGAAAAGTGAGGGAAGTTCGACCCCTTTTTAGAAAACAAAACCAGTCTAAAAAACATCCCAATTTCAGCCTTGTGACGTACCGGCATCCCCCAAAAAAATTTGACCTTAAAGTCACCCACAGCAAAAAAGGGGAGGGAATTCCTATCAGACTGACAAGTCCCCAACAAAACCCGGGGCAGAAGGGGGAGATAAAAAGGAACAGATTTCACAGTCTTGTGGGAAATGACTCTCGCGTACAGCCGAGGAGTAACAGAGCAACAGGGCTATACAACAAGTTTTATGTAGGGGAAGGGCAACACCGCCCACAGTCCCCCAAAGTGGATGGTTGTGCAGGGTTTTGAAAAAAATATAAAAAACCCAAAAAAGTAAAAAGGGCTTCGGGTTTGAAATTTTAGTTTTTGAAGAGCCCACGGAAGGTTTTATAGATTGACACAGAAGCTGCAGCCCCTCGAAGTTGGAAAATTTGACCACAAATTCCCAAAGGAAAAAAGTAATCCAGGGGCAAGGGCAAAAGGGAAAAGAAGGCATCTCCCCTAACTTTGCTTCCAAAGGATAATTTATTTTTATTTCACTGGGGTGTGTTTTTCAGACCTGGCGGACTTGCCAAAAGGGGAAGAAGGTCTGGGTTTGGGGGAAAGGTGGAGGGTTTTTCCTCATCTCCACATCTACACTGGGTTTTAACCCCCTTTCCCGCACGGACGGGCAAGGAGTTCGAGGTGGGGGGCGGTTTTTTAATCGCCCCGCAGCAGATGGGTAGAGCTGGAATTAGGGTTGCGGATTTTTTTTCCCCCACCCGGGGGATTCATTTTGGTTGGAAGGTGGGGGCCTCTCCCCAGAACGACAATCTTACTTGCAATGTCTTCGAAAACTAAATTCAACAGTTGGCAGCAGACGCCCAGTAGAAAGTGGGAAAAATTTTTTTACAGCCAACAAGGAAAAGCTTGGGTCGACTGCCACAACCGTTTGGCTTCAAAAAATGAATCTTCTTTTTTGACACTTGGGTAGAATTTTTTTAAAACCCAAAAAGGACAGCGTGAAAGAGGGGTTCCCACCGCGTTAGCACAATGTCCGGGTCTTTGCACGCCCATCTGGGGTTTCCTGACAAAAACACACCTCCGCCCAGAACGCGGTCCCCCGACTGGCCAAACCCCTGGCACCTAAAAACACCTCAACGGGGGCGGCACATACAGCTGAAACAACATTTTGGGAGCCCACTTTTAGACCAAGGGGCCCAGGGGTTTCAGAATGCAGAAAGGGTGTTGGTGGGCCCCTCTTCTGCCCCTTCTTTACTGTCACCCGGCACTCCGTCCCCAAAACCCGGGACGCCACCCGTTGTCTCTGCTCTTGACACCCGATAAATCCCCCCCCGGAAAACGCCTTTCGATGAATTTTTAAATGTTTGTGGGATTACCTTTTTCCCCTTCCCAAGTTCCCTTGCCTTCAGCAGCTGTTCGACTTTTTTTTTTTTTTTCTACATGAAGAGGAATGAGCCATTTCGCAAACTTTGATGGATTGAGGGGCACCCTAAACCCCGAAAGCCCTTTTGGTACAAAAGGGTCAAGTGAAAAGGGCTTTCCTGCTCCTCCCTTTTAGAGCCGGGAACCCAAACCTGTCCTTTTCTACCCCAGATCTAAACACTGTCACCTTCGAATCCCTAAACAGGGGGTGCTGCCTTCCTCTTCCTTTTGGGGGGGAATTTTTTTTAAAAAACCATATTATTTATTTAATTCACCCTCCCTTCCCACCCACCTTGGGGTCCAACTAAGGGGCCCGGGCCCAAAAACCAATTCTTGACCCCTTCCAGTTGGGGGGAATACACAAACAGAAAACACCAAACCATCCCCCCCCGATCTGCTCAAATCCCGGGACAGAGATGAGCACTGCAGGGGTTTCCTGGCCACAGGGGGGCTGCCTTTTTGACCCCCCCCAAAAAGGGGGGGATTTGTCCCCGGCCAAAATGTACTCCCTGTCAAGGGGGGTCCGAGCCAAAATGAGTGTTGAAGCGCTGCCCTCAACCACCCGGGTCTCATTCCCCCCCCGAACAGGTCGACCGCACGGGAAACGCGGGGATCTTAAGGGCCACAGAAGAAAAAGAGACAAAAGAAAAGGGCCAAAAAAGGAAGGGGAAAACAAGAAAAAAGAAAGGGGTTTCTTTTAGTCAGGATCCTACCCTTAGCCCCATTGACATGGGGAAACCCCACCCGGGCTCAACTTCTTACCACGTTTCGTTTGCCATACAGCATCTTCACCCCTCAGGCCCAAAGCAGGTGAAAAAAACCCCGCCATCTCCCAAGTATTGCCCCCCCAGCAAAGCCTAAAGGGATCCCGGACCCCCGCAACCCCCCGAACAACAAAGGGGCAACCCCCCCAGGGAAAATGCCATGCAGCTGTTTGTTCGAAGGCTTCCCAAGTGTAATTCCCAAAAATCAAATGGCAAAGTAGTCCTATGTTTGCGGAAAACCCCCGTTCTTTTGCCAAAGGCCCTCGGTTTTTTAGTTTTCACAGACCCACGTTGACCTTTTTTTCCACAATTTTGAGACACAGCTGGTCAAAGCTATGGGACGGTAGTTTGATTAGAAAGATCTTTCCAGGTTTGGGGATGGAATAATAAGGGCGACGAAAAGTTGCGGGGTGATTTTTCTTTTAGGGCTTTGTTTTTGACAAAAGTGGCTGATTTGTTAGAAGAGAGGAATTCTTTTCAATGGTTGAAGCCAGCAGTTTAGCAACTGCTTTTTTGTCTGTTATTAAAGAGTCCGAAAACTTGAGATGGTTCACAGTGGGACAGGTGTTCTTCCCTTTGATTTTCTTAATGATGTTCCACACTTTTTTTCTTGGGAAGTTTTCGATGTCAGCCTGGAGCAGAAGCTTCTCCGGGACCGACGTTTACTGATTTTAAAAGTGTGTCTCGATTGGCACGAGTTTTGATGGGCTCGAGCGTTGGACCCGAAGGTCGTTGGTATACCTGACGCTGAGCCCGTTTTCGAACTTTGGAAATTTGTTGCAGTCTGAATCAAACCAGGGTGTTTTTGGCATTTGAAGTTTATCAGAAGACACTGGAATACAAACTTTAGCACACTTGATCATAGTGTTTGTCAGTGATTCTGCTGGGTCCGGACTCTGAAGAAAGTCAGTGTCCTGGAATTCTTTAGAAATAGTGGCTGCAAATAGATCCCAGTTTGCTTTCTTATAATTTAAATGCTGAGAGACAGAGACGTGTTCATTATTACAGGTTGTAGAAGGACAGGGAAATGGTCACTTCCGTGCAGATCGTCATGGACAGACCACTCATAGTCCAGGACCAGCGAGGGGTCACAAACCGACAAATCTAAACACGAAAGTGAACCTGTGGAAGAGTGGAGGTAAGTTGCAGATCCGTCGTTCAGACAACACAAATCCAAATCCGAAAGGATATCCTCAATTAGCAGACCTCTGGATGACGTACGGACACTACCCCAAAGAGGATTGTGACCGTTAAAGTCACCCAACAGCAAAAAAGGTCGAGGAAGTTCTTCTATCAGACTGACAAGGTCCTGATGACAAACCGGACAGAAGGAGGTAAATAAAGAGAACAGATTGTCACAGTCTTGTGGAGCGTGACTCTCGCAGCAACAGCTTGAAGGGAATAGACAGAGCGACAGGACTATACAGTAGAGATTTGTGTATGAGAAGGGCAACACCGCCCGACCGTCCCAACGTGGATGGTTGTGCAGGATTTGAAAGAATATTAAAGCCAGAAAGAGTAAAGGTCTTCTGGCTTTGAATTTAAGTTTCCTGAACAGCCACGACGGAAGGTTTTATAGATTGGCACAAAAGCTGCAGCTCCTCAAAGTTGAATTTAGTCCACGGATATCCAATGGAATATTGTATTATCCATGGTGCAGAGGGCGAAAAGGAGAGAGATCAGGTCATCTCCTCTTCAACGTCTGGTGCTAAAGGTGTAAATTTATTTCAGGTTTGTACTGGACTGTGTTGGTCTTCAGACCTGCTGGCAGACTTGCCAACAGTGAAGAAGGAGGTCTGGATTTGGGAGACGGTGGAGGCTCTTCCTCATCTCCACCATCTCCACACTGGTTGAACTCCCTTGCCCGCACGGGCACTGGACAGAGGAGTTCGAGGGGAATTGCTGGTTTTTTAATCTGCCCAGCAGCAGATGTTGTAGACTGCTGGCAGTCTGAGGGTGGCGGATTTTTGCCTCCACCAGGGCAGTCATTTTGGGTTGGAAGGTGGTGGACCTGCTTCCACCAGAGTTGACAGTTCTTCCTTGCAGTGTCTTCGAAAACGTAAAGTCATCAGTCTGACAGCAGACTGATCGAGTGGGAATTGTGGGAACTTTCTTACAGCCGAAGCATAGGAAGAGGCTGTCGGCGTCTGACTGCCCACAACCTGCTTGCGGGCCTCAAAAAAGGAATTTTCTTTTCAGTTTTTATTCTTTGAATAGCGGATTCCTGAATCCAAAGAGGACAGTTTCGTGAAGAGGAGGGATGGTTGCCACCGCAGTTAGCACAATGTGCCGGGTCTTGACACGGCCCATCATGGTTGCCTTGCAGCAAACACCGCATACCTCTTGCCCTGAACAGCGGTCCCTGACAATGGCCAAACTTCTGGACCTGAAGCACCTCAACGGGGAAAGGAACATATAACTGAACACGAACATTCAAGTAACCAACTTTGATGACCGGAGGCAGCACAGGGTTGCAGAAGGTCAGAAAGAGGGTGTTGGTGGCCACTCTCTCTGAACCTTTCTTTACCGTCACCCTGCCACCTCCGTCACACACCCTGGACGCCAGCTCCGTCTTAATTTCTGCCTCTGATACACCAGATAAATCCCGGGAGCGAATCACGCCTTTTGATGAATTCAATTGTTTTGGGGAGTTACCCTGATCTCCCTGTCCACAAGTTTCGTTGCCTTCAGCAGCTGTTCAGATTGTTTTGGTGATTACACTGAATAAGAAACGAACCATTCCTCAACCTCTTGATGGACCGAGGTCACCTGCTATACCTTGAAAGCCCTTTTGAATAGCAAAAGGCTCAGAGCTGAAAGGGTCTTTCCTGCTCCGTCCCTTCCATGACGAGCCAGGAAGCCCAGAAACCTGTCTTCTGTCTAACCTCTGTACAGAATCACTGTCAGTATCAAAATCCCCTGAAATAGGGGAAGCTGCCTTCCTTTTCTTCTTGGGGGAATGTTTTTGAAAAAGCCATAGTAAATTTATGATGCTTCATCTCTCCCTATACCCACCCACCTTGGAGTCCAACTAAGGGGCCAGGCCAAGAAACCAATGTCTTGACCCCTTCCAGGCTTCGGGAGAGACATACGACAAACAGAAGCCACCAACCCTATCCCCCCTGATCATGCTCAACTCCCGGAACAGAGAGCTGAGCACTGCAGGGGTTTACTTGGCCAGTAGGGGACTGTCTGTCTTGACCCAGCCCCAAGAAGGGAGCCGATTAGTACACCCGGGCCAAAGTGTACTCCCTGTCTAGGAGAGGTCCGAGCCAAAGTGATGTGTTGAGAGCTCTGGCCCTCTCAATCACCAGGATCTCATTCCCCTCCGACACAGGTCGCACCGCACGGCAAACACGGCGGATCTTAAGAGACCACAGAGAGAAAAGGAGTGTGGAAAAGAAGACTTGAAGGGGAGACGAAGATAGAAAAGGGCCAAATAAGAAGGCAGAAAACAAGAAAAGGAGAAAGGCGGGTTACTCTTAGTCAGGATCCTCACCCTTAGCCTATCTGACAGGGGAAGCCCTACCAGGGGCATCAATTCCTTTCCACGTTACGCTTAGGCCAGACAGCATCTTGGCTTTTCGGACCTAGAAGCAGTCTGAAAAAAACCAGCCTATCTCCAAGTATTGATGCCCCCGCCAGCAAAGCCTAAGGGATCACTGGACCACGCAAGCCCCCCCGACCACGACAAGGTCGCAACCCCCGGAGGGCAATGTCTTAGAAAACGTGAAGTCATCAGTCTGGCAGCAGACTGACCGAGTGGGAACTGTGGGAACTGTCTTTACGGCCGAAGCATAAGAAGAAGCTGTTGGCGTCTGACTGCCCACAACCTGTTTGCGGGCGGCGTCTGACTGCCCACAACCTGTTTGCGGCCTCAAAAAAGGAGATTTTCTTTCTGTTTTGACTCTTTGTATTGTGGATTCCTGAATCCAAAGAGGACAGTTTTTGAAGAGGAGGGATGGTCGCCACCGCAGTTAGCACAATGTGCCGGGTCTTTACACGGCCCATCATGGGTTGCCTTGCAGCAAACAACCGCACACCTCCTGCCCAGAAGAGCGGTCTCTGACATGGCCAAACCTCTGGCATCTGAAGCACCTCAACGGGATGGAACATACAGCTGAACTCGGACGTTCAGGTAACCAACTTTGATGACCGGAGGCAGCACAGGGTTGCAGAAGGTCAGAAAGAGGGTGTTGTGGCCACTCTTTCTGCACCTTTTTTTAAACCGTCACCCTGCGCACCTCCGTCACACCCTGGGAACGCCAGTTCCGTCTTGATCTCTGCCTCTGAGACACCTGTTAAATCTCGCAGCGAATCACTCCTTTCGACGAATTCAACTGTTTATGGGAGTCACCCTGATCTCCCTGTCCATGAGCTTTGTTGCCCTCAGCAGCTGTTCGGATTGTTTTTTTTTATCTACATTGAATCAGAAACGAGCCATTCCTCAACCTTTTGATGGACTGAGGTCACCTGCTAAACCTTGAAAGCCCTTCTGTATGGCAAAAGGACTCAGAGCTGAAATGGGTCTTTCCTGCTCCGTCCCTTCCATCACGAGCCAGGAAGCCCAGAAACCTGTCCTCTGTCTTACCTCTGTATCTGAATCGCTATCTGAATAAAGATCCCCTGAAATAGGGGATGCTGCCTTCCTCTCTTTTTTTGGGGGGATGTTTTTAGAAAAAGCCATATTTATTTTATTATGTTTCATCTCTCCCTTACCCACCCACCTTGGAGTCCAACTAAGGGCCAGGGCCAAGAAACCAATGTCTTGACCCCTTCCAGGCTTCAGGAGAGACATACGACAAACAGAAACCACCAACCCTATCCCCCCTGATCATGCTCAACTCCCGGAACAGAGAGCTGAGCACTGCAGGGTTCACTTGGCAGTGATTGAGGTACTGATTCTACCCCAAATAGTAAAATTATGCCCCTTTCTAGTAGAATTGAGGTACCCCCTGTAACATACAGATTGTTACACAGAGGGGCATTTAATGACAATATGAATCCAAGGTGTTTGTAATGTTGTTGAGTAAACACCAAAAGGTATTGCTGCTGTGTTTAGCGGGCTTTTATGAACTGAATTCTTCTAAAACTCTCAAGTTGAAAACAAAACAAAAACTGTTTTATCATATGTGTGAACTATCATCGTTACCAAAAAATCAAATTAGAATGATGTGAATTGTAAACAAGGGTATCAGGAAGTAATTCACAAACCATCTAACAAATAACTCAATAAATGGATGAGTAATGTACATGTTAGTGAACATACCGTGAAAAACATGATTATGCCCTTTTTACCTAAAAAATATAGTACCCCCAATTATGAGCAGATCATCATCAAGAACAACATTCCTTGGGATTTATATAACTGTCATGTGTTAGTGCTGATGTTGAATAATTAGTCACACCACTTTTTCATTGTTTTCACTGATTTTCTATGATGCAATTTGTTTTGTATACTTGAAAACTGTTCTTTTTGTAAAACCACCATTCATTATATCCCTGTCCATCCCCTAATGGCCAATAAAATTAGATGTCATATATCAAAAAATAAATAAGCAGTAACTGAGGTACTGAACCTACCCCAAATAGTAAAATTATGCCCCTTTCTAGTAGAATTGGGGTACCCCAAGTAACATACAGATTGTTACACAGAGGGACATTTACTGGCAACAATATGAATCCCAGGTGTTTGTAATGTTGTTGAGCAAACACCAAAAGGCGTTGCTGCTGTGTTTAGTAGGCTTTTATGTGCTGAATTCTTATAAAACTCTCAAATTGAAAACAAAACAAAAACTGTTTTATCACTTGCTACTAGTGTGAGCCATAATTATTACCAAAAAATCAAATTAGAATGATGTGAAATTGTAGGCAAGGGTATAAAGAAGTAATTCACAAAACATCTAACAAATAACTCAATAAATGGTTGAGTTATGTACATGTTAGTGAACATACCGTGAAAAGCATGATTATGCCCCTTTTTACCTAAAAAAATAGTACCCCCAATTATGAGCAGATTATCATCAACATAATCAAGTCAGTTTGACAGGAAATTATAGATCAATGCATAACAACAAAACGTGCCAAAAATCCGAAAGATATGTCCAGAAATAAGTGAGCAGTAACCATTTTACTGAACCTACCCAAAAAAGCAAAATTTCACCTTGGCACACAGTTTTAAATGTGCCATTATACTGTGGCAGGAAGGGTTAAGGGTGTGTGCATTTGGTTTGTGGCCAATTGGTCATATGTATTCCAATGTATGTGGCAGCTTTGATATCTTCATTGATAGATAATGATGAGAATCTTTATTTCGAAGGGTAAAAGGTTTGGAAGTACATGCTTGTTTTCATCCAACTCTTACCCTGGAAAGAGCTGTGAAAAGTGAAAACTATGAGACTTTGACAAACAATCATTATATTCAAAGATAATGGTAAAGAATTGTACCTAAATCTGTACTTCTCTGTCAACATTACATTAACACTTTGACTCCCAGAACTATTCATAATTTATTTTTGGGAAAAAAACCACCAACCTTACTATAAAAAAATCGCAAAAATTCAAGTATTGCTCTAAAGCATACAGAAGTATACATTTTATTGAAGGAAAATGAATGAAGAATATAATTATTACATGATTCATGTTGACAGGATGAGATAACTCACAATCATGGGAAGATAACCAAGATTTTAAGAAAAAATAAACAATATTTTCAAAAAAAAAATCCATGAAAATTTAAATCTCAGTATATCATAGGTGGAAATGGTATTGAAATGTGCACAAATCTATAGGACATAACAACCAAGTGCAATTATTTACTAGAAAAAAGCACAGTGTGTTCAGGTGTGACGAAATGCTTGACAAACCCATCCGATCGGTCCCACTCAAACCCCAAACCAAACAATAGATTTCAAATCTATGCCCACTCTCTCCCCCCCCCCCCCCCCCCCCCCCTCCCTGTTCTTTTGCTTAGAACGGTGTGGGCTGCCTGTCTCACCCTATCTGTGACAAGAGAAAATTACGTCACAGGAAATGGGTGACGCGTTTCGTTCTTCTTGGTCCCCCTCCTGTTCCCCTTTCAACACCCTCCTTCCCCACTCTTGGCTTACTACGCAGCAGGAACGTGTGTTGTAACAATGGCCCATCTCACCCCTACCCCCCACTCCGGCGCTATCTTCAAACACCCCCCCCCCCCCCCCCCACCTCTTCTATCCCGTGACACAAAGGCACAACGCCGCTCTCTCCACCACCACCCCCCCTCCACCACCCCCCTCCCAAGCCACGTGCGGCCGTAGTTGACACAAAGGCAACCGTCAAAGCACTCTCTTTCCCCAACCCCCCCCCCCCCCCCCCCTCTTATCTACAGTCCCGTGTGCTCGCGGATCTTTGGTAAATTATGTCACTGGAGTTTCTCCGCGAGTCTTTGTCTATACGAACGCATAAATTAACCGGCCGTTGATTTCAGTAAGCCAGCGCCGAGTAGGTTCAAACAATTTCCGAGGCAAATGGTGATAATACTAGATCCCTCCCCCTCTCACCCCTGATGTGTAAATGACAGCCTGTCAGTTAAAGCAGATTTGCTGATTTGGCAGTTTAGAATACATATACGAGACACACAGGGTTGCAACTTCACTGACCCCTCAAGACTGCCTGCAGATGAGAACAGAGGAAGACAAAGGGACGACTAGAGGAGGCCTGGTAAACTCCTGGTACTCCTTGACCTCCAGTACCATTCACTGTTCATTCCCAGGAAAAGTGAGTTGGAACTATGTTTTACATTTTCGAATCTATGTATTGATTTTATGTATGCTGTGTGGATTAACATGGTAACTTTGTACAAATACTTGGTGACATTTAGCAAACGGAATGATTTGTCTGTGTTAGTTTGCTTGCCATCATATGGCAAAAGCTCTCTCCCAGTGGTTATGATTCTTTAACAATCTGACCACTGTTCTTTGTGTTCACCCCAGCCCTGATGTGGCCCTTTGCGGTCGGCTGGGCTATAAGCAACATTATCTTATCTTATCTTTGTGTTCACCCTGACTTTTGCCAGTATGCAATTTTGTCTGTCAAGATAATAATTCAATGATTAATTTTGATCAGGAAAACAGTATGCCTGTGCTAGGTTAAAACTGCTAAGCTGATTTATAAATGCTGGTGATTGTTGGAATGATTTGTAGTGTATGACTTTAAGTCTACACAACATGTGTACTTGGACTAAATCTAGCCCAAGTCAACGTGATTTAATTCATAAGAAACATGGAAGAGTTGTTTGACTGAAACTATGTAACATTGTATTACTGTCTCCAACCCTTTTGTAAGCTTAACACAGCCTTTAAACAAAAGTGGAGATTAAGAGTTATAGTAGAAACTCTACCATAGAGAAAACTTTGCTGGCTGAGTCTCACACCTCTTCTGAAAGTAAACCAGGGTAAATGTGTGCACTCGACCAACCAACCATCAGATTCTCACCTTCAGACCAAGTTCTCTTTATCGCAGAACTGGGATCCTGGTCATGCTACACAGAAGCTGGGACTTCGCCAAAAGCCGGGGAACGCCAGACACCATGGCTTCACTTTAAACCAGTCTACCCAAGAGGAGCAATCACCAGCCACAGGAGATATCAACTACCCTCTCTGATATAAGCTAAGTTAGCTAACCACCTGGACTCAAACCCATCAGCCCCTTAACCTCACTTTATGATGAAACAGTGAGAAACTGTCTATGAGTACCACTTTGGCTACTGCACTGGGTGTATGCAAGCGAAGTGGATTTATCTCAACCAGATGCATTCAGTGTAACTTAGACAGACCCCCGAAATGTTAAGATAATTCTCATCGAGAAATTATTCCAAGTCCTTCCCCTAGAGGACCCACCTACCACTCGCACCTCTCTTCACATCAGGGATGCATTGGGTAATGCATATCAATGTTGGCTAGAGATGCAACTTTTACTAGCACTTCACCCATCATACAAAAAAAAACTGGCAAAAAATTAACTTAACAAGTGTTGTCAACCACTGTCACTGACAATTTTTGCGTCACATTCTGACCATTTTTTCCTCTCCTACCACGTCCTCCTAATTTCACCTTCGTACCGCATTTCAAACACAATTCTCGCCACCTCTTCGGCAGCAAATCTTCTGGCAGCCATGTTGATCTGCTTGACTAATTTTCGCTTTACAAAACGCAAAAAGCATGTAAACAATATTATGTGACCAGTCAGATGATCTAATTATGCGATGACCCTTGAACCGCGGCTATATCCACACCCGGGAGTGAAAGGCTTAAACAGAATGTCAACAATATAAAACATACAAGCTTATTGAAAAGAAAACAATTTTTTCATTAACATACTGGGATACCAAGTACATAATTAAACATAAACAAATATATGAATGATTAGACAAACATTCTCGCAGAATACACAGAAGCTTCCATCAAATTATTATCAATCACAGAAAGATACTGTTAAAGGCAGAGAGACAGAGACAGAAAGCGAGAGAGACAGAGAGAAAGATGCTATAGTATATATATAATACTATGCATTTTCTTCTTTTAGTTGTGGCAGATAAACTGATCATGTACACAATATGGGTCATTTTTCCTTCAAAAATCTGAAATGCAACATGACTTGTAACAGATTAACTAAACATCAACAATACATCCACAACACAACAAGAAAAAGAAACACCCGAAGGTGCTGGGGAGGACCCAGGGAAGCACTGTCTTCGCCCGCCTTAAAGGCATCCTGTACCACCCTTGGAGGCCTGCGCTGTGTTGACGATGGTACAGGCACGCACAGGACACTCCATTAAGATATCAAGGGACATAACTGCTCCTGAACAGAGGTAAATCAGACTACAGGATGCAGCTCATAACAGCCTCAAAGTAGCATCCCCATGGGTGTACCAGCCCATATTTCATGACTGCAGAGCCCACCGGCGAAAAACCACCCCCCAGCTGCCGAGCACACCCCACAGACCCCAACCCAAACCCCTGCCCACGGACAGATGAAGACAGTGCCACTCCAGACACAGCCAAGCTTTCGCCATACGGTCTTATGTGCCCTCAAGAGAGAATCCAAAGTTGTAGTCTTTCCCACTGTCAACAGGACTTTCCCTGTGGTCAGTGGGTCTTTCCTCACCGTCACTGGACCTTTCTCCAGGTCAGCCAGTTAAGGCAAAGAAGAAAAAGAAACACCCGAAGGTGCTGGGGAGGACCCAGGGAAGCACTGTCTTCGCCCGCCTTAAGAGCAGTCCAGTACCACCCTTGGGGGCCTGCGCTGTGTTGACGATGGGTACAGGCACGCACAGGACACTCCATTAAGATATCAAGGGACATAACTGCTCCTGAACAGAGGAAAATCAGACTACAGGATGCAGCTCATAACAGCCTCAAAGTAGCATCCCCATGGGTGTACCAGCCCGTATTTCATGACTGCAGAGCCCACCGGCGAAAAACCACCCCCCAGCTGCCGAGCACACCCCACAGACCCCAACCATCCCTGCCCACGGACAGATGAAGACAGTGCCACTCCAGACACAGCCAAGCTTTCGCCATAGGGTCTTATGTGCCCTCAAGAGAGAATCCAAAGTTGTAGTCTTTCCCACTGTCAACAGGACTTTCCCTGTGGTCAGTGGTCTTTCCCTCAACCGTCACTGGACCTTTCCCAGGGTCAGCCTAGTTAAGGCAAAGAAGAAAAAGAAACACCCGAAGGTGCTGGGAGGACCCAGGGAAGCACTGTCTTCGCCCGCCTTAAGAGCATCCTGTACCACCCCTTGGAGCCCTGCGCTGTGTTGACGATGGGTACAGGCACGCACAGGACACTCCATTAAGATATCAAGGGACATAACTGCTCCTGAACAGAGGTAAATCAGACTACAGGATGCAGCTCATAACAGCCTCAAAGTAGCATCCCCATGGGTGTACCAGCCCGTATTTCATGACTGCAGAGCCCACCGGCGAAAAACCACCCCCCAGCTGCCGAGCACACCCCACAGACCCAACCACCCCTGCCCACGGACAGATGAAGACAGTGCCACTCCAGACACAGCCAAGCTTCGCCAAAACGGTCTTATGTGCCCTCAAGAGAGAATCCAAAGTTGTAGTCTTTCCCACTGTCAACAGGACTTTCCCTGTGGTCAGTGGTCTTTCCTCACCGTCACTGGACCTTTCTCCAGGGTCAGCCTAGTTAAGGCAAAGAAGAAAAAGAAACACCCGAAGGTGCGGGGGAGGACCCAGGGAAGCACTGTCTTCGCCCGCCTTAAGAGCAGTCCTGTACCACCCTTGGAGGCCTGCGCTGTGTTGACGATGGTACAGGCACGCACAGGACACTCCATTAAGATATCAAGGGACATAACTGCTCCTGAACAGAGGTAAATCAGACTACAGGATGCAGCTCATAACAGCCTCAAAGTAGCATCCCCATGGGTGAAACCAGCCCGTATTTCATGACTGCAGAGCCCACCGGTGAAAAACCACCCCCCAGCTGCCGAGCACACCCACAACCCAACCACCCCTGCCCACGGACAGATGAAGACAGTGCCACTCCAGACACAGCCAAGCTTTCGCCATAACGGTCTTATGTGCCCTCAAGAGAGAATCCAAAGTTGTAGTCTTTCCCACTGTCAACAGGACTTTCCCTGTGGTCAGTGGGTCTTTCCTCACCGTCACTGGACCTTTCTCCAGGTCAGCCTAGTTAAGGCAAAGAAGAAAAAGAAACACCCGAAGGTGCTGGGGAGACCCAGGGAAGCACTGTCTTTGCCCGCCTTAAGAGCAGTCCTGTACCACCCTTGGAGGCCTGCGCTGTGTTTGACGAGGGGTACAGGCACGCACAGGACACTCCATTAAGATATCAAGGGACATAACTGCTCCTGAACAGAAGTAAATCAGACTACAGAATGCAGCTCATAACAGCCTCAAAGTACAATCCCCATGGGTGTACCAGCCCGAAATTTCATGACTGCAGAGCCCACCGGCGAAAAACCACCCCCAGCTGCCGAGCACACCCCACAGACCCAACCATCCCCTGCCCACGGACAGATGAAGACAGTGCCACTCCAGACACAGCCAAGCTTTCGCCATAACGGTCTTATGTGCCCTCAAGAGAGAATCCAAAGTGAACACAACAGTTATCAGCACATACATTTAGTTTGACATGATTTTAAAAAATGAATAAGCAAACACACACAAAAAAAACCCAACATTGAAAGCAAGGAGAGAGGGAGCAAGTGAGCGAAAGAGAGAGAAAGAGAGAACCAGAGCTAAGGAGGGGAGGGGGGGGGAGTAAGGGAAAAAAAAAACAGAACAAGAGAGTGCAAAGCAAGTGGGAAGAGAGAGAGAGAAAGAGAGAGAGGGAGAGAGACAGACAGACACAGACAACTAGACAGCGACAGAAAGCAGATGGAGACAACATTACAGACTGACATGTAAAGAGCTACAAGGATATACAGAGACAGACAGAGATGCAAAGAAAATGACACACTTACAAACAAAATCATAAAATCTCACACTGTAAAACACACATTCACCTGCTGTCAGTCTTTCCGTCTCTTTTTCTCCTCCCCCCCTCCCCCCCCCCCCCCCCCCCCCCCCCCCCCCCCCGCCCCCTCTTACACACACACACACACACACACACACACCAATTTCAAGTTCATGAACACAACAGGCAGGTCTCTGTGTGCAGCCCACACACTCAAAAACAGGAAACCCTGATTGTCCCTCACTGACACTTCAGTGGAAAGGTTGAAGGGTGACTCAGATTTTTGAGTCACCCTTCCCCAAAGATTCCCTCTTCCTACATCCTGGACCACCTACACTGCCCAAACATCCTTTTCATATCATCTCTCAAACTGTCAAGATTGCTGACTCAGTAGAAGAAAAAAAACAGAAGAAAAGATGGATGTCCGGCCCAAAATGTAGTTTCTTGAACAAGTGAATAGCCATCAAACAAAATCTTCTGGAGGGCACTAGCTGCCATTTATTTGTGGGAAGTTTCCACCCTAACAAGCTCCCACCTAATGTTATATTTGCTTTTCTTTCTTCTTCTCCTTCTTCTTCTTCAGTGTTCAAATGCAGTTTGTAGCCTCATCATCCTGCAGAAACTTATGATCTTCTCCAGGTTGTTACTTCTGCTCCACAGCTTGTCCCCTGGGATCCACTCCCTCTGGCCAGGTTTGGCCATGGTAGATTATGGAATGGACAGTGATGAAGAGTATGTTCTGGGTCTGGATGCCCACTCCACAGGGGCTACTGTCTGTGTGCAAATGTGAATTTGGTAAGGGCTAAAATGCAAAAACTGGAACCATAAGGTCAAGTTTAATTCAACTAATGGATATATTCCTGAAAGTTTTACTCAAATTTCTTGACCTATACTGCATATATCCCTTTCTCTCAGGCCTAGCTGAAGTGGACATATTAAGAAAGTAAGCATAGAGTACAACCCTGTCGTGCAGTCTCAGACCAGAAAGAAAGTCCGCTGTATCATCTTCACCATTCTTATCCTCATCAATCAGCACTAAGGTTTAAAATTCTGTACCCTTTTGCCCTGCTCTCATGGTGACGTCAGTTTCAATTTCCCTCTATGTCTATGCTCTTAGTGAGTTCATGTTAAGGTCAACGGTACTGGAAAGTTCATATGGACTATGCTGGATGGAGAGGGACGCTCTCTCACTTTTGTGTCTGGATATCTGAAGAGGCACTACTGAACACCGCCGAAGTGACTCAGCAGCAGTGCTGTGTCTCCTCCAGTAGACTGCCTTGTGACGACTTGATATTAATGCTCCCTGTGGACTTTCAGTGTCAGAGCTGGAGCAGTACAATCTAGGGTGTGGCCATGGATGGGGACCAGGAATGAGCGTCATGGAGATAATGCCAATGAATGGCATGGAAGATGACACAGAAAAAAAGAAAATCTTGTGGTAGGCCACTAAAGACCTCCTAAGACACAAAAAAGTCTTCATACTAATATTTCCTCTTCATGGCTAGATTTACCAGCTCATCAGCAAACCTACAAACCCACTCCAGTCCAGCCCAAGATATTAACTGCCATGGAGACAAATAGCAATTAAAAAAAAAATACCCCATGGCAAGAAAGTACCCATGAACACACATACATGTACACAAACAATACCCTAACTTGACAGGTTAGTTCTGCATACAAGATATAAATCATACACAAACAAATCAAAAAACAAAGAAAGGAATTTACTCCTGGAGACAGTCAATGCCGACCACTCACCTTGCCACGTTCCACTTCCTTTGTTGTCATGACAATGACCCGAGAGTTCTCCTGCCAGGTCATGCGCCAGAAGTCAGCCACCGTGCTCTGCAGGCAACCCTGGGTGGCGATGTACGTTTTTTTGGGTTCCATGCTGTCCTCTTCTGACTGAGACAAAAAAACATCAACTTGAGCATTGTACATGTGAGTCTGTTTGATTTTTCTCTGTGATCTGCATTGGTAATATGAGATCAATGACACATATTGTCTTTCCACCGATGATTAAATACCACAGTGGGTGTTGCAGGGATGAAAAATCCCAGGAAGTGAAAAGCGATGGTGGTACGGGCAGTGGAGATATCTATAGGATTCTTCCCCTTGTGCCACCCGGGGCCTTGTGTCTTTGCCTTGTGTCTTTGCTGTGCTTTGTGTTGTGGTGATCGCTGCATGCTGTCCACGCTTGCTTGCTCTGCTTTGCTTTGCTCTGCTTGCTCGTGGTGGATAAGATAAGATAAGATAATGTTGCTTATAGCCCAGCCGACCGCAGAGGGCCATATCAGGGCTGTCACCACGTTAAAATCAACTCACCAGTCATTAAAAAAAAAAAAAAAAAAAAACAACAACTTTCACACATCTTGTTAAATGACATCGTCTACAAACGCACCAGAAACTTTGTTAAAAATCTTTCTGCCATAAAATCTTAAATCAGATAAAAAATGTTAATCTCTCTCAAAAACTCAAGGATCACGTCAGGCGGGACATCCCTGAACAGGATCTTCATGGACTCCGCCGTAAAATGTTTGTGTCTCACATCGTGCAAGTCCCAACACTCTAAAAGAACATGTTTCATTGTGAGTGGCGCATGACATGGAATGCACCACGGAGCTTCTTCACTCTTTAAAAGGTAAGCATGGGTAAAATACGAATGGCCGGTGTGCAGCCGGCACAGAACCGTTTCCTCTTTACGACCTCCCGATGTGGATGGGAGGAAGTCCTTAAGGTTTGGACGGATCTGAAAGAGTTTGTTACTCGTCTGTGTGTTCCAATCCTCCTGCCAGAGGTCTCTCACATAATCATTAATTTTGGGTTTCACGTCTGAACAGGGGATATAAAATGTTGGACAGTTTCTCTCTTGTGGCGTTCTTGGCTAAACGATCAACCATTTCGTTCCCGCCGATGCCAACATGGCCAGGAACCCAAGCAAGAGTAATGTTGTAACCGTCCGCCTTCAACTTGCTAAAAGTTCAAAAAAAAGTAAAAGTTCTGGATGCTGAAGGTTGGCGGCCAGCTATGGCCTCCAAAGCTGACAGCGAATCCGACAGAACCAGAAAGTCCCTCCTCGAAGAATGGGAGATTATCTTCAAAGCCAGTACTAGAGCAGTAAGTTCAGCAGAATAGACAGAAGCATCTGAATGTATATGTTCCAACAATATCTGAGAAGGAGCCCCAGGGCAGTAGGCTGCACAGGCCACTCCATCCTCAGACTTGGAACCGTCAGTGAAAACTTTTTGATAGGATGGAATTTGGAACAGAGCTCGGCGTACAAAGCCTTGTACGCCAGAGAGCTGGTAGACTCCTACGGAAAGCTGCGAGATCAAAACGAATCTCTGGTGTGAAAAAGGTCCATGGAGGTTGATCCGGAAACTTGGAAAAATCAGAAACTACTCCCAGGTTTATACCTGCATTCCGCACGTGAGGCTGCATACGAAGCCCAAACGGCGGAATACATTTCGGGTTTGTTTCAAACTTACTTTGGAACGGAGGGTCAAAAACACAGTCATAGGCAGGATTCTGCGGTTCTGAGAACAGTCGGATATAATAATTCAAAGACAGTTTCAGCCTGCGATTGGACAGTGAAGGTTCACCTGCCTCTGCGTACAGGCTGTACACAGGGGTGGTGCGGAACGCTCCAAGACAGAGACGAAGCCCTTGATGGTGGATAGGGTCCAAGAGTTTGAGGTAAGATGATCTTGCGGAGCCGTACACAGCACAACCGTAGTCCAGTTTAGAACGGACCAGGGCTCTGTAGAGGTGCAACAAAGTTTTCTTATCAGCGCCCCAGTCGGTGTGTGCTACGACCCGCAGAATATTCAGTGCCTTTTGGCAAGCAGTTTGAGATTTTTAATATGGCTGAGAAAGTTAAGTTTTTGGTCAAAAATGACTCCCAGAAATTTGGCCTCTTTAACAGCTGGAATGGGAGATTTCCCGACGTGAAGTTCAGGATCTGGAAAAAACTGACGGAAATTATGGAAGTGAATACACTGGGTTTTTGTAGCAGAAAAGGTGAAACCGTTTTCATCCGCCCACTGATGGATTTTATCTACGCAAAGCTGGAGCCTGCGCTGGACACTCGGGTACAGGCTTCCAGTTGCGTAGACAGCAAAATCATCCACAAACAATGAGCAGTCTGAACCCTGCTGAACTGATTTCACAATGTTGTTGATTTTAATACTAAAGAGGGCAGGAGACAGTATGCTCCCCTGGGGAACACCCAACTCCTGCTCGTGGACATCAGAGAGAGTGGTGCCAACCCGGACCTGAAACTGTCGTTCTGCCAAAAATTTTGAATAAAAAGAGGAAGATGACCTCGAAAACCCAGAATCGTGGAGATCATGAAGTATCCCCGACTTCCAGGTGGTATCGTAGGCCTTCTCCAAGTCAAAGAAAATTGCCACTGCATGCTGTCTGTTTAAAAAAGCGTTCCTAAGTGTAGATTCCAGACGAATCAAATGGTCAACTGTACTACGATGTTTGCGGAAACCACACTGTTCTTTCGCCAAAAGGCCATCGGTTTCGAGTTTCCACATGAGCCTAGCATTGACCATTTTCTCCATCAGTTTACAGACACAGCTGGTCAAAGCTATTGGACGGTAGTTAGATGGATTAGAAAGATCTTTTCCAGGTTTGGGGATGGGAATAATGAGGGCTGTCCGCCAAGAGGGTGGAAAGCAACCTGTAGTCCACACGTGGTGTATACCTGTAACAGGATGTTCAGACCTTCTTGCGGAAGATGTTTCAATAGTTGATAATGTATGTCATCTATACCTGGAGAGGAATCGCTGCAAGAGAGTAAGGCAGATTTCAGCTCGTTTAATGTAAAAGGAAGATTGTAGTCTCCATGTTGTCGGATGAAAAGTTGCAGGGAGATTTTTCTTTTAGGGCTTTGTGTTTGACAAAAGTGACTGAATTTATTAGAAGAGGAGGAATCTTTTCAATGGTTGAAGCAAGCAGATTAGCAACTGCTTTCTTCTCTGTTATTAAAGAATCCGAAAACTTGGATGGTTCACAGTGGGACAGGTGTTCTTCCCTTTGATTTTCTTAATGATGTTCCACACTTTTTTCTTGGAAGATTTTGATGTCAGCCTGGAGCAGAAGCTTCTCCAGGACCGACGTTTACTGATTTTAAAAGTGTGTCTAGATTTAGCACGGAGTTTTTGATGGGCTCGAGCATTGGGACCTGAAGGTCGTTGGTACACCTGACGCTGAGCCCGTTTTCTAACTTTGGAAATTTGTTGGCAGTCTGAATCAAACCAGGGTGTTTTTGGCATTTGAAGTTTATCGGAAGACACTGGAATACAAGCTTTAGCACACTTGATCACAGTGTTAGTCAGTGATTCAGCTGGTCGGACTCTGAAGAAAGTCAGTGTCCTGGAATTCTTTAGAATAGTGGTTGCAAATAGATCCCAGTTTGCTTTCTTGTAATTAGATGTTGAGAGACAGAAACGTGTTCAGTTTATGACGGGTTGTAGTAAGACAGGGAAATGGTCACTTCCGTGCAGATCGTCATGGACAGACCACTCATAGTCCAGGACCAGCGAGGGTCACAAGAGAGAGAGAGAGTAATGTTGCTTATAGCCCAGCCGACCGCAAAGGCCACATCAGGGCTGTCACCACGTTAAAATCAACTCACCAGTCAAAAAAAAAAAAAAAAAAAAAAAACAACCCCTTCATACTCCATTAAATGACATCGTTACAACGCACAGAAAA